>JAKRZM010000175.1:69726-99256 GCA_036379175.1 Heliconius cydno galanthus | reverse complement strand
TATTAAAGTTAAGTTAAGTTTTTTGAACGAAAGTTTTAGTTCTTAAGTTGGCCATCGGCGCCACTATCTTTGTAAGAGAACGTGATTATACTAAATTGAATGTAATTGTTGTGGAGAAATAAAAGTTTTTCTTAAAAGAAATCTTACAGTTTATTTATAATCAAAGCCTAAATCTAATAACTCTGATCGATTAAGCCATACTTTATTAAGAACATATGGCTTAATGGTTTTCAAAAGGCGCGGGTCCTTGTAGCGCTACGATAAAAAATTTATGTTTCCGTTGTAAATACTAGTAGTAGTTGTATTACAGTCTGATATTATCCCACTGCAACATGATGGCTTCTATATTAAGAGTAATCACCAATTTTCAATTGATTTCTTATCACTTACACGGTTACACCTGTCTGTCACTCAACTCAGAGCAGGAAAAACCTACGAGACGAACTATTAGACCAACCAATATGATTGTTAAACATATCACATTCCCGAATTGTCATCGAACTCACGACTGTTACTTTTACGTATACGTTATCCCGCGAAACCCAAATAACCTCCCTTCCACACCTAATACAGACCAGGTGAAACGTTTACGGTCACAAATACCCTATGGTAATTTCATCGCTAGATATGTTTGCAAGCGACCGATGCTAGTTTGTCCCGAATATTCATCAACGTACATTGCAAAGGGAGCGACGATTATACCCACTAACGAAATTTGGTAATATTTGTATTCACGAATAGTACTGCTTTGGCTAATAATGTTGGAATGTATGAAACTTTGTATGTAGTTTTGTCTTTCTGTTTAATAGCTTCACAACGTTTTGTAAGTGTATGTATGAGATATTTAAGATATGAAAATGTCTTCAAAATTTAAAAATATCTTCAAAAAATATACCTGTAATTTTTGTATTATTATTATACTCGTACATATTCTATACTTATACGTTTCTAAGAGTAGATTCCTGAAATCATTCTTGTGGACACGTAATATATTCTACTGTTAAAATGACTATGTTTTCTATGAAAAATGAGGCTAATTTGTGAGACATGTCTCCTTAATATATTATATTATTCACTACTTTATATCTATGGCTTTGCTTGTGAAAATATAATAGAATAATATTATTATTTGCCTTTACACTCTTCATTCATATTCTTTGTAATGTATCTATATTATTTAAATTTGTTATAACAATTGGTTACTTTGCCTTAGAAGCTAGATTTATTCTATGCTTAAAAAGACCCTAGACCCAAATGTTTGATATTAATTTCAGCTTGATATCTCCATGCCGTCTCTTGATAAATGATTTAGACAGAACGACAACAAAGAAATTCAAAACCCTCAAACAAGACCTCTTAAGATAAGGAACTATAAAGAAAAACAAAATAAATTATATCAATATACTATTTCAATTATATCACAAAGTTAGGAATTTTCATACACAGATAGCATTTTGTCATTAAACCAATATATTTACCCAATGATGATAGTTCTTAATGGATCCCATTGATATATTTGTAAGTATTTATTAGAGACCAAATGCCGTATGGTATACACTTACGAAAGGCTTTCACGATTAATCAGCCGTAAAAACGCGAAGTAGTTTGTAATAGCGTGTGGCAGTTCAGGGCTCGTCCAAATCCTCTTACGTAATAAAGTGCTCCTTATAGGGAATTAAGGCGGCAACATGGAGAACGTGTTTCGTGGTGGATGAAGAATATGTTCTTTTTGGTATCTTGTTTATGAACTTTTGATATGATTTAATGATAATTTTCATCCTGTTTCCAGCATAGAGTAGGGTAGGCAGAGGGAGTCTAGTGGTAAGATACTGTGTTCCTATTAAGGCGCTTCTGTTCTCCACTTTACGCCAAATTCCATAGGCATTGTGTGTTCAGTGGCGGAACTCACCGTCGCGCTTTGACACTTCTAAACACTAAATTAATATTTAATAAAATGAAATAAAAACATTCTAGTTTCCAATAAAAAATTATAACAAGATCGCGTTTCTTCTCCTTTTTGTAACTTATTCTATATATCCTGTACACGAGACGGTTTAAAGTAAACAGCTGATTGAGGTCCAAACAAATGACGGGTGGGCTTCTGGAATGAAAGCTATGGGACCGATCTAAGCCCTGCATTAAGTTATCCAATCCCTTATTATACGGGAAGGTATTCCACTAACAATGAAGGATTAAGAGGGAGTACTGGTTACGCATTTTAAATTATTCATAAGTATTCCAAAAATAAGGTATTGGGAATACGTTAATATGTTTATATAGTAATTGAGGTAAAGTTGTTTTTTAAGCCTGTATCACGCATAAAAGAGAGAACTTACTGTTAGAATGGAGTAAATTCGCTATTTTCTACCCAATTTTAGAGTTGAGTAGCGGAGCCTAGTATTTTAAGCACCTTGTTTTTGTAGGTAACGTTACTTTTATAGAATCCCTTTGTTGTATATTCAAATCTACGATGTGAACACTAGGCCTACTTTACTATATGAGGGATACAGTGTGAAGCTGAGAAATTGTCTACAAAATGAAGAAAATGAGAAATTTTCTATAAAATTTATAACATTACGTCATATTGTCCACAATCAGAAATTTCCAAACGGTGTCGCAATAGCGTTTACGATTAAAAAATCTTAAACACACTTAAAGTAAATTATTAACTACCTACAACCATTATAACATTTGTAATTAACACGTAAAACGACATTTAAAATTTAAGTGACTTTTAATTTATACGAAAAGCCTGGCTTTATTTAAATAGCTTCAAAGATAAGAGATGTAATTGACGTCATTTATTCATTGCTATCCATCTTCCGAGAGCCCGTGCTTGGGGCTCAGACGATGTACATGCTTAAGGCCTGGGAAACTTGGACTAAGCATCGAGGAAAGTGGTAAAAGTATAATAAATTTATAATCTTGTAACTTAACTAAGTTAGGGCCATTTTGCTTATTAAATTTATGAAAAAATGTTACGTAATTATGGTTAATTATGTTTAGTTTCACAAAATACAGCGTTAAGTTCCGCAACATAACGCGCACACTTGATGACAGTTAAATATTAAAGACTATTTTTTTCATTTCTTCGCTTTAGCAACACAGATCGCTGCTTTAAACTCTATCACTCTACATATAATGGAGAGAAGAGACTACTTACTTTGGTAATATAGTACGAATAAAAATATTAGAACCTACANTTACGCCAAATTCCATAGGCATTGTGTGTTCAGTGGCGGAACTCACCGCCGCGGTTTGACACTTCTAAACACTAAATCAATATTTAATAAAATGAACATTCTAGTTTCCAATAAAAAAATATAACAAGATCGCGTTTCTTCTCCTTTTTGTAACTTATTCTATATATTCTGTACACGAGACGGTTTAAAGTAAACAGCCGATTGAGGTCCAAACAAATGACGGGTGGGCTTCTGGAATGAAAGCTATGGGACCGATCTAAGCCCTGCATTAAGTTATCCAATCCCTTATTATACGGGAAGGTATTCCACTAACAATGAAGGATTAAGAGGGAGTACTGGTTACGCATTTTAAATTATTCATAAGTATTCCAAAAATAAGGTTTTAGGAATAGTCGTACGCTTCATATGTTTATATAGTAATTGAATTAAAGTAGTTTTTTTAGCTTCACCCTGTACCATAGCACTATAGTAATGGGGAGCCTAGTGTTAGGATAGTCCATTCTCTATTTCTTACCTAATTTTGGAGTTGAATAGCAGAACCTAGTACCTTAAGTACCATTAAAATTAAAATTCTTAAGCACATTTAAAATAAATTATTAACTACAACCATTATTACATTTGTAATTAACACGTAAAGCCTTACATTTAAAATTTAAGTGACTTTTAATTTATACGAAAAGCCTGGCTTTATTTAAATAGCTTCAAAGATAAGAGATGTAATTGACGTCATTTATTCATTGCTATCCATCTTCCGAGAGCCCGTGCTTGGGGCTCAGACGATGTACATGCTTAAGGCCTGGGAAACTTGGACTATAAAGCATCGAGGAAAGTGGTAAAAGTATAATAAATTTATAATCTTGTAAGTTGACTAAGTTAGGGCCATTTTGCTTATTAAATTCATGAAAAAATGTTACGTAATTATGGTTAGTTATGTTTAGTTTGACAAAATACGGCGTTCAGTTCCACAATGTAATGCGCACACTCGATGACAGTTACACATTAAAGAGCTTTTTTTATTTCTCCGCTTTGGCAAAACAAATCGCGGTTTTGAAAAAAAACTTCTTAATTTGGTACAAATAAAAATATTGGAACCTACATTATTAAATGATTACACATATTATGTTGATTAGTTCATAAATGCTGGGATAATTCTATAAATAATCATGGAAATTGACAAATGTGTAGCCTGTGGCGGAGAGAACATGTACGATTTGAATTTGGTCAACCAAATGATTACTATTAGAAGAGTTACTATCTGATGAAGCCTATTTTTTTTCACGCTGTACCCCGCAAAAGCGGAGTAGGTAGTAAGATCTAGTGTCAAGGCACTCCATTCCCATTAAGACATTTCCGTTTCCCATTTACTTTATAATTCTAGAGGCATTTTAAACTCACTATAATTGGTAAATAATTTATAACCGCCAACAGAACATGTTTTGTATTACCACATACATTATGCTTGTAATTTTTCGTGATTGATACATTAAATTAAACAAAGATGAAAATCGAACCTACGACAACGAAACACCCACTTTCACGCCAAACTGTCGCCACATAGAAACGAGCGAACTTTTTCAATAACATCTTCATTAAAGCTTGCAATAAATCATCTTTTACAAAAAGACCGTTTTGATTAATCGTAAAAGCCTCTCCACATAAATGTTTACTACTCATTTAGTCGGTAATAAATCCAAGGAGCCATCACATCAGAAGCTATTTCTGCCATAACTTGCCAAACAAATAAAAACTATTATGCTCTAATACATATTAAATAAACTAATAAATGATATATTTCATTCTTAATATATCTTATTTTTTTGTGGAGAATAATATTATTTTATGGGGTTCCTTTTGCAAGTAGAAATTGTTAGATTCTTTATGAGTTCGATTCTTAAAAAACACGCTTCCAAGCACATAATATTTTTTTACCAATGCTGAAAATTGGGGCAAATTCGATATATTGGGTGTTGAGTGGCGGATCTTAACGCCGAGCTGTGCCTTCCAGAGCGGTTTTGGTTTCTCTTAGTGTTGATGAACCTAGAACCGTTGCTAAATACCACAGTTAGACGATGTCGCCATGACAGCCTTTAAAAATTTTTATATTCTGTTAGGAAAAGCGACAATAAATATAAAATATTATTTAGTACGTTCCAATTTATATAACAATTGACAACAATCAAATTAATTCTTTTCAATTAATTTTGTTTTTTTTTTGTTTGAATTATTTATGTGTACATGAAAAATGTACGGTTTGCAAAAATTATTGCAATAAAGTTTTAGTTTATAAACATGCTTTTTATGTTGATTACTATAGTGTGCCCATGTTTTGTTGGAAAATGTAAAAGATTATTGAGGCTAGTCCAAGATTGATCTTGAGATGCTGTTTTAATAATTTATGAATGAAAACTTAGGATCACTCTCAAGATCGATTTCAGAGTTAAAAGGCGCCTCTGAATAAAAGCTTCATTTTCGTCTAAATGTAAACGCGCGAAAAGATATCGAGATAATGAGTGGTAGAACTCAACGCGGTACAACTCTCCGCGCGATTAAGTATTCATTTCACGTTTACTAAAACATGTATCTTTTTTAATATGGAAAAACACTTAAATTATAATTCAAAAAATAATTTAACAATTACGTTAAAAAACATTTTTCAAATGGAATTCCCGACATTTTTGATTGAACGGTGTAATAATATACACTCGTTTCTAGTGTCTATAGGAATAAGAGTAAGAACTAAAATCGAGGACAGACTCAATCTATCATGATCCATCATCAGCAGACTCGTTCAGTGCTTAGGTTAAGTATCGAACTCAATCGGTTCGATACCGCCGTGTAACGTTAGAGAGCTCACTGTGGAGTTTATTTAAAGCTTAAAAGTATATTTTATTTTATATATTATTAACTTACTTCAAGAAAAGAGGAGGAAAATTAGTTTCACATGTTTTTATATGAATTTGTTGAAATTGGATAATATTAGCTTTTGTTTGTAAATTTGTCTAAAATTACTCTGAAATTAAAAATGATATCTTGATCTTTATTTATGATTTACATGTGTGTATATATGTATTCTAACTTAGAGAATACTTCAAGTTTCATCAAAATCGGTTAAGTAGTTTTTAAAGTATAGATAATTGAGTACCGTCATACGGTATTTCAGGTAATATTACGTCAAAATATAAAGTTTCGTAAAATTTACGTCGTAGCTACAATGTAAGACACCTTATACAACCCACTTTATATGTATATGAAGAATTGTCGTATAATTTTGTTTCATTTTCTGCAGAATTCTTAAATCTGAGATATTTCAGCTATGTCTTCCGTTTACTTATTTTTATGTTGACTTCGCCCTCTGAAATCACGTCTTTGAAGCAAATAAGGTGGTTGTCGGTTCGATTCCTACTCAGGGAAGAAATATTGTCATTTTTTCACTCTGGTACTGTTACCAAAACAAGACAAAGCGCAAAGATTAACCATATTGTCATATTATATTTTTGACTCCTACTTAACTAAATAAGTTTTATCAGATTATAGTAATAAATAATATGAATAAAAAGTAAATATTTAAATTCCTAGCTATCAACAAACCATAATAGAGACCCCAGTCAAAATTAACGCCACAAAGCCTAAAACAGTATAAAAGGTTCTATTGTTAAAGTCATTAGTTTTCACTATAAATTACCTTTCCCAACTTTTACTTAAGAGTTACTTAAGCAATAAGAGCTCGTAAAGGAGACTAATTGCATTGACTTAGATATTTTGTTGGTGGAAATTCAACTCTATATCTATATAGTTAAGGTAATATTTGGTATTTGTGAAAAGAATACTTATCTAAGATTTTTTTTTAAGTTTACTTGTATTTTACATATTATAAACACAAAATATATAGACTATTTTATTAATTGAGCATGTGCGAATAAGTATCGCGCGAATATATGTATGTATGTACTTCCTGAACTACAAAACCTTTTATTTAATTTCTACTGACCAAATCAGTAATCGAATATAGGAACTCCTGGTTGGCAAAACAAAGCTTACCTTTTTTGAATGAGTTATGACTAGAGAATGCAGAGAAAGGAGGGCACTTAGATAAACGTTTCGTTTAATCGAACTTAAAAATATTTTAAATACATACTTTTTTCTATAAGAAATCGAATTTCATTCCATCCATCGATATTTCATCTTTCCGGCATTATTATCACTCCGGCCAATTTTTTGAGACATTATGAGTTAAATAGCGGAACTGACTTCTGCGTTTTGTCTACTAGAAAAACATAAAACAGAGAAATCACAAATAGTATCATTCCATCGAGTGTGATCGTACCTACAACCAACGCACTTACAATAACAGAACTACTGGGACACAACGCTCAATTACAACTCAAATATTACCAAAATCGTTATCGCCTCCTAAATGAACTATATCGTAATGTTTTTGACGGAACTAAAGCCTTCATAAACTTGTCACATACAGGGTGGTCATAAATACTGGCCGGGTCTGGTCGCACCCAAGTTCGAAACAATACTTATGTACAGGGTGAATATAAACCTGAAATACTAGTAAAAGGAAATGGACTGTGAAGTGCTGTCTATTTTCGCAAAAGAAACTTTATGCTGGGCTATTAAGTTATATTGGGTTTGGGAGGTTTCTTTAGCTCTAATATGTATTATATAAGTGTTTCCGGAATTCGGCGGAAAGTGAGGAATGAAAGTGTATTGATGGAAACGGAATGTCATAACACTATGTATACAGGTACCCTCTCAGGGTATGCACCCCAATATCTCCGGAATAACGCGTAAAGCTAACAAAGATGTACATAATATATACGTGTAAGATATTTGTTTAATGTATCTGCGTGAATATCTTTATTAACATTTTCTTTTGTAGTTCTATCCTTAATAATTATTAAGCAAGTGTGAGTGATAAGGAAGACAGGGGGAAACCTAGGCTTACTCGTAAACACAATATCGACGATACTGGAGCAGGGTTATTTGAAAAGTATAAGAAACTAGGAGGACATGTACGAGAAGGTTGCAGACAGTGGACGACGCTAAAGAGGAATGCAGAGTCCAAAAGATAATACTTTCTATATATTGTATTTTTTAAGCTTCACGCTGCATCCCGCATATTTATAGCTGTGTGTTTTTCATTTCCCTCAGTGGGAATCGAACTCATAACCGGCTTAAAATCAGCTAACAGTCATCATCGATTTAATAATTATACATAATAATTACACTTTAATTTATAAATTGTGAATGAGTAAATTCATTTAATTTATATAATTATATTTTACATGTAAAAGTAGTTCAATTGATTGTTACTAAAATATATATAAGCCATAATTTTCACATTATAAGCGAATTCAATATTATAATTGGAACGTGACGCTGCTCGTTCTACAATACCAATATTCAACAGTGTTATCCATAACAAAGAGAATTTTCCAATTCGAAGCAGCAGTTCCTGAGTTTGACGCGTGCAACCAAATAAACACTTCGGTTTTCTAAATTTAGTATAAATATGGCATGGACGATATGTAATATAANCAAAGATTAACCATATTGTCATATTATATTTTTGACTCCTACTTAACTAAATAAGTTTTATCAGATTATAGTAATAAATAATATTAATAAAAAGTAAATATTTAAAATTCCTAGCTATCAACAGGCCAAATACATAATAGAGACCCCAGTCAAAATTAACGCCACAAAGCCTAAAACAGTATAAAAGGTTCTATTGTTTTATTGAAAGTCATTAGTTTCCACTATAAATTACCTTTCCCAACTTTTACTTAAGAGTTACTTAAGCAATAAGAGCTCGTAAAGGAGACTAATTGCATTGACTTAGATATTTTGTTGGTGGAATTTCGACTCTATATCTATATAGTTAAGGTAAAATTTGGTATTAGTAAAAAGAATACTTATCTAAGATTTTTTTTTTAAGTTTACTTGTATTTTACGTATTATAAACAAAAAATATACAGACTATTTTATTAATTGAGCATGTGCGAATAAGTATCGCGCGAATATATGTATGTATATACTTCCTGAACTACAAAATCTTTTATTTAATTTCTACTGGCCAAATCAGTAATCGAATACAGGAACTCCTAGTTAGCCATGTCTTGCTTCCATTTTTTTTGAATGAGTTATGACTAGAGAACGCAGAGAAAGCCGGGCACTTAGATAAACATTTCGTTTAATCGAATTAAAAAATATTTTAAATACATACTTTTTTCTATTAGAAATCGAATTTACATCCATCGAAATGTCAATTAAAAATTAGCCTTTCCTGCATTGTTATCAGTCCAATCAATTTTTAGAGACATTGTGAGTTGAATAGCGGAACTCAATGATGCGGTTTGTCTACTAAAAAAACCTTAAACGGAAAAATGAGAAAAATAAGTAAATATGATCATTCCACCGACTGAGATCGTACCTACAACCAACGCACTTACAATAACACAGAACTACTGTGACACAACACTTCAATAACAACTCAAATATTACCAAAATCGTTATCGCCTCCTAAATGAACTATATCGTAATGTTTTTGACGGAACTAAAGCCTTCATAAACTTGTCACATACAGGGTGGCCATAAATACTGGCCGGGTCTGGTCGCACCCAAGTTCGAAACAATACTTATATACAGGGTGAATATAAACCTGAAATACTAGTAAAAGGAAATGGACTGTGAAGTGCTGTCTATTTTCGCAAAAGAAACTTTATACTGTGCTATTAAGTTATATTGGGTTTGGGAGGTTTCTTTGGCTCTAATATATATTATATAAGTGTACTCAACGGCAATATTTCCGGAATTCAGTGGAAAGTGGGTCTTGATGGAAACAGAATGTCATTACACTAAGTTTACAGGTTCCCTCTCAGGGTAAACACCCCAATATCTCCGAAATACAGCGTAAAGCTAACAAAGATGTACATAATATATACGTGTACGACATTTGTTTAATAAATTTTTTTTTTGTAGTTCTATCCTTAATAATTATTAAGCAAGAGTGAGTGACAAAGGAGATAGGGGGAAACCTAGGCTTACTCGAAATCTCAATATCGATGATACTGGAGCAGGCACTACTTATTTGAAAATCATGAGAAACTCGGAGTCCATACGCGAGAAGGTTGTCGACAGTGGACGACCCGAGTCGCTTCCCGCTAGTAATAAAGCGCGATGCTAAAAACTAGGCCTTTTGAAATTCGTGGTGTTAAAAGAGAATACTTTTCTATATATTGTATTTTTTAAGCTTCCCGCTGCATCCCGCAATAATAAACAGTGTATTTTTTCATTTCCCCCAATGGGAATCGAACTCATAACCAGCTTAAAATCAGCTAACAGTCATCAGCGATTTAATAATTATACATAATAATTAATTACACTTTAATTTATAAATTGTGAATGAGTAAATTCATTTAATTTATATAATTGTATTTTATATTCTATAAATTTTACATGTAAAAGTAGTTACTAAATTATATATATAAGCTATAATTTTCACATTATAAGCGAATTCAATATTATAATTGGAACGTGCTCGTTCTACAATACCAATATTCAACAGTGTTATCCATAACAAAGAGAATTTTCCAATTCGAAGCAGCAGTTCCTGAGTTTGACGCGTTCAACCAAATAAACACTTCGGTTTTCTAAATTTAGTATAAATATGGCATGGACGATATGTAATATAATTGAATTGCAATTAATTGAATTAATATTCACAATATAATATAACATTGTTTGTAAATTGAAACTCTCATTTGGGGTATAATCAAACCACCTGCTAATTAGTTTCTCGTTCCAATACCTACATATATATGTATGTATTATTGCTTAACTTACCTTTAGAGGGATGCTAGTGTTGAGACACTTCGTTTCCTACTTTCCAACGAACTCTAAAGATAGTTCTTTTTTTTACTATATTTCATTGTCCTGACGCGCTTTAACTCGTCACTAAAACAAAGAAATTGTATTTTAAAGTTATATTTTTAATATAAATTTAAACAAATATTTAATTACCTTGATTGGGAATGGAACCCACAACCAGTCGCATTTACAGTCACTCACTTGACGCAAGGGCGCGCCACGACTGGCCTCGAAATACATAAAATTACATATACAAAATACACATTTATGATGAAATATTTTAGTTTATCCATTCGTTCATACATACATATGTTTTTCTATTTTCCGTAACACGCTTTCCCTTTCTTATGTGTTCTCTTTAATAGGATTCCGTGTTGTAAGACATTTCCGTATCCCGAGAGACGAAAGTACATGAATAATATATGAATAGTATAATTCAATTATCAAAATGTATACTGTATTTTTTGTATTGTTTTTAGTTACATTTTACTCTTAGTTCTGTTATAGTAGTTTTTCGTATTTAATTTTTCTTAGCCTATTAATTTACTTTTTTGGTTTTCTTTAAAGAAAAAGTTAATTTTTAATTATTTTTTCAACTGAAATCCGTCGGGTGCAGTCGCAGCATCTGATTAGTAAACGCAGTGTCGATTCCTGTCCCTATAAATTGAAAATTAAAAAAAATATACGTAAAATTAGCCCTACACTCTTCCATGTCCATGTAAGAGCAACTAAGGCTTTATCATCAAATCTTTAAACAGATAAATCTAAATCACAACCTACAAACTTTGAAAAATAAAATTTCCCAAGTAACATTTCAAAGCAGAATTCTTTGGTAATACTCAAAGAAAGTTGTATCGAATTTTTCAATACTATATCAAATCCAAGAGTCAACTTGTGCCAATAAAACGGTAGAGGTGTTATGTAAACTGTATTGGTATTCCTGGAAATTTTAGATATCATAGAAGATGTAATATCTTATTTCATTCTCGCTTCTTTCATTTTAGATTGTGGAGATTATGCTTTGAATATAATGTGATGAAACGCTATTATATAAGCTAATTACAGTCATTTTTTTACCTTCACGCTGTATCCCACATATAGAAGGGTAACAAGAGGGAACCTGGGAACCTAGTGCTAAGACTCCGTCACTCACTTAGACACTTGCGTTCCCAAATTTCTGCCGATTTCTTGAGGCAATGCGTGTGGAGTGGCAAAATTGAATTCTGTCCCTTTGCCTCGTTACCAAAGTAAGTAAATGAAAATATTAAATATTTGCCCGAATGTGAATCAAACCCACAGCCGTCGCGTTCACAGTCGCACGCTTATTTCTCCAAACCAGATTACTATCTCAAATTGTTGCTTTTTACATTACCATCTTCACAACTATACTTTAATAATAGTTGGCTATCAACTTCTATTTTTCTAATAAAACAATTTAAAAAGTAATATTTTTCACATAAAATTATATCAATCAAGTGATCCAAAATCCACTGAAGCATATTAATAGAATGAAATTAATTACAATTTGAAATTCTTGCAACAGACCCTCGAATATCTTCGTCTAATTAAGTTTGTAATGTAATATATCGTCGATGTAATCGGGCGTTTGGAAATCTAATTTGGTAATATAATTGATTTTTGCAGATTAATTTAATTATTTGATCTTATTTTGTATTTTTTTAGTACAATGTCTTAATTTAGGGTGTAGAGTGGTAAAATTCGGTGTTGGGTTCCGCAATCCGATTTAATCCATTCCAATTCGAACGGAAGTGAAGAATGGAATGGCTTGACATTCGGTTCTCTGCCTACTCTGCTCTGTGGGATAGAGTGAAAAGATATCAGTAAAATTAAATTGTAAAGTAAATTGTAAAGCGTACAATGGAATCGTTCAAATTTACATTTCAAGGTACCGTTTAAACTAAAACTTGTCACAAAATTATTGTTGAAACAAGTAAAGTTATACAGGCTGTTGACTTAGGTGTTTCAAATAATATGACCGTAGGTACTACTGTATGCTTTTGAATTTAAGTAATTTCTTGTTCCTCTTCTTCCTTAAAAAGGAGTCAAATAAGGAGTTTTATCAATAAAGGAGTCAAATAGTCTTGATTGGCGAAACTTAACGCTACGCTTTGTTTACCGCACTGGTAAATCGAATAGAAAATAAACATATTTTTTTGTCAATCGATGAATATCAAACCAAGAACTATATATATAGCCTATCGTCTCTTTAATTACAAGTTTTTATTTAACTTGCCATTTTAGTTAGTGTATGTGAAATCTTGCAAGCTCAATTTGACCTACTTCTCAGTGTTCGATTGAGCTCAAATTCGGATAACGATTTCAATTATGAAGAGAATAAAATTACATATAATCAATACAAAATGGCCACCACAACAAAATGGCAGATTCTTTTTTTTTAAATCCACCAATAGACAATTACAATCCAAATATGCATCCAATAGATATTAATTTAAATACAATACAGTATAAAAACTTTTTTTTTTAAAAAGATTTTAAATAATTATTTATTAATTACTAGGCCCTCTCTGCCATTTACACATTATACTACCAACATAGTAACAAAAAAGTAGTATAAACAACAGTGGGGCCAATATTACCCGCAACGGTAAGCATTGTTGACACGGTACACACGGAATAAAACAATTTACCTCATGTAATCTTTTATTAGACTTCTTATGGTGTTTGGTTGGCAAACCTGATGTTATAACATCCGTTTCTCTTAGGTATATTGAATTATATTTTGTTTTATTCCTTTTTTTGAGGTATATCTGAATTTTCCGGGTTGGTCGCGCCAATTAAAATACAATGCCTCTAGAATTCAGCAGAAAGTGGGGATCAGAAGTGTCTCAATGGGAACGGATTGTCTGAACCCTATGTTCCCAGGCTCTCTCTGCGTATCCTTCCTCTGTTTATGTATATTGTTTATGGTATAAAAAGGTAAATTACCGATATGAAACAGTCTGTACGAACTATTTTGCCACCGCGCTTGGTTTGTGCATTTTTCCTCTTTTAATTTTCTAGTCATTAAGTATTAGTTGGAAGAAAAGCCATCTTCTTTTTGTCCGCCATATGTCCTCAAAAGAAATGAAGAATAAAAAATATAATACTCAATCACTTTCTAATATTCTAAATTTATAATCAACGAAATATCCATTTTTCTTGGCGTGTTGGTTAAGAGCTCTCGTTATTTCTTTTATTTTCTCGAACACCTCTTGTAACGTCAGGTTGGAGATCGTCCGTTTTTTCTCCCGAGGCAATGGTCTAAATCGGTCCTTTTGCTGTAATCCTCTTTGAACGTAGCTGGGTATGTCTGAAATTAAATATATTGATTTTTTTTAGTTTACGTTATATTCCGATACATGAAATACTCGTATAACGTAAATTCAGGTACGGTAGGCAGGGTACACAAAGGGAACGAGTAGTTTAAAGTCTTTGTGTACCCTTCGCACCTTCTAATTATCAACATATTGCGTGTTGAGTGATAGAACTAAACGCAGAGCTTTGTTGTCTTATCAAAGCGAGGAAATGAAAAAAAAATCTCAAACGAGTAAACACTACCCAATAGTCCCAGGTTCATGTTCCGCTTATATCAAATTTTAATTAAATAATAAAAGCATACCACGAGGTGCCATAAACTCATATTGTGATAGCACAGTAGCTATAAGTAGAACCACCACTACACCCGCTAACATTTTCCGGTCGCTGTTCGCTGTATAATACTTGTACTTTATTTTGAAAACTTACTTTAGCTACAAAATGTATAGAGTACTGATATGAAGAACTATTAAATATATATTTTCTATTTAAATCGATATTTTTTATTGCCTTTTTATGTATATTGGGTAACTGATTACCATCAAAACCATCGTGGCGCTGCGGGCGTTTCACTGTGAACGCGTTGGTTGTGTGTTCGCTTCTTTCGACTCGAGAAAATGAAATATTTATTAGTTTCAATTCTTCGCTCTAGTGTCAATGCAAAATTCGGCGGAAAGTGGAGGACAAAGTGTGTTAACACTTTCTCTGTCTACTCTCCTCCATGCGTGATACAGTGAGAAGTTCTATAGTAATTAGTAACGAGGTTCGCGCGAGTTCAAGTGAGAGTTTTTATATAAGAGTCATAACGTGAGGTAGGTTTGATTTCCACTCGGGGGAACAAAATATATGATATGTTCCCCAAATTCCGTCTACCTACTCTTCTACGTGCGGGATACAGCGTGAAACTATAAAAAAAATAGTAATTTCCTCTGCAAGTCATGAAATAACAAGTTTAATTATGGTAATCAATGTTACAAGGAAAATGTATTTTCTAAGGTATTTTTATTCTTATTCCTTACCTCCACTAACGAGGAAGAAAATCTTACCAAAGCTTTTAATATTGTTTAATATTCACCGAGACAAATTGTAATTGACTTGAGAATATTATTTTTAAGGGATGATTTTTTGAATTATAACAAAGATTTTCAATCTATAAAGTTTTAATTACGTTTATATAATAGGACGAAGTATAAAACTTTATGTTTTTTATAATTGTATGTAAGGAGTCCAGTCGTGGCGCAGTGGTACAAGGGCGCAATTGTAAATGCGACAGGCTGTGGGTTCGATTCCCACTCGAGGAAATAAAAAAATATATATTTTAATTTCCTCGTCCTGTAGCTTTAATGTTAATAGGGATGGAGTGTCTTAACATTAGTTTCACAGGATTCCTCTGCCTTTCATTCCTTCAAGTGAGAATCGAACCATAATTCTCGTTTACAAAGGCACGTTTTCGCCCATGCATCGTGACGGCGCTACAATAATTATATTTATTTTAATTTACGCTTTCTGGTAGACCAAGCCCAGTGTTGCATTGCACCACTCAACACATCTCGGACGATAGGTGAAAAATAAAGAAAGGAGTGTCTTCACACTGTGTACCTTCTATCTACCAAGTTTTTTCAGAAAAAAGGCGTATAACAACTTTAAATTTTTAGTCTTGTTCAAAAAATACTACAGTACAAATATTCTTACAAGTTTCTTTTCTTAAAATACTCGTAGTAGACCTCTACATAGAACTACTCTATGCTATTTTGAAGTTGAAAGAACAATTGAAAAACAAAAGTTAGAATTTTTAAGTACAATATTCGATTATGAACTCAAATATTTGAGGAATACAGCCTTTTTTCTCGTAAAGTCGACTCTATGTTACTTTTATAGATATTACCGGAAGGTGCTATACTATCCACGTTGTTGTTTTTGTATGAATTTTTCTATTTGTGTACTTGTATTGGATTTGTTTTATGGATTTTTTGTTTGGCAGTACTTTCTTTTGCAAAGTCCATTTTGTATGGCTACTTCATAGTAAGTTTATTAAAGCAGCTAAACTTTTAAACTTTTAATACTCGTAATAATTAATTATTTTAGATGCAAGTAGTAAAAATCTATTTTAAAACCATGGTGTTGCATTTTAACAACGTCTAAATGTAAACAGGATAATTGTGGGTTCCATCCCCACTTCGCTGAATGAATTATTTTCAATTCCTTACTCTAGAAATGTATAGTAATACGAGAATAGAGAAATACGATATTTTATTACATTTACGTTGTATCCCATATATAAAAGGACAGGCAGAGGGAACCTAATTTTAAGACACACCTATTTCCAACTTTCTGTCCAATTATAAAACTATTACGAGTGACGACACCAATACTACGAAATCAATACTGCTCTTGGTTTTGTTGCCAGAAGGAAGAAATGAAAACAATCAATTCCCCCGAATTTGAATCGAACCCACAACCATTGCGTTTACAATCAGACGCTATACCAAATATTACTTAAACCTAAAATCATACTTAACAAGAACAATTATTAAAAAAACAGAGTCTAAAACTAAGTTCTGTAAGTCGAGGTGGAAACATAAATCAAGGTGTTTAACAATGTATTAAGGTATTACAGAAGTTCGGACCGACGCTCCCGCTGTTAGACGAGAACAGCTGTAAATGGATCTACCTACTGATAAAACTGCTGAATGTTACTTCTTTAGAGTACCTGTAATACTATTTTTTTTTTAACTTCACGCTATATTAGGGTAGACATGCCTAGTAACCCAGTGTTAAGATACTCCGTTCCCATTAAGACACTTGCGTTACCCATTATATCATTTACTGCAGGATAGGCACAGGCACAATCATCGAAAAATTGCATGTTGAATAGAATTCTCCAAATTTTGCTATGATCTTTCTTGGTTAAGCAAATTAAAGCTACAGTAGTATAAAAATTATTAAAAAATTAAAACATCTTCACGCATGTATCCCGCACACAGCAGGATAAGCAGAGCACCCAGTGTTAACACTCCGTTCCCCATTTATATAATTCAACAAAACTATTACCTCACCGAGTTCAAAAGCGATGAATCAATACGTCGTCGTTGATAAGGAGTTACATTTTAGTATGATTTATGTGACACTTGCTACAGTTTACAAGGGAAGTGTATTAGCAGCCTAACCCAGGTACTAAATCTTGGTAATAAGTTGATGTTATGTTGGGGCATGGATTTATTTGACGGTGGTCGTCAGTTTGATTTCTTCATTTTACAAAAGTAACGAAGATTTCGAAATCCAGAAGGATTGTTTTTTTAGCTTCATGCTGTATTCTGTATATAGTAGAGTAGGCATAGATCTAGAAATCTAGTGTTTAGACACTTCTTTTTCCTATCCGCTTAACTCTTAACTTAGCTATTTTCATCTTCTCCCTCAAGAGTGGGATCTGCAAATAGATAAACAGTATATCTATAACAAACATAAAATCAAAATGCTTTAACTAAAACAGCGCCTAAAACATGTTTTAAGAAAAATATATATAAAATAATCGAACCAGTACCCTCTAATCCCAGAAACATAACAACTGTGCAATAAAGTCTATAAAAACTCAATAAACTTCGTAATTCATGAAACGAGAATATTTCAAAAGCTGGAATGTTCACAATATATCTATTTAAATTCCCGCTGTCGTTGCAGACAACGAAGTGCTTGTAATTTTTCTACTCAACTATATTTAAAAATAACTTTTTTTCAGTATAAATAACTGCTTGAAATAGAATTTCAATTTTTTTAACGTTAGTTACATGGTTTGTTAAAATATATGTTTATGTTTGGTAGATACGAGCTACAAGTAAGTAAGTTAATAGTTCTTACTACTAGCTCATATCTAAAAAGTTGCACTATGAGCGGCGCAACTAAACGCCGCGATTTGTCATATCAGGCCGCAAAATGGACTTTCAAACTGACGAACTGGACATCGCATATACTGTTTCGATTTTAACTTAGAGTTTGTATTTAATTTAATAAAATATTCTTGCAATGAAATGATTGAAAGAATGAATGGATTATTTTTTTTTCATATTCAAACCTAGTGTTAAGACACTCCGCTTTCCACAATCCACCCAATTCTGGAGGCATTGCGTGTAGAGTGGTAGAACTTACTACCACGCTTTCTCTTTCACTTTTGAAGGAATGAATATTTAAATATTTTATATCTCAAGTGGGAATCGAACCCAAAACCTGTGCAATTACAGTTACACACTCGTGCTCATGCGCCACGAACGGCTCCAGGTTAATATAGAACTTGATTATTATGCACTCGTCTACACAAATTGAAATTCTACAGTCACGGTTGACATGTTACAGTAATGATGAATTGCTTCTACTCGTTAATATACATTTACATGAATATTAATCTGTTTCATCTAATTTAATAATCGACCGAAAATTTGAAACCTGGGGGAGGTTTCAAATTCTCGAATACGGAGTTCAAATACGCAATACGTATTAATAGCTGAAACATAACGCCACGCTTTGCCATGTTACCATGGCGAGGAAATAAGAATATTAAATATTTCATTTACTTGAGTCGAAATCGAACCCCACAGCTGCGCTTACAGTCGACAGTCGCCCACTGATCCATAACGGCCTCGCTATCTCATCTATATATTAACTTGTGAAATTTATTCCATTTCTAGATTTTGAAAAACGCCGGTTGAAGCCTGCGTTATAAAATATTTACTTCCATAAACTATCACTTTAAGTTAGAGTGTACTATACCATACTAGTATAGTAACAGGAAATACAATAGTTTGTAATAAACAAGTCAATAGTAAGCTGTGTCACGCGCGTCCCTCTGACAATGGTACAGGGTGTTTTATTGGTGCGTGTACGTATAGTGTTACTTTATACGGCACTTTGTTTATTCAAGCCAATATAGTGACCCGTCATGGCGTAGTAATATTTATGACTGTAAGCGTGACGGTTGCGGGTACGATGACTGATCGGGGGTATGGTTATAATAGGTAGGTATATAAAATAAATGCAACTTTCATTTCTCTCATATTATGCATAAAAAATAAAACCTTTTCCCCCACTGCAGTTGAAACAGTCTACCAATCACTTAGTCACGGAAGGTTTTCATTATTTTTCATTATCTTTGACATTACGATGACTACCTGGAAGCATTACAAGTAGGTTCTTTATTTTAAAACATTTTTTTTTTCGTATGCTACAAACGATAAGAAACAAGAAATAAATAAAAATTGACAATTTACACAAAAACAACGAAAAAAATGTATTATCAGATCTAAAACAAACACTGTCTCAGGATAATAGGCCAGGAGACGACAAAAATTCACCGTCGACGTTGATGTTGAAATCTTGACTTATTTAACAAAGCGAACTGGCTATCTGTCAATGTCCCCCGGCCTATTCACGTTGTGATAAATACGATAGACGTGATAGCGGAGCCGGGTAACATTTGTTGAATCATTTTGGAAAATTTAAGTAAACAATTATATTAATAACAATTTAATAGTGCTCCATTTATATTTTCATTCCTTCGCTCTGCGTTCGATGTAGTGCGGCGTTAAGTTCCACAGTTCGCCACTCAATAGACAATAGTAGCGGAAATCAACGCTGCACTTCATGATGGGAAAGTACAATCAGCTTCACGCTGTATCCCGCTCACAGCAGGATAGGCAGAGAAAACCCAGTGTTAAAACTCTCCGTTCCCCATTTCCGGCCGAATTCTGGAGGCATTGAATGGCAGAGGGAACTTGGGAACCTAGTGTTAAGACATTTCTGTTCCATTCACCGTCGTGTTTACAAGCGCAAGTTCTCTCTCTCTCTCATCTCGAAGCCACGACGATCATAATATATTTTATAATATCTTTTTGTGAAATAAAAATATGATACTGATATTTATAAAAAGGCCTTATTTTAAAAAATGTCACCGTTGAAATGATAACAACTAACAATATAAATAAATTATTATTATAATTATAACATTATAAAAAAAATTTTTTTTTCGAAAAGTGGAATAATTTTGGTACTTCAAAAAAAATATATAAATCCGTATTATAAACATAGCCAAGTCAGATTGAACCCACTACCACCAAGCTTCCATAAACACCATAACCATTATATAAAATCCTCTAACACCGCTTACTGATAGAAGCGATTCAGCAAAAAAATGCAAGCAAAGACGCTATTAATAAACGTCTAGCCACAAAGGCATCGAACGACCGCCTTGATATGACCGGCAATCGATCAAAACTGAAAACTACTATCAAAATGTAGTTACCATTGTCCTGCCTGGTAAAATATTAGATGCGACACTGACAAATCGGTGGAGAGTGGAGAAGAAAACATTTTAAGCTGGAAAAAGTTATAATGTCATATTTAATTTCATTATAATCTTTTATTACAGTTGAGACCGTAGTAACGCAGTGGCACAAGGGTGTGACTGTAACGTGGCTTGTGGGTTCTATCCCCACTCGAGGAAGTCAATTATTTATTTAAGTTTATATTTCCATTTCTTCGCTCTGGTGTCGAGGCATTTTTTTTTCATAAAATAAAGTAGAAACTTAAATAGCAGGAATAAGCAATTCCTTACCTTTATCCAATTAATATTTTTATCAAATGGATTAAGAACTAAACAGATTAAAGTATAATCGTGACCTATTTCATCACCTTTGTACTGCTTCATTATCGAGAGTCTAATTAAAACTCAATTTTTTTACTTTTATAATTATAAAATCCATCTGAAGCCGTCACAGAGAAAATTTGTGATTGTTAACGCGATGACTGTAGGTTCGATTTCTAGCAGGGAATAAACTATTTTATTCAGCTTCACGCTGTATTCCGCACACAGCAAGGTAGGCAGAGGGAACCTAGTGTTAAGATACTCCGTTTCCCATTTTCTGCCGAAATTTATTTTTATTATAACTAGGCAAGTATAACCATTGACTTTATCACACTAAATTAAAATAAATTAAATAATTAATGTAATATTGAACGTGATGATAGACATTGATGTTTTCCCCCAGTGTGGTACTACCATTATATTTAGTTACCAGGACGAACTAGACTTGAAAATTGGTAATTAACTTCCCCAAGTACATGATGTAAAGTATCTTCTTGTTAAGTAAAGAACAAAAAGTATTTTTTACTCGGAAATAAAAATTGTTAACAGTTTTAATGAAACGAATTTCGCTTTTACTGAAATGATTTAAAGGTTCGTTTCGATGTTTTGATTATATTATATTATATTATATAGCCAAAATTCTGCGGAAAAAGTAGAGAACGGAAGTATCTCAATGGTAATGGAGTATTTTAACACTAGGTTCCCAAGTTTCCCCTGCCTACGCTGCTATGTGCGGTATACAGGATGAAGCTATAAAAAGTTACTGTTTTTTTATGGGACATTGTCTCTAGGTATACTAGGAACTAGATTTATTTTTCCTGCGTAAAGTGTGTGATGTGGAAGATACGTGAAAATAAAAGAAAAAAGATAACTTCTGCTAATTTTAGACTTCCTGGATAGACTTTATAGTGTGTACTGTTAGTGTATAGTAAAAATAAATAATTTGCTATTGTGTCGAGGCAGAGCGCGGCGTTAAGTTCCGCCGGAGCGGAGTGCCTTAACACTAGGCTCCCTCTGCCTACATGTTGTATACAGCGTTAAACTACAAAATAAATGTGAAAAAATAGTTCTTAATATTTATTAATAACATATTATTCTTATTTATTGCGACCTACCGTTTGCATAACAACCCGATACCGATATAGACAATAACCATAAACCTTCGCAACACAAAATCGTAAAAACCTGGCAGTGCTGGCAATTGTTAAGTGTTAGAGTAAACAAATATTTTATTTACCCTAGTAATAAAATTCAGCGAGGCCCAGAGAAAATTGTTTTTCTTACCTTTAGTCCAACTGATTGAAATAAGGTAAAGAGAAACAATAGAACAGACGAGAGTTAATAGAAGGGTCCCACTAAATATGGAAGTTTCGTTGGTACATTTGGTCACTTTCTCTCGGGGATGGACTGTAAGCTTTATTTCTATAGGAATAAAGTTGAAATTGGTGAAAAAAGTGTATTGCAAAGTGATATTCGTTGTATATAGAACCTAAGTCGTCCAACATTGTTGATAAGGGTCCCAGTTCCTAAGGCAACACAGCCTAATGCTCTGTACTTCTGTCATGATTGGTCCAAGTAATGGAAGTTTTGTATTTTTTACCGACTTCCAAAAAAAGAGGCTCCCAATTCGGTTGGTATATATAATTTTTTGTACGTATATCCATCGATTACACCGAGATTTCTGAACCTATTTACGGGATTCTTATTTTGTTCGATGGGGAATAATTATCAATTGGCCTCATAAAAGTTTTATTGATTTTGGCCTACTAGTTTCTTCTGTGTGCAAAAGAGCGATACAAATAACAGGAAAATTTAGTTTTTTTTTTCTTCAGCTTCACGCTGCATATAGCAAGGAAAGCAGAGGGAATGTTAAGACACTCCCTTTCCGTCAAATTTTCCAGGCATTACGTAATGAGTCGCGGAATTCAACGCCACGCTTTTGCTATATTAGCAGAGCCAACAAATGAAAATATTAATTAAATAGTTAATCATTCCCCCAAGTAGAAATCGAACCCACAACCGTCACGTTACAGTCACACGCTTGGGCCCTTACGCCATGATACCCTCATATAGCAATAAAATTATTAAAATATTTTTTTTAGACCAATAAAAACACTTAGCTTCCCGCTATATTCACAATTAGCAAGACCAGAGTGAAAATCGAATTCACTAGCATCTTGACATCATAATCCTATGACTTGTACCATTACATGAGTCCTCACTAACAAATTGAGTTTACAACATCGGATTAGGAACCAAATTAGATCATATTTCGCAAGTCAGTTAACGTTACTATCAGTAGCAAGAATCTCCGCCATTGTTTTCGATACCCTAACTATAAGAGTTTTATGTCCCGTATTGAAAATGTTATTATATCAAATAAAAGATTTTCTATTTATATTTGTTATTTATGTATATGTAATATGTATGTCCAGAAAAAATATTTTGTTTTTTAAAATCAGTATATATGTGGAGATGGAGAGACGACCTGGACCATTACAAGCCTGGGAGGTGAAGTCGAGGGAGGCCTTTGCCCAACAATAGAACAGTACAGGCTCGGGAAAAAAAAGTACACAAGTATGCTGACCAAAATCTATGAATAAATATCAATATTACTTTTCTAGTATAGTAGCATCTTCAAATATTTTTTTTATTTTTTTTTTTTAGTATGTGTAAAATTTCAACTGTTTCACTATCACGATTTATGTAGTACAGCGTAGTGGTAGATCGACAGACAGATAGCGGGTTTTTAGTAATAGGAGGAGGAACCCTAAAAAGCATTTTTTATATCGAATGGTCCATTTAAGAAGGACGGCTATATAACATTAATCGTTTTAGAGCTAATTCTGGCACTTAGAATTTAACTTATGTTGTATCGTATATAACTCAGTTAATTTCGTTGGACCACGTGGGTGACGCACCACAATGACGCACGTCATTGTAAATTTTTTGTAATATTTCATTTCTTCGAGTGAGATTTGAACTCACCTTTTACAGTCGCCTTTATAGTCGCACTTCATATAATTTATCATTCAATATATTTTTAGTTTCTTATTTTGATAAGACAAGCCGCGGCCTTAGGTTTCGCTCACTTTGCGATTTGACCCACTTGAAGAAAAAATTATATCCTAACACTAGATGCTCTTTATCTACCCTGCTATATAAGACAAATGAAAAAAAAAACAATACGAACCTGCAACCACTGTCTCAGAATTACATTACTTAAATATTCCCATACGAATAAAATTTACATAATTAATAATTCCAGTCTTAGTCGAATTCGTTAACTCTTTAGTTTAATTAAACTGTTAATCCTGTTCATCATATATGCATGGAACCCGCTTGTTTATATACAAGGGTTAATACTAATCAACCCTTGGTGGCAGTTAATAAATATTTCATAGAAGAATAAAATTTAAATACATATTATATATTATGTACGTGGTAAAATGTATTTACAAACAATATATTTAAAAAATCAGCTTCACGCTGTATTACGCACACAGCAGGGTAGGCAGAGGCGGAGGGAGTCTAGTGATAAAACACTCTGATTCCTACTCTCTGCCGAATTCCGGTAACATTGCTTGTTGAGTGGAGGAACTCAACGCCGCGCTTTACCTCAAAATAATAATATATGAAATATTTAATATTAATCACTTTCATGTTTTACACATGCCTAGCAGCGTAGGTTAGAGATAATTAATTTATTTAATACTTTATTACACCTACATGAATAAATATAAAAAGAAAAGAGAAATATAAAAGCACAATTTTGGTGTAAGGGCGTCCTTATCACTACAGGTGATCTCTTCCAGGCGTAATGTTATTTCACTAGAAATTAGACTTTTAATTTAATTTTAATAATGTCTTATATTGTTAAAGTACTCTAAACTATATTTGATTCCATAATAATTAATAAAATACTACAAATTTTAAAAACGAAGCTAATTAGAACGCCATGGAAATGTTGTTTAGCCAATTTCTTTTTGTCAATCTTAAATTGTCAAAAACAAAGAAAGAAGAGAGTGAATTCACCTATTAGTTGATAACTAAATGGCAGTAGCGTTTAAGCAATAAAAAGAGAAACATAACGGTGTCAATCCGCAACGATCGGCGCACAGATCAGTAAGACATTGATGTATGGCGGCAATTGCTTTATCCAAATTGCTCGAACCCCTCACGCTATAACAAGATGTGCTACAATTACTTTTTACACGTTAAAAATATCTTTTTAGGTATATTTTTTTAAAAAAGTAATTGTGAAACAATTTTATATCGAGGGCAGGGCGCAGGGCACAAGATTGCGACTGTAATCGCGACAGATTGTGAGTTTGATTCCCATTTCAAGAAATGAAATATATAATGTTTTCATTTCCTCGCTTTAATACCGAGGCAAAAGACACTCTGTTCCCATTAACGCACTGCCAGCTTTGCAAGTTTTTTTTTTGTTTCACGCTGTATCCCAGACATAGCAGAGTAGGCAGACGGGACCTGGGCACCTAGCGCTAAGACTCTTCCCATGCTCTTCCGTTCCCAGCTTTCTATCAAATCCTGGAGATTGCACAACCTGTCATGGGGCAGAGACACAAGCGTGTGACCGTGTAAATCACACGCTTGTGTCTCTGCCCCATGACTGTTCTCAAGCTGTAAGTTTCAATCATAATAATTGATAAATGAAAGTAGCACGGACCAAGGATTATAAAATCCACGCAAACGAAGTTGTGTGTTGCCATTAGTATATAAAATTATATCTAAAATCTATAAACACCCAGTCATAACATCAAAACTCATAAAATATTCATACCATTAAAACTAAAATTCCATTCTGTTCATATGAGGTTCATTTTTAGATATACGCAGACTATTTCAATTTACTAATTAAGTCCCTTAGGGTTTACCGCAATAGCTCCAGTAGGCACTAATTAGCGACGTTTTTGCGTTTTACCCCTCCTTTGTTAGAGGAATGGCACTTTGCTCTTCAAAGCAACGGTTGTTGTTCGGCTCGTCGATAAGTGTTTAGTGGTGATTAGTACTTTTTTAGTTACACGCTCAATCCCGCATCTTTTCCCGGATTTGACAGAGTCTGTAAAATCCCGCGTATAGAATAGATAAAGTGGAGACATAGTGTTCTTTATTTTCTTTCCGAATTTAGAAATCTCGCAAATTGTCTCATCAAAGTGGGAAAACGAAAATAATTGATAACGTCCAGTGAAAATGAACCTGCAACTTGCTCGTCTTCAGTCAGATCCTGTAAAAAGTAGAAAATTAAGAGCGGATTCCTCCCTATCCTACCATGATATCAGCGGGATAAAGCGTGAAAATAAAATAAAATCAGTTATAAAATAACCATACAGTTTCACTTTATGAAACTAAACCGGCTCTCACTTTATTGATTCTATTTACATTGGCCCTATTACCTACTGTTTGCCGGCAACTCTTAACAAAGTTCATTAACGCTCAACTGAAATTCTGCGGCCTAGCTGCCCACTGCTGAGCAAACATTTATCATGCTAATATTCTTGGTAACCCTACATTTTGTCTTGGACTTTAGCCTAGTTTAATAAATTTAGTTTAAATAATAAACTTTATTTATATTTAGAGGTNCTTAAGTGCTTTGCAAACATACATTATATGAATAATCCAGTAGTAAAAGCGGGCGAAGCCGCAAGGGGGTCGCTAGTTAGTATATAAAATTATATCTAAAAGCTACAAACACCCAGTCATAACATCAAAATAAATCTTCAAAACTCATAAAATATTTATACCATTAAAACTAAAATTCCATTCTGTTCACATGAGGTTCATTTTTAGACATACGCAGACTATTTCAATTTACTAATTAAGTCCCTTAGGCTTTGCCGCAATAGCTCCAGTAAGCACTAATTAGCGACGTTTTTGCGTTTTACCCCTCCTTTGTTGGAGGAATGGCACTTTGCCCTTCAAAGCAACGATTGTTGTTTCGCTCGTCGATAATTGTTTAGTGGTGATTAGTACTTTTTTAGTTACACGCTCAATCCCGCATATAATAGAGTAGTCTTTCAAATCCCGCGTATAGAAGATATAAAGTGGGGACATGGCGTTCTTTATTTTCTTTTCGAATTCAGAAATGTTGCAATTTGTCTCATCAAAGTGGGAAAACAAAAATAATTGATAACGTCCAGTGAAAATGAACCTGCAACTTACTAACTAACACTAACACTGCGCCATTATGTTCTTAATACAGTAACTATCAAAGTATAAAATGAAGAGCGGATTCCTCCCTATCCTACCATGATATCAGCGGGATAAAGCGTGAAAATAAAATAAAATCAGTTATAAAATAAACATACGGTTTCACTTTATGAAAATAAACCGCCTCTCACTCTATTGATTCTATTTACATTGGCCCTATTACCTACCGTTTGCCGGCAACTCTTAACAAAGTTCATTAACGCTCAACTGAAATTCTGCGGCCTAGCTGCCCACTGCTGAGCAAACATTTATCATGCTAATATTCTTGGTTACCCTACATTTTGTCTTGGACTTTAGCCTAGTTTAATAAATTTAGTTTAAATAATAAACTTTATTTATATTTAGAGGTCAGTTGTACGATGGGTTCAATTCCCTCTGGAGGAAATTAAATATTAAATATTTTAATTTCCATACCTCTGGCCGACCGATTAAACCGATTTGTTGCGATTCCTCCAGA
This sequence comes from Heliconius cydno galanthus, assembly GCA_036379175.1. NCBI lineage: Eukaryota > Metazoa > Arthropoda > Insecta > Lepidoptera > Nymphalidae > Heliconius > Heliconius cydno. The sequence goes on along the minus strand of JAKRZM010000175.1, from coordinate 71,520 downwards.
ATTCGGCAGTGGAAAAGCGTTCGAAAGTGGAGAACGGGATGTCGTAGCAATTATTTCCCTCTACTTACCTTTGTATTACTAACATACCTTGGAACTTTCCAATTGAAACATATTTTTTAACAATACAAAAATATATACAGAAAAGTATATCCTAAATCTATATTAAAACATTCAATTATTTACAGAAATTATTTATAAAACAAATGCTAATACACCACAAAGGTCACAAAAAAATTCGTCCCAAGCATAAAAAAGGCATTCTAAGACATTTCACTGATGTAAATAGATCTACAGATAAGCCCCGATATATGGCAGCAATTTCCTCAGCGGAAGGGTGAACGGAAAAAGGCGTAGCCCTATTTATGTGAACTACAAATATTCAGTAACGAAGTAAGTAACTACGATTTAAGATTCTGGAGTTTGGGTGGAGAGTAAATTTGATTTTTATCATCTCTGACAATTTTAACTTTTTAAATAATTATCAAGTTTAAATATAAATTTAAAAATATGCAAATAATATACACATACACATAGAACATTTTTGTTATTAAATTAAAGTTAATTTGTATAGATTACACCACACTGATTTTATATGACATATAAGGATGTTAGCTGCAGATATGTCAATGTTAATTGTTTTCACAAGCTTACTTCTTGAAAAAATTGGAAACTTTGCTGACCGATTACCATTTGATAATAGTTATAAATTCGTTGGACGCTTTTTTGGTGGGTCAAATTTACAATATTTTACCCTATAACTAATTTGAGCCACCTATAGATAGGTTTACAATTCAAATGTTTAAGTATGATATTTTTAAATATATTGTACTTTTCTTTGTACCGGATTTGAATTTGCTTTTACTGAATTTATTACCTTCACGTAAACTATCGGTAACAAAGGCATCTTAATATTTCAACGTCATTAAGAACAGGTGTGGATAACTTGAGGTCTAATTAAGTCCATTTTTTCGTCTATTAACGTGGTGGTGCTAATGGCTCTTCGTGGTTTGTTATTTATTATACATTGTATCGAGAGGACGTGTACTTATATGCATAAAGCCGTAATCGGAAAATCTTTTACTTATCTAGCAGATTTTAATGAGAATAGTATAAAGGAATCATCTTTTTGGGCGTTTTTAGCGTTTAACGTTCCATAACAAAAAATAAATAAACGGGATCCTTGTAGGATCACTTTGTTGTCTGTCTATACGTCTATTGAAACTACTTATGTCGAGATCGCGTGGAAGTATCAACCTGAAATTAATATCAAATGTTCAAGTCAATGCAATTAAAAGATATGAACATTCTAGTCCAGTTTCCATGGACCTACAAATACAAATAAAGGGAAAAGAATTAAAAAGTCAAAAAAAATATTAAAAACAGATATCTAAATAAATGAAAATGTTATATTATATTATATACTGAAATTTCTACCTGAAAATATATAGGAGAACGAATAAAAACAAAAGAGAAGAGCACAAAAGCGTTTAAACAGTAAGCAAATTTTGGGTTATTTCAAACCGATACAGTGGTTTGCGGTTATAAAATAACATGCTGAATTGCAAATAGGTTTTGCCTCGGTCGGGATGTCAAGCTTTGTAAGATAAAAGTGATTTGGGATGAACGAATTGTTCAGGTACGCGGATAGGGTATTCGATCAATGTTTCTTAAATTGAAAATATGAGGAATTTAAAGCCTAAATGATATTAAGAAACTCATAAAAAATTTAAACATAATGAAATTATTTATACTTCAAAAAAAAATAATTAAAGAACTTCTTATTCTTCTTCTTCC
>JAKRZM010000175.1:20149-68830 GCA_036379175.1 Heliconius cydno galanthus | reverse complement strand
ATCTCAAATTTTGCATAGGAGTTACTTATAGGACGTAGGTGCTCGCTAAGACGGGAATTTGCAATATTCGATTTCTAAGGGGTTGTTTTTGAGATCGAAAGTTTGTATGAAACTTCGTTACTACAAATGCTAGAAGTCACAAATTTTGCATAGACGTCACTAGGACGTAGTCATGGAGACAGAAATTAATAATAACATAGTTCACGCGGGTGAAACCGCGAGAGGGCCGCTAGTAATTAATATTGCGAAATACTTACAAATTTTAAAAACGAACCTACTTAGAACGCCATGGAAACGTTGTTTCGCCAATTTCTTTTTGTCTTACAAATAAAAAATCTTACAAATTGTGAAAAACAAAGAAAGAAGAGAGTGAATTCACCTATTAGTTGATAACTAAATGGCAGTAACGTTTAAGCAATAAAAAGAGAAACATAACGGTGTCAATCCGCAACGATCGGCGCACAGATCAGTAAGACATTGATGTATGGCGGCAATTGCTTTATCCAAATTGCTCGAACCCCTCACGCTATAACAAGATGTGCTACAATTACTTATTACACGTTAAAAATATCTTTTTAGGTATATTTTTTTATAAAGTAATTGTAAATCTATTTTATATTGAGTCGTCTTGGCGCAGAGCATAAGATTGCGATTGTAATCGCGACAGGTTGGGGGTTTGATTCCCATTCGAAGAAATGAAATATATATTGTTTTCATTTCCTCGCTTTTATACCGAGGCAAAAGATACTCTGTTCCCATTAACTCACTGCCAGCTTTGCAAGTTTTTGTTTGTTTCACGCTGTATCCCAGACATAGCAGAGTAGGCAGGACAGGACCTGGGCACCTAGCGCTAAGACTCTTCCCATGCTCTTCCGTTCCCAGCTTTCCATCAAATCCTGGAGACTGCACAACCTGTCATGGGGCAGAGACACAATCGTGTGACCGTAAATCACACGGTTGTGTCTCTGTCCCACGACTGTTCTCAAGCTGTAAGTTTCAATCATAATAATTGATAAATGAAAGTAGCACGGACCAAGGATTATAAAATCCACGCAAACGAAGTTGTGTGTTGCCATTAGTATATAAAATTATATCTAAAATCTATAAACACCCAGTCATAACATCAAAACTCATAAAATATTCATACCATTAAAACTAAAATTCCATTCTGTTCATATGAGGTTCATTTTTAGATATACGCAGACTATTTCAATTTACTAATTAAGTCCCTTAGGGTTTACCGCAATAGCTCCAGTAGGCACTAATTAGCGACGTTTTTGCGTTTTACCCCTCCTTTGTTAGAGGAATGGCACTTTGCTCTTCAAAGCAACGGTTGTTGTTCGGCTCGTCGATAAGTGTTTAGTGGTGATTAGTACTTTTTTAGTTACACGCTCAATCCCGCATCTTTTCCCGGATTTGACAGAGTCTGTAAAATCCCGCGTATAGAATAGATAAAGTGGAGACATAGTGTTCTTTATTTTCTTTCCGAATTTAGAAATCTCGCAAATTGTCTCATCAAAGTGGGAAAACGAAAATAATTGATAACGTCCAGTGAAAATGAACCTGCAACTTGCTCGTCTTCAGTCAGATCCTGTAAAAAGTAGAAAATTAAGAGCGGATTCCTCCCTATCCTACCATGATATCAGCGGGATAAAGCGTGAAAATAAAATAAAATCAGTTATAAAATAAACATACGGTTTCACTTTATGAAAATAAACCGCCTCTCACTCTATTGATTCTATTTACATTGGCCCTATTACCTACCGTTTGCCGGCAACTCTTAACAAAGTTCATTAACGCTCAACTGAAATTCTGCGGCCTAGCTGCCCACTGCTGAGCAAACATTTATCATGCTAATATTCTTGGTTACCCTACATTTTGTCTTGGACTTTAGCCTAGTTTAATAAATTTAGTTTAAATAATAAACTTTATTTATATTTAGAGGTCAGTTGTACGATGGGTTCAATTCCCTCTGGAGGAAATAAAATATTTAATATTGTAATTTCTATACCTCTGGTGACGACCGATTAAACCGATTTGTTGCGATTCCTCCAGAATTCGGCAGTGGAAAAGCGTTCGAAAGTGGAGAACGGGATGTCGTAGCACTTATTTCTCTCTACTTACCTTTGTATTACTAACATACCTTGGAAATTTCCAATTGAAATATATTTTTTAACAATACAAAAATATATACAGATAAGGATATCCGAAATCTATATTAAAACATTCAATTATTTACAGAAATTCTTTATAAAACAAATGCTAATACACCACAAAGGTCACAAAAAAATTCGTCCCGAGCATAAAAAAAGGCATCCTAAGACATTTCACTGATGTAAATAGATCTACAGATAAGCCCCGATATATGGCAGCAATTTCCTCAGCAGAAGGGTGAACGGAAAAAGGCGTAGCCCTATTTATGTGAACTACAAATATTCAGTAACGAAGTAACTACGATTTAAGAGTCTGGAGTTTGGGTGGAGAGTAAATTTGATTTTTATCATCTCTGACAATTTTAACTATTTAAATAATTATCAAGTTTAAACATAAAGTTAAAAATATTGCACTTTCTTTGTACCGGATTTGAATTTGCTTTTGCTGAATTAATTACCTTCACGTAAACTATCGGCAACAAAGGCATCTTAATATTTCAACGTCATTAACAACAGGTGTGGATAACTTGAGGTCTAATTAAGTCCATTTTTTCGTCTATTAACGTGGTGGTGCTAATGGCTCTTCGTGGTTTGTTATTTATTATGCATTGTATCGAAGAGCTGTGTACTTCTATGCATAAAGCCGTAATTGGAAAATCTTTTACTTATCTACCAGATTTTAACGAGGATAGTATAATTAAAAAGTAAAAAAATATTTAAAATAGATATCTAAATAAATGAAAATGTTATATTATATACTGAAATTTCTACCTGAAAATACATAGTAGAACGAATAAAAACAAAAGAGAAGAGCACAAATGGATTCAAAAGCGTTTAAACAGTAAGCAAATTTTGGGTTATTTCAAACCGATACAGTGGTTTGCGGTTATAAAATAACATGCTGAATTGCAAATAGGTTTTGCCTCGGTCGGGATGTCAAGCTTTGTAAGATAAAAGTGATTTGGGATGAACGAATTGTTCAGGTACGCGGATAGGGTATTCGATCAATGTTTTTTAAATTGAAAATATGAGGAATTTAAAGCCTAAATGATATTATGAAATTATAATTACTTCAAAGCAAAAATAATTAAAGAACTTCTTATTCTTCTTTTTCCTGGCATTAATTTCGACTATTACAAAGGTCTGCCTTCCTATTCAACCAAAGCAAAGACAATTAAAGAACAACTACCAAAAATATTATATACCTACCTATTTAGTATTTAACTACTATTTAAAAAACATTTACTCTTGGAGTCAAAGTAATCTAGTATATTATATTGTTTTATAAAATTATTTTACTTACGTATCTGTATATATTTGATATATGTATTTAGAAGCTTTCGTAACTTTACTAACAAACACACACAAAATAAATAAAGTTCTTGAAGTCCGTTAAAAATACCACATCCATCTTAAAAAGTATCTCTGATGCATTCATAATCTGAATGTTTGACCACTATTAACATTTTAATTAGCAATTTCCATTTTGAAAGCAAAATTAATACGAAATGAGCTCCACAAGATGGGGATTCAATTATGATAATTATCTAAACGCTTGTTCCTACTGATTTTGTTTGCTACTCATTTGTGCATCGCTCTCGTGTACCTAATTGATAATATACAAATTGTCTAAGGTCAATACAATTTACATAGAATTTACGATTTGAATATTCAATGTTATATAACACTATCGATCCGCCTGCGGCTTCGCCTGTTTGAATTTAGAATTTTCATTGAATTTAGAATTTCGGTTTAGCAACAAGATAAAGACAATTAAGTTCCACCTCTCATCTTGCAATATCCCAAAAATTGAACGGCAAGTGTGGGAAGTGCGAAACAAAATAAATTAACACTAGGTTCCATGTATATGCTATATGTTGCTCTGCTATATGTAGGATACACCGTAAAACGAAAATTGTTGAATTATATGTATGAGGCCGTCGTAGTTGTTGTTGTTGTTGTTAAAATTTTCATTTCTTCGCTCTGGGAACAAGGTAAAATCGCACTGCCTTAATACTAGATCTCATCTACCTATACAGTACCCTACAATATACAGGATACAGGTGAAGCTAAAAAGAAATAGCTTAAATAAAAATAAAAAAATCTCTTAAGTGACTCTTTAATAACCCATTAAAGATCAAACTAAGGAAGTCCGGCCCAGGTTCCTATTGCAAAGATGTGCATAAAGTAGTTTTACGAGCACTCAGTACCCGCAACATCCTGAGGGCTCTCAACAAATATACATTACGAGTACAAGACATACAAAGACGACATTATGTCGCAGGTTTGTTCAAAGAAAATTATTAATATCTTATGTCAATTTTGTTTAGGTTTGTTGTTTGAAAATATATCTACATCTTTAGGAAAAAAAGTAAAAGCAGTTCAACCATGGTCAGTCAGCAATTGACTGTTAACGAAATCATTTTCGGTTCAATTCCCGATAGAGTACTGAATCATTTTTAGCTGTCTTTTTTTCTTCAAAAAGAAGAAACTTTTTTACTCTTCTCGTTGAGTTCCACCACTCAACATGCAATGCCTCGAATTCGTTCGGAAAGTGAAGAACTCGATTATTGGGAAAGTCTCCGCCTCCTCTGAATAGGTGTGTCTGACAAAGCGTGTAAGCCTAATAAAATATATATTTGCTTTCTAGATTTTTCTGATAAAACGTCATAGCTATATTTAAGTTGAACAGTAGAATATTTCTAATGGGCTTAAAAGAAGAAGAAAAGCGTGAATTATTCTTCACCCCTTTAGAAAATTACACGTGATATATATCTTGCTTTTCATTGTTATTTCATTCAGCTACATTTCCTTATCGATTATTATCACTATAACATAAGATTACTAACTTCAAATTGTTGAATTTCATTTAACTAAGTTTCTTGTCAAAGGGCTCAATTCAGCCGTAACTATTCATGAAGCTATACTTAATACATTTAGGTATCCCGTTTCTGATGCTGTAAGCTTGTGAAACATAAATTGGTGTACTTCGGTAATAAAATCAAGAACTATATCCAACTTTGAGGCAACTTTTCTGAAGAATCAATGTATATGAAACGAGGCACGACTTGATTATAACACAAATATCTACCAACTCTCCCTACGGAGGATTGAGGGAAACTTCAACTTCTTCCAATTCTCCATTGACATTCGTCCAAATAAAATTACAAGTTGGTAATTCTCACAAAACGTCAATCAAGCCGTATTCAGAGTTAGTAACTTCTGAGTCGACAAAGAATGTGTCAGATTTGACGAGGGCAAAAGAAATCGGGTCCTTCGTGTGTGCTTGCGCTCGCGAATAGCAAATGAGTCGCTTCTTTGGTATATTTTTCTGTTTTTAATGTATATTGTAGTGTTTCAAAGTATTTTTTTTGTATTGTTTACTTCTGGAAAGATTGTAAGTATCGGATGATGATGATGATGTTCAGAGTAGCATGCTTATTGAGTTGGGAATGTATATTTACCGATTTATAGCTGACAACTTGTTTGCGTGAGGTAAAATCGTAAAAAACTATTTTCTGTTCTGATATTATAACTGATTTTTTTAGATGAAAAACTCCACCACCTGACTTTTAAAAGCAATAAGAATAATATTTTAATAGGACCCTCCAATTTGTTTTGCTACACTATAAGTGAAAATAAACAATATTTACAAGTATTAATACTTAAAAATAAAAATAACTGAACTACAATATACAATTATTAACATTTAGCCACAGCTTATTAATAACATGAAGTTATGAAGTTACATTTCCAGGTGGTTCCTAGCGCTTTGTTTGGGAGTTCTTCAAAAGCAACACATACATATGTCTTAAAATATGATTTCTAAATAAACAGAACAAGTTCGACTCGAAACACATGTATGAACAATATCATAATATAATAATAAATAAAAACTATTTTTAAATTATAAAACTGAGTTACAATTGTTCGTTCGAATTTTATAAGTGCGGAGTCAAAACGAGGAACCTGGTATTTATTTTTTACATACTATTAAAATTGTGATACAGCGTGGAAATTGAACAATATTTTATAACAAGATTGTGATATTAAATATAATTTCTGTTTAGTGTCAACGTATAAATAAAAATTTATTTTGGATTTAACGTCATAAGTGCCGGTACTCACTTTACCTGTGGCTTGGGTGGAAAGAATGAAAGAATTTATTATTTCGAGACTTATACTTATTCGGCTGTTCGGTGGAAAGCAAGGAAGACCTAGGAACGTTTTTTAAAGACACTCCGCTGTCTACTTAACGCCCAATTTTCGAGACATTTAAGTTGCGGAACTGAACGCCCTACTTAGCCTGTAAATATATCATCCTTTTTTTCTATTATTCCAACAATAAGTTTATTTTAAAGGCAAGAAAATGAAATCTCAAATGCCGCCGTTTATTTCGTAAATGTTACACTTTTATTACATCGAGAACAATGCTTTATTGCTTTTATCTGTATTTCTGTTCGCGTAACGAGTGGACTAAATCATAATGCCACATCAATTTTTGTGCTCTAAATAGGTTATTATACTAAACAAGCCTTAAAAATGTTATATTTATTATAAGAGCTCCTTAGTATATACGTGTTTTTTTAGCTTCGCGCACATAGGATGGTAGGCTGGGGGAACCTGGGACCCTAGTATTGTGACGCTGTTTCCATTAAGAGACATTCGTTCACCATTTTCCACCAAAAGCTGGAGCTACAAATATGTATGTATGAAAAAATATATAGAAAGCTTGTTTTTAAAAGATTTTTTAATTAATATTTTATTTATCGCCTTGAAGAGTTCCGCCATTTAACACTGGTAACGGAGTGTCTTAACACTAGGTCCTTTCTGCCTCTCTGCCTAACGATACTGTAATGCGTTATTTGTGCGCGGCGCAGCGTATTGAAAATGTCAAACCTATTCTACAACTCTTTAACTACACTAGACACTTCGACACAATGTGTTCATAGAGCGGCTGAGGCGACACTAATTGTAACTGAATGTACCTGTAGTGTCATAGTCTATTCATATCTTAGAGAATAAAAACATGAAATTAGATTAAATTAGTGTCAATGAGACTTGAAAATTATTAACTAGATATAATTCCTATAACTTCTTCTATATATATATTTGTTGACGTATCTAAGTATAGATTCTAAAATCCTAAAATATTCCGATATGGAAATTCCAGTTGCCATCCAATAACACTAGAATTGCCTTCATCGACTTCACAAATACCGTTTCGCGAACTCTAGATATAAATCTTTTAAAAAGACAGCTTAATGCACTAACGTTGGAAATTCGATATCTCTATTATATATGTAGGTAACGAGGCCGTCATGGCGGAGGGGTTTGGTGTCTGACTGCAAACGCGAAAGCTTTGACTTCGATTCCCACTTGTAGGAGTGAATCATTTTCATTTTTCATTTACATCAAGGCAAACCGCGGCGTTGAATTCCACCACTCAACACGCATTGAATAAGGCGGAAAATGGTGAAGGGATTGAAACTAGGGTCGCGATCTCTTTTTTTCTTCTATCTACCCTGTTGAGCGGGAAAAATGTGAAATGACTGTGATAAAGTCCCTCCTTGTTGTAATTAGGTATAATTATATTTGTAAATGATTCTAAACTGTGGACTGAGATAAGCATTAAGGGATTTTCCCTTTTATGGCTCATGAAAGGAAAAACGTAAACTAAATATAAATTTTCATTTTTAATTTTTTTCCCTTATTTGTGTTATAAGTTAAGAGGCCAATCGTGGCACGGAGGCCTAAAGTGTGACTGTAAGTGGGTGGATTCGATTTGAGGAAATGAACCATACCATCATGTACCATGTGCCTGTGCTAGTCTACTTTTACATATCATATAATTTAAAATCAATGAACAGAAACAACTTCAAAATATCGTACTGGAAGTAACTATCCAACCAATACAAGAAGAATATAGACGTGATCGTCAAATTGCATTTCGTTTATAGAGACCAACCGTTGAGAATTCTAGAGTTTCAGTTGAGAAGTTAGTGCGAAATTTTTAGACGGTTGGTTTCAGCGAGCGTTTTTCTTGAAACTTTTGCTTTTGCAGGAAATAAACTTACTTGACCAATACAAAACATCTTTTGAAATAGATCTCAGATGACATACTTTAAAAGAATCGATTTCCTTCTTCCATTGAGTTGATAGAAACAAAGATTTAGTACGGCGCTATAAAATAGAAGATATGTATACACGTATTGGGGAGCAAATAATAAACTCGGCTACCAAATCGAGTGGCCTGAGTTATGTGAAAACTTGGCCGATATGCTACGAACATACCAAGTTACAAGGATGTAGAGTTTTAAGATGGTATTTGCTAATTTACATTTTAAATTATATTTTTATTCAATATTCATATTTATATTTCAATGCTTTTGGCATTTGGGGTACTAGACATAGTAAATAATGCCTCGTGAAAGTGTAGGCACACATATATTATTTTTCTACAAATCACGAGGATGACTATAGGCAGTTACATCACGTTAAATAAGATCCATTTTCATAGCAACAATTAAAGATATCTATAAATTTTTTTTCAATCGAATATTCTGGCAGCTTCACGCTTTTTTCGTACCTAGTGTCAAGAAACACCGTTCTTCACTTACCACATAAATAGAATATACAATCAACATCATCATTTCAACCTGTTGTAAGCTCACTGCTACATATAGGTCTCTCCCAAGGATTTCCACATCGATCCTGATTGAGTTTCCAGTATCCAGCAGCTTTTGGCAATCTGACCCTCAGATCGCTCACCTTGTTATAGAAAATACGTACTATATAATTCAATATAGTCTTAACACTAGATCCCCTCTGCCTACCCTGCTGTGCGGGATACAGCGTGAAGCAAATTTTATGTATATCATATAAAAATTGAAAATTCCCAAACAACGAATGTCCCATCCATTGGCACTGACATCGGAACACGGTACATTTGCCGCCATAAATAATAACTGAGCGACCGGAGGCGCCGCGGATACGGATCCGTACAAAAACGTAACAAACAGATCTCTTAAATAAAGAAAACATGGGCGTATGTTAACATCTGTCGGTAGGCACGGGCTGGCACTGGAAATTACAACGGTACGCTCTACTGTACGCTGGAGGGGTTTTTTTTATTTTTTATATATTTTTTTATGTAAAGAGAGTATATTCTCTTTACAGATATACATAAAATTAATACAAAATAAATGTAACTGTATTCATGTATTAACTTTTGCACGTTCCATACATAGCTTTGTATTTAAATTAAGGAACGTTATCAACTAAAACAATTTATGTTAGGCATTAATAATAATCATACGTGATTATTATGATAATATATTCAAAAATGTCTTCTGTTCGCTTCGCTGTTGGGTGGTTGGTTTGTATGCTAATATAAGGTTATGATAATAAAGTTAATAATAAAATAGTCTCATTTATGTCTAGCTTTTGATAGTTACTGACCGACTGATAGTTCAAACTGCTTCATCTGATGACAGGCTAAACGCCAGGCTTCGCCAGTGTCACGTTGAATGGAGAACTCAACCTCTTGCGCGAGTTTTCCATTCAACGTGACACTGGCGAAGTGATTTTGTGCTCAACTGGCACGCTCGGAACGCCACAATAGAAAGAACAAAACAGAACAGAACAGAACAGAACAGACAGGCTAAACGTTTTATAATATTTTAAAAACGTCATTCGTACTTTTAACATGTCATTTTCACTTTCTTAACGCCAGATTTAAAAAACCATACCATACTATACACTTTCTTCGAACACATATGCATTTGTATATGAATTAATGGGTATAAAAAATATAATGGTAAGTAACAGATTCTTTCTTTCTATTAGAATCTCTTAATTTTTTAACTTCGCGCTGTATTTTGCATATACCATGGTAGGCAAAGAGAAACTAGTGTTAAAACACTATACAAGTTTTTTTAAACGAATTCACAAAAGCCAAGTGGAACACAGCTACAGTCGCACAGACATGCATCTAAGAGAAAAATAAATATCCCCAAGATATCCGTTCGTTTGAGACTTTTTCCTTTATATTCGTATTGTTTTATAAACAAAGAATTTCATACAAGGTGAGCCTGTAGTCTGCTTGTTGCCAATTACATAATGTCTTTACGCTGTATAAAGTGCTGTGAAATATTACATTTTTCTTTGGAAAATAAAATTGTCTGTACAGTTGTACTGTTGAGTTATCTTAAGATATATCTTAATATTTTGTTTACATCTAGTTTATGAGATATCTTTAGATAAATCTAATCGGACTTGTACTTACTTAATATTGAGGCTGTTCATTTGTCCAGTTTCAGTTCATTTCAGTAAGTAATATTTATTATTTTAATTTTCTCGCTTTTGCCACTACATGTTTCGATATTTAGTAAGCAATGCCTCATAAATTGGGCGAAAAGTAGAAAGCTGAATATTCCTCTGGCATATGCGTGAAGTTAAAAAAAGGGTACAAATTACATTCCTTACCATCTATCGGTGAATGAATCGCATGTCTCGTTACCAAAATGAGGAAATAAAAATATTAAATATTTCCTTTGCTCAAGTGAAAATCGAATCCACAGCCTGTCGTGTTTACGACTGCATCTTAGGTCCTCAGCACCACGACTGTCCTCGAGTATGACTATCCTACATAGATCTGCTGATGATGATGAGGAGTATGATGATGGCTGTAACGTGACGGTCGAGTATACATTTAAATAAATATTTTTATTTATAAAAATAAACAAGAAAATTACATATCGTTTAATAGAACTGTATATGGGGAATTATTGGAACGGTAATTATAGCTTCAAGCGGATTACAATAGGTACCTACTGTGTAAAATTGCTTTTTGTTCATATTGCTCTGTGTTTGATGTTTGTATTTAATTTGCTTATATTGATATTTTATTCATAATGTTGTGTTGCTTATATTGTGTTGAATAAATATATTGTTTTTGTTAATTGTGCTAAAGTACGAGTATGACTGTAAATGCGTCGTTTTATTTTTATTTTCTCTTTTTTCTCGTTAAAATCCAGTAGCCAAAAGAAACCTTGATTGGTAAAAGTCAATGCCTCCCTTGCGAGTGCGAAGAAGTGAAAATAATTAATATTTAATTTCTTCGAGTGGAAATCGAACCCACAAACTCGTGTTTACAGTCGCTTGTTTGTGTTTTTTGTATTGTCCCATATAATCTACTTTCGATATACGTATAAAGTGAAAGCCTCACTTGGGAAGGAAGAGTTTTACTTCTTTTATTTCCTGGATGAATCAAGTTTTCCTAGAAGATGCGACAAATAATTCTCCAGTCAACATTTCATACGTCCGTTTAGGCACGCGCCAATAGAATAATACGATTATATGTGCCCAAGGCACCATCAGAGCAACTAATAACTCAAATTTCATTTCATTTTGATTGAACATCTATATCTACACTATTTTTTAAAAACTGAAGAATTGGATTGGGTTAACGCCTTTACCTCAGGAACTACTGAAAAATCTATTTATCGAGCATCTCGCATGTAATTTATAATAATCATTCGACCGAGACGAAATCGAACTTACGATATTCGTATTCACATCCCGACGCTTTCCCATTACACTACAATGGCTTCAAGTAACTTTAGTACCTAGGTATTTTTGGATGAAGCTCTTAAATTGATTGTTACAACGACTCGCCCTACTTCCTGTCGCTTTGAAATCATTGATTGTATTTTTATTAGTTTTTTTTTATGTCTTTGCTGTTTAATGTTATTGTGAAATTCTGACAATACGTATTTTACATCAGAAAACATAAAATGTCGCCCAGTGCTAAGACACTCCGTTCCTTCCGTTAAACTTTCGAGACATGAATTTATCAAAATACTAGTGGACCCGGACGCGGCTACGCCTGCTTGAACTATAAGAATATTTATTAAATATTATATAATATATTTATTTTTATAAGGATGAATATCAAAATATAAGTTCAATTTGGGTGACGTTTTCTTAAAACAACAAAGAAACTTTGCAAACCGGTGCTTAGCAACAACGGTTGTTATTAACATGGCAGAATAAATTGCATGTCAAATTAGAAAGTATTTTAATTTATTAGTACATATGTGTAATGTAATATTATATAGCCTATAGCACTTCTGAAGAATGCAGCTTTCATACAAAACAAAAACAAATTAAATCGATCCATTAGATCCAGAGATCTTAGCGTTCAAACAAACAAACAAACAAACAAACAAACAAACTCTTCCGCTTTATTATATTAGTATAGATAGTATAGATAGGTAAAGCTTTTACTAGAGCGACTAAATGAATATAATACATTACCCCGATCGGGAATCGAACTCATAACCGGAGACATTATGCCGACTTAAAATCTCTTATATTAAAGAATGAAAATTGTTAATCCGTGGCATCAGACAAATTGGTGTATTTTACTAGAAATCTATACTTGGAAGCTAAGACAAATTTTTACTTAAGCCCGGTTCAAGTAACTAAAATAAAACAAAATTACTCTAAGGGTTTGTTTACAGTGGGCCTCGCAAAGTTTGACTTTAAGTAAATTTAGTTCAACGAAAGGGATGTAGGGAAATGTGGACAACCTTATAATCTTGGTAGTAGCTTATTATTTATTGGTTTTTAATGATTTCAAATAAAATGCGGGCTTTATACATCTCCTGGATGTATGTAGGGAACCAAAAGTTAAGACACTCCGTTCTCCAATTAATGGAATTGGGATTGGGATGGGATTAATGGCATTTAAATATTTAAATGATCTACCCTAAAATATTTTAAACTATGAATGAATATTAATAATATATTTTTTATCAAAATATATTCTAGGCTTACAAGTTTTATAATGAAAGTCTGTTCTATTATGTTTTTAATATTGTTACATTGTAAAAAAACATATTTTATAAACACAACAAGTTCGGAAGCTTCACAGTTTCCCCGCATATAAATGGATAATCAAAGAGAATCTAGTGCTAGGTCACTCCGTTTCACATTTATTGCTGAATTTTAATAGTGTTTAATAAACTATTGCCGATACTCACTTGACACTTATTGTACTTATTCTATTTAAATTAATAATTTAAAACAAATATGTTATCCTCGTTATGACGTGACCACAGACGGCGCGTGACGTAGCGGCCCTCTAAACAAGATGTCATAACTTAATTTGACATTTACTGTGAAACACAATTTAAGTGAGGGGTTTGATTTTTCATAAGAAAATGTTAATTAGGCTTAGTGGGAGATTTTGAAAATAATATTAGCGATATTTTTCATAATGTATACACCTATTACTTATATGTACAAAATATAATATGTATATAAAAAACGTCTACATCCGTATCTCCGACACAATGCGTGTTGCGAAACTTAACGCCGTGTTTCCTCCAATACAAACACTAAAAGCAATAAAAAATAATTTACGTATATATTTATATCTCCACTCTCCTATCTAAAAATATATGAGTGTAATACATTAGCGTGCTCTATGGACGCGGCTCACAACTTAAAATAAGAGTCCCCTTGTATCTGAAACTCGATGTGAATGTTTCACATTAATCAAAGGTATGCCTCATTTATATTCCTTTATATAGATTGCAAACTTCAAACAGCTAATTTGGAGAGGAAACTATTTGTCGTTCAAATGTTTTTTAATGAAATATCTTAATTTGACATGTTTTTTATTATATAAACATTGAAATATTTAAAAGGTGTGTGAAATATGGTGGTTGAGTCGCGGAACTTAACGCCGTGATTTGTCATATTAATAGAGTGAGGTAATTAAAATATTAAGTATTTCATTTCACCGAGTGGGGATCGAACCCACAATCCTCGTGTTTTCTAATCATTTTATACAATTTGTGTGGTTAACTTATACTCTAAGAATCTATTTTCAAGTAGATACAGAATAGTGAAATATGGTATTTCAATAATATTTCTTAGCAATTTTTCACTGTTTTAACGAATTATTCGAAAAAAATAGAGAGCACAGAGTTATATCACAAAATATTCGTGTTTAGTGAATATCGGTTAATTTCAATAAACTAAGAAATTTTATTGAAATTGACCAAATTCAATATAAGTAAATCTACTACAAAATTAGAAAAATCCTATACTAATTAACATAATTCCAAATAAGCCAGTCATTCGTTTACTTAAAACCAAGTAAATCTGCCGTCTCAACTATTAAAGAATTCGAATGCAGCTAATTTAACGTGACATATTATAAATAAGAGGAGGGGTGGTTCCCTAAAGGAAAAAACAAACATCTCAGAAAGAATACAAACGTATGTTAACATCTGTCGCGGCGCGAGCCGTACTGGTGAGTGATAAAGTGTTGTTTGTATTTTTTTATGAGGCTATAATGGCGAATAAGCGTGCGACTGTAAGCACGATGGTTTCGGATTCAATTCTCACTTGGGGAAATATTGATATTTTTATTTCATCGCCTGGGTAACGAGGTAAAGCGTTGCGTTAAGTTTTGCCACTCAACACGCAATATCTCCAGAATTTTGTGGAGAGTGGGGAACGCAAGTATCGTAATGAGAACGTAGTGTCTTAATATTGGTTCTCAGGATTCCTATATATATCCTCCTATAAGCATGATATAACGTGAACCTTAGAGAAAACATAGGGAAAATATAGCGTTGTACTCCGTCTCGCCTTGTTAGATAAATGTTTCTTAAATTGGTGAAAATAGAGCCTAGCCTAGCCTTCTACGTCTATTCACTTCAATATCTTATACACTACAGTACTTTATATTTTAATGTTTCTAATAGTTCTATAAAAGCACTCAAATATAGAGTAGAAAGAAAGATTTTTTGATTTTAAAACCAAAATCCCTACAAATAATATAAGTTTTATTCTCATAACTAAAACCTTTAACCACAGAACTGTACCGAATGCCTGAAATTCTATACGCCAGTGTTGATTGCAGTTAATTATAAATTCGTCTCCCTCGCATTGTAAGTTATTTTTGGTGTCACCAAAACAAACAAAAATGTACCTTTATCCTTTCATATAAAGTTCAAATTAATTTATATGCGATTACAACATTCACTTCTTTTATCTGCACCGATTCTAAATCAAATGAAAATCAGGGTTTTAAAGCGCTTTGAGAGTATTACTTCCGCCAATATGACTTGCTTAGTTCAGTTCAACCAAAGTTGGATCAAAATTGTCTCATTACACCTTGGATGAATATTAATTCTTATTAAGTCTTAGTCTTTCTCTAATCTTTTCTTAAATCAGGTTACTTAAAATGTATGAGGACTCGTAGGAGACCATATATGATGATATTGAGGACATTTGAAAAAGCACGAAAAGAGCGCTAGTGGTCCAAGTTACTTCACCTGGAATATGTGACACTAGAGCTGAAGAGTTTGTGTGGTTGAATGCGCTAATCTTCGAAACAACTATATGCATGTGTGGTCAGAGTCCAATACTTCATATCATGTATAGAAACTTTTAGATATTTCCATTTAACCACGCGGGTGAAACCGCAGGAATAAGCTAGTGTATTAGAAAATTACTTAATAATATTACCTTTATATCAAATCGATGTAATATATTATGTAACCCTTTCCCAGCCATATAAATATTTAATTTCAATTTTAATAGGATCTTCCTCAAAGGTGTTTCTTAATTGTATGGGTAACCCAAATTCACGTATTACTTACCGGGAACGTAATTAGCTCTAATAAGTCCACTTAAAATTTATATAAGGATAATATTATTATAATAGAAAATAATGATTTTATCTTTTAGCTTAAGCTTTATTTAGTATGAGATTAAGCTTTTTATCAGTTATTTCTTGCTTTCTTATGATAAGTTTTAAATGTGAGCGTCTTTTCCACTACATCAGAATAAGCAGAGGGAACCTAGTGTTAAGTGACTCAGTTTCTCAGATTCTGTCTTAATTTCAATATTGCAGGTTAGGTAATGGAACGAGGTTTCCCCTGCCTACCCTGCATTATGAAGTTGATTTTCCATTTCCTTATCACTTATGCTATACAAAAAAACAACTTGGAATGAAATATTTTAAGATTACAATCTTATATTATTTAAAAAACAATACTTTTATTATTTTAAGCACATTCTCCTTTATATTTTTGTAATTTGGGAATAATTTTTACCTTGCTTTAATATTTCTTCTTTTACTATATTATAAGTATTAAATCTTTATAAAAAAACCCAATTAAATCAAAGTAACGACTGAAAATCTTTCAAAATAATTACAAAACATCTCAAATTGCTTGTGAAAACAAAATTCATATAAATTATTCGTTCCGCGTAGCAAAGTGTCGGATGGTTTATATACCAGTACGAGCATTTCACTCAAAAGCTGGATTAATTTAACTTATGTAATGTATTAAAACACCAATGACTGTAGAGTTATATTTAAGTTTTTACTGGGAATCTTTATAATGAGAATGGATACGGGTTCCTTTCCTGTTATTTATACATTTTCTTCAAGAAATATATATAAGTACTAGTGGACCCGAACGCGGGTACACCCGCTTGAACTATACGAATATTTATTAAATATATTTATGATATTATTTTTCAGTTTTCAATAGAGAGATGCGTTAAGCAAGCTCATTTTGGGAGACGTTTTCTAACAACAAACTTTGCAAATCGTTGCTTAGCAACTGATTAGTTGTTATTAACATGGCGGAATAAACTGCATGTCAAATTAATAAGTATATTAATATATTGATATATATCGAAAATATTACAAGTATGAGAAAAAAAGTATCCTATGTTCATCCCGAGACCCTCAAGTATCTCTATTTGAGTATTTTATCACAATTAAATTAGCGGTTGGCCCTGATTGCGTAAAAGACAGATAGACAGACAGGCAGAGTTACTTTCGAATCTATACTAATATAATAAAGCGGAAGAGTTTGTTTGTTTGTTTGTTTGTTTGTTTGTTTGTTTNTTAAATTAGCGGTTTGGCCCTGTTTGCGTAAAAGACAGACAGACAGACAGACAGACAGAGTTACTTTCGAATTTATAATATAGGTATGGATGGATATTTAATATCGTTAATTGTTCTTTCATTTAACATTAATTTGCAATATTTTTTACTACATTATTAATGTTCACTGTATTTAAAGAAAATGGAAAAATAAGAATGAACTAGAGTCGTCTTGATACTAGAGTTAGAAAATTATATTAATCTTCACGAGTAAGAATCAAACTCACAACCGTCGCGTTTATTTCCTCTTTTCTTGATAATAATCAAAGCACAAGCGTGTGCATACAAAATTAGCATACAAAATTGAAAATGTTTTTCATTTGACTTCCAGAAACTCAGAATCATTGATACTGTATATTAAAGCACAAGAATATTTAAAAAGCATTAATTCACGGAAATATTGTTATTTCAATTATATTGTTATATATATTTCCCCAATCTTGTAAAACAAACCGCGGCGTTAAACTCCGCCACTAAGCACATAGTGTCCGAATTTTGTAGGACGACTGGTGTAGAGATTGTTTTCACAATAGATTTTCTTTGCCTACTCCACTTAATGCAAGGTAAAAAATGAATCTGAAAAATAATATTTTTCTTGTATATACAAGTAAAATAGAAAAACAAGGCTAGTTCATAGCTCTGAATTTCCTAATAGATATTATTTATACTAAAAAAATCTGAAAGAAGAGATGAGAAAGCAATTTATGTATACATTACAATATCAATATTTGGGGAAACACTTAGAAAAATCTAAGCAAAGGTCTCTTTATGTGGGAATTATTACACATGTTCACAATCAATATATTCTAGGCAGCTTGAGTATCTATACATTTTATTATACTGAAGACTGTAGCTTTGATTCCCGGTTGTGGTAAAAAAATGTACAAATTTCAGTGGCGGAACTCAACGCCGCGCTTTGCTTTGTTAACAAGGCGAAGGAAATTAAAATATTAAATATCTAATTTCCTGGAGTGGGAATCGAATCCACAATCTATTTCGTTTACTAGCTGTTAATTAATTCATTATAATTTAAATAATTTTAAATAATTTGCTATAATATTATATTATATTCCGAAATCATCAGTAATACTTTAATAAGCTATCGATGACTTATTAAATATGTAGCATTTAATGGATAGCAGGAATTATAATAATTAGTTTCTCATTTTAATACCTATACGTTATCAGTTTTACGTTCATTTTCGCCATTTAATACAAAATTTCTCAAAAATTTGGCAGAGCGGAGTGTTTTGACACCAGGATCCCTCTGCCTACTTGGCCGGAACCTACTTACGCGGCCGGGATCACCGTTATATTTAAAACATACATATTGCACTTAGAAATTTAAATTATTTTGATTCTTGTTTTGTTTCTAAAGGAAAACTAAATAAAATATTGACCTACATTTACCTTTTGCTTATTAAAATATTATGTTGAGAATTAGCTTCACACTGTACACCGCAAGTAGCAAGGAAAGCAGAAAGAGCCTAGTGTGACAACACTTCACACTCACTTCCCACTTTCCGCCGAATTCTGGAGGCATTGCGTGTTGAGCCAACCCCGCTTTGCCTAGACACAAGAGCGAAGAAATGAAAATTAGTAAATATTTAAGTGGAATCGAACCCCCGACCTTGTCGCGATTATAGTCCTACCTTTGTGTCTCTGCGCCACGACTGGTTTTTAGCATAATTTCGAATTACATCAACTAAAATACAAAATAATTCATAAATTAACATAAACTATACGCATTTGAGTGTTTTCAATCTAGCTAATTACGCGTGCTACGAAATGAGCATTCTCTATTAAACTTAATCAAAATTCATGAATTTTTAACGTATTCATTATGAGGGTATCACGTTTTCACACAAAATATTAGTATAAATTAGCAACGTCGTGGCCCAGTGGGACTGTGTGTAACTGTAAACGCGGTGGTCGTGGGTTTGATCTCCACAGCTTAAAGCATCCTGCACATAGCAGTACATAGCAGAGTAGGCAGGAGGATCCTTAAAACCTCGTGTTAAGAAAAGCTCAAGGTGCTCTTCCTCGATCGCCATAGACCGGGGCTTCAGGTGATTCTTCCATAACCCTAGCAGCATTCCTCTTCTTATCCTGTTGTACATGAAAAGCGTGAATTTGGTTTATAAATTATTAATTTATATCATTATAGTAGTTTGTTTATTTAAATTGCGTTAAGATTTACCCTGCGTCTCCAGCTTCCATCTCTCTCGAGTGTATTAACAGTTGTACTGATAATATCTTCTGTCTCTATCCCGATTCTAGTACAGGATAGCTCCCTTATGTAAGTCAGTTCTTGCTAAACCACCGCACCGTGCGGTTGTGCGCGACGTGAACGAAAAAACATCGAAATGCCGAACTATTGGTGTCGACCATTCAAAAATAACAAAAAATCCAAATTATAAGTGAAATAGTGTTGTGTTACAAAACTTAAACCCGACTCTATATATACATAATTTTAATTTTAGAAACCATTATGCTTCTAATCCCCGAATTCTCTTACACACTTAATAAAGTACTGAAACGATTTATGTATATAACACAGCTAGTCCTTAGTAAAGTAAAAATAGAGGAGCACTAAGAGCTCATAATTTATGACGTGACATTAATTTTAACTGCCGAAAGTGTCACTCCGTTATTTGTCAACGAGTTGATTAAAAACAAAAATAAACGTGACAGCTACGCTAGTGATGTTAAAAAAGTAGTGTTGGGATGACATCTTAATTAGAATACTGATAATTTAGTAGGGAATGTTTTAATTATGGACATAATTAGTTAATTTACAAGCGACAATGAAACGTAGAAGAGTGTGAATTGTAAAAAATTATTGAAATATATGTAATATAATTAAAATTTAAAATGGCCGATTTGAAAAGGATTAAGTGGCATTCGTATTTGCTGAATGCGATACTGCTCTTTATCTCCATGCTGTACGGTGAGTTATAGAAATCATATTTTTTTATTTTTTATTTTTCTGTTCTATATTATTAAAAACAAATTAATTTAAGCGGGACTTCAACACTATTTCTCTCTATAATCTCTACTCTCTATATATTACTACTGAAACTGAAAGACAATGTGCAAATGAAATCACTGGAATTTGAAAGTATAAATTTGGCCTGTAGAAGGAGTTTTAAGACATGATTTCCCGAAATTCCAATAGGAAATGGAGAAAAGGGAATTTTCGATTTTACGTTTTAAAATCCACGCAAACAAACGACTAGTAGCTTTAGCTTTACGTTAAGACATTCCGACATTCAAAAATTCTGGTGGAATTGAGTAGCGAAACTCAACGCCGCGTTATGTCTTGTTACCAGAGCAAGGAAATGAAAATATTAAACAATTCAATTGCTCGAGTGGGAATTGAACCTACGACCTGTAGCGTTGACAGTCGTACACTTGTACTCCTGCGCTTTGATAATAAAATAGACATTTAATTATCAAAGAGCTCGAGAAGTGTATATTCGATGACTTGTTGACGTAAATATTTGTAATTAACATATAAATATGTGTTTGTGAGATCAAAGGGAACAAATATTAGAAAGTCCATGTATTACAATATGTCGGCATCATATACAGATTTCTGTTTCAGTTCAATAAACACTGTATTGAAGAGTATTTTTTCATAGACTTCAAACGAAGTATGAAATTTTCAATTTTTTTTTGGATGTAGGTGTAGGTAGGGGGTAGCCCCCCTTATAAGTATTTCGATAGTTTAATAGTATTTACTTTTACGACATATACAAAATTTAGTATTTACCTTAAGCGAAATTCGAACCTACTATCCACATTCTACGGAGATATAAAAAATTTGCACACCATGAGATCTGCATGTAATATAGACTTTTATAGGTTGAAGAGTTTTGATGAGTTGGACAGAGAAGTTACAATGAGAAAGTTAAGAAAACTCCGCGGTGCGGTGCGTGTTGGAACTTCCACCATTGTCTCACTTAACTGACAACAACTTAGTAAATGGATTAAAATTCATAATATACACTCAGATATGAAGAATTAAAATTAATTAATATTCACAGATAACCAAAGAAAAATCTTTTATTTTTTTCTTATTTATCGAATTCTAGAAAGATTTTTCTTTTCACGGTTTTACGCTATTCCTCTTTCTTTATTCTATCGTGATATTGTGTGCGTGGTTGCAAAATTTTCTTCTCACCAGAGCAATGAAAATATTACCTTACCCTTAGTCAGAATCGAACCCAGAACCATTGCATTTACAGTCAGACTTAATTCCCACTGTGCCATGGTCGTCTCAATGGTCTCTACTGTTATTTGATATTGTTATAGAAACAAAAAAGTAACGTCCAATCTCTTCTAGAAGAGAAAAAAAAAGAATAATTAATTAAAGTTTTTTATGTAAATAAAAAAATAAGGCCAACCTTTGATTTAATTGCACAACAAGTACCTACCTAATTAAAATTTATTATGAAAGTGTAGAAAAAAAATGACACCGCGTCGAAACTTAAGAAATTCTAAGCGTATTCACGTCTCTCATTAAAACATTCGCTATAGAAAATAATGTTTGTATGTATATATGTATGTACGTTTGTACGTCATATGAAAAGCTCTTCATAGAATCTAGTGGTTCTAGATTGGTATAAAATAGAATAGTCCCAAGTCCAACACTTACGCTCGCAACGAGATCTTATTTTCGCGAAAGCTCACTTAAAAAATTGAATTTAAAATTAGTTTTTTTTCATCAGTCCCTCGTCGTAGTGGTGCAGTTGAAGTTTAATTAGTACGTACTTGAAATAGTCATGGCTTCAAATTCGCAATAAATGTACCTATACTTCTACATGAAAAAATATAGGTTATATATTAATTAGCTAGCTTTCAGTTCACTTCGGTCCTAAGATCTAAAAGAAATAAATATAGTATTATACAATACATCCTAAATAATAGTTCGAATTATATGTAATATTTTAGTCAACTACCGAGTAATTTAGTAACTTAATAAGTAATTTAGTCGAGTCAATCCATTTCATTTTATATTTCGGGCGCGGGTTCACCGACTAAACAAGTTCAAATCTGTCGAATTATTCCAATTCTTTAATTGTTAATTTTATTTATTAAACTAACTATTACATACAATTTTTTTCGTTTACTTCTAAAACTCCCGTAATAGTTTAATTTTAATTATTTAATACGCATTTTAAGCTATTAATTTTCCGTAGCACCGCTCGCTTATGATTTGATTTTTAGACATTAGCGAGTGTTTTAGCCACTAAATTGCNAATTCTAGAAAACTATGAAACACGTATTCAATTAAATACTTTTAAAAATCTAAATCTCAAATTTTATAGATACCGGTGCTGATTTAAATTTTTTCCATACAAACTTTCAACCCCTATTTCACCCCTTTAGGATTAAAATTTTACAAAATCCCTTCTTACTGGATGTCCAGATTACGAAAGTAAACATCTGTCCAAATATCAAGTTTCTACGCACAGCGGTTACGGCTGTGCGTGCGTCTTACCTCAGTCAGTGAGGACAAGTCCTTTTATATATATAGATTTTAGTCAACTACCGAGTAATTTAGTAGCTTAATAAGTAATTTAGTGGAGTCGATCCATTTCATTTTATATTTCGGGCGCGGGTTCACCGACTAAACAGGTTCAAATCTGTCGAATTATTCCAATTCATTAGTTTCAGTTTTTTAATATTTTCAAATTTTATTTATTAAACATACAAATTTCCTCGTTTACTTCTTCAAAAATTCCCGTAATAGTTTAATTTTAATTTGCATTTTAGGCTGTTAATTTTCCAAAGCACCGCTCAACTGTGACTCGATTTTTGGATACTGGCGAGTATTTTGGCCACTAAATTGCTCGCTACTAGACTAAAATACTAGCATTATTGCAAACAAGGTTTAAGAGCTGAACTTTGACGTAGTGAGTACGTACAGTAAGTTACATCAAAACGATGTAATAAACTCTATAGGGTTATAAACAACACAAAAGGATTTTTTAATTTAAACAATTAGTTATTAAGATTAACGCGATTAACAAAATCTTCAGCTTAAAATAAATATTGCCAAAAAATATTATTTCTTTATTTGCTTTAATTGCATAAATTATAAGAAAAGTAAATATTTATTTAATTAAAAGTAATATTTTCTTAATGTTTGTATTTAATTGACAAAGTTAATAGTCACCTATCAACCTATAAGTTGATATCTACAGTATGGTTAAGTCGTGGCCGCCCTGAAGTTAGCTGTAGATGGCTACGTAGATTTGATTGTAGATTTTTTGCTTATTTTTTATTGTTTTTCTTTTCAAGTCAACAATGCGTAAAAGTTTAATAAATAGTACTTTATGGCCATGACTTGTTAACCGTACTGTACGTGTATTTTAAATTCTTCCAATATTGACTGACTAGTGGATATCACACAGACGTGACTATTGATCTTACAAAGATGAAATTTGCATGTAGGTTACCATAACCTAGAACAATAATAGTTTTTCGAAATTTCAACTGGAATAGGAAAAATAACTCTCCATTTTATTACGTTCAAGTCATGTAATGAAAGAAGCGGGCAACGACTAGTGCTAAATATATATATATATTTTTGAATTCATAAGTAAAATAGATTGATAAGAGGGGTCGCCGTAGCGCAGTGGCACAAGAGTGTGACTAACGTACATTAAACTCGACGGTTGTGGGTTCATTTCCTCGCTCTTTCCGTTGAGGTCCGCCACCCAACAAACAACGCTAATTCCGCGGAAAGTGGGAAACGAAACCGGGGAACCTATTGTTAATACATTCAGTATTAACAATAGGTTCCCCCTGCCTACCTTGCCAAATACGATATACAGCGTCAAACTGAAAAAAAAGAAAAAATAATAACAATATTTAAATTTACTTACAAGTAATACAATATAATTATAGTACCTCCTTTCGTAAAAATATCACAGAATTATGAAAATTAAGTAGAGAGTAATATAGCAAATTGTGAATACATAAAATAAAACAAAGTGAAACTACTCGTGTAAACAGAACTAGCAGACAGCCTGTAGCGGACGCGGCCATTATCTTAACAGGTTTACTCAAATTTCGTTACGATTTTGGAATTCCGAGTAAAATATAAGAAAGCTTTCGTTTCGAAGTAAATTTTTACTTTTACTTTGAGCTAATGTATTTATTTTAGCTTTACTGTGTATCTTGCTTATAGCGACAAGTTTCAGCTAATTCAAATATTAAATATTTCGTTCGAAGACCGTCACGCAAATAGACCTCTGAGCATCATCTACCTAAAAAATAGTTTATTTTTTAACCTAATTTCTCATGTCTTTTCCAATAACAGTTTCTGTCGTTCTTTCGTAATTACGCCAGGTTCCATTAAGATCCAGGTTCCATTTTTTGCAACTATACTAGATTTCATTTTATTTGCTCTTTAAAAGATAATTATTATATATTTAAAATTTTTTGATAAATACTTAGTTATCAAACATTGTTTTATTCAATAAAATTTTACGATATCTTGGTAGATTTTTTTTTCTACTTCGCGCTTTATCCCGCATGTAGTTAGGTAGGCAGAGGGCACCTAAGTTCCCTAATAGTTGAATGTTTATCTTAGTAATTAATTTGCGAAAATCAACGCCGCGATTTTTGCCTTGGTACAAGAGCAATGAAATTTAAAAAATACATAATCCTATTCCCCCGAGTGGGAATCGAACCCGCAACCACCGCGCTACGGCGGCCTCTAGTATATAATAACTTAATATTAAATATTAGCAATTTATTCGATATTTTATCTTAGCAACAGAGAAGGAAAATAATAGGAAGACTGAAGGAAAATACGCCCATTTCTTGTTTCTTCATATTTTAATTTCAACGTCGTAAATAAATATTTCGCTTTTTTCTATTTATCTGGATAAAATTTCAGTAGAAATATACACAATAGTAAATATAATATGTTTTTTTAATGCTCATAAGTACCGAGGCCATTCGTGGCGCAAGAGCAGGTGTGATTGTACACGCGACAGTTAAGAGTTCGACTCCAACTCGAGGATATGAATTATTTTCATTTTCCAATTCTAGTAACAAAATAAACCGCGGCGTTTAGTTCCGCGATTCACAACAACCACCAGAAATATAAACAAAATGAAAATAACGAATTGAACAAATGCCTCTCTTTATATGACAGTCACGGCGGCATCTGGCCGTAGAAAGTTTTGCATGTCATATTCCGCCTCAGATTGAATAACTTCTTATCGGATCGAGATGATAGATGTGCAATATTGTTTATTTCTTTCACGTTTCTACTTTATATTGGTTTCCACTTCGGTTGTATTTTATAAAGGAGTTCGTGTAATGTTTTTTGCAGCATCTATTTTCGCGTAATAAGTAGATTTAGAAGAAAATTACTTAGAGAAATGAAAATATAAATTTAAATAAATATTTCATTTCCTCGAATGGGAATCGAAGCCACAATCAGTCGATTTTGTAGCGCACTGCGCCATGAGTGGCCTCAAGGAGCCCCAAGGAAAAAAGAATATTCTACACAATAAATAATAAGACTATCAGATATCATAATAGCCAATACTATATATTTTTTTCAGCTTCACGCTGTATCCCGCATATAACAGGAAAGGCAGAAGGAACCCAGTGATGAGACACTCCGTACACAAAATATTATATCTGATAGTCGTATACCTATAGTCTTCTATATTTTTTACTTAATTAAATATAGAAGCACTTAAGCGAAACACCACAAAAATAAACAATAATATGAAAACTTTAACGAATTTATTCCAATGTAAAATGCAAATGGCTACGCTTAATTAAAAATACCAGTATGCAAATGTTTTATTCTTCCAATTCTTATCTAAATTGCCTTGTGCTCTTAGGTGTAGGAAATTTATGTTGTTTTTTTACTACACAGTTTGGTTTAAAAATCTGAAAGTCCTTATAAAAACAAGATTTGAACTTGCTCTTTTTGGACGGATTTCAAAATCGTATGTTCAAATCTGTGAATACTCATATATCTAAAACGATTAAACAATTTTCATATAAAATGTTCTATTTTCTGAATTGAACTGTACGTACATACACGTACTGTACGTATATATTTTAAGCTAAAGAGGACCAGAAAAGATAATTTCGATAGAATTTTTAATTACCGAGCAATTTATGAAATAATGCTTGAAAACCTAAAATAATTACTATAGACTATAGTCTAAAAACTGTCTAATTCCAACGATGTCAAACTAATAACCTCCTTTTTTAAAGTCCAGAAATCTAGAACTAACTCTTGTATAAAAAATAAAATAATCCCCATAGGAAACATAATAAACAGCTATAATAAACCAAATAAAATTTCAAATTTAAAGAAGGCTTAAGGAAGCAGCGACGGACACAATAGACGGATGCCGCGTCTCAGGCCACTTAGAATGTGATCTCGACGATCAGCAAATGGCGCTCCTCGGCTATGTCCTGCTGCTACTATTGAATTATCTTATTTAAATTTTAAGCTAGGTTTTACACGTGGCTTCGTCTGCGTGGTCAAATGAAAATAAGTGACAATTGTTTTTTTTTTTATTTTATAGCAAATTAATTAATTTGTATTATAATTTAAATTGCTTTTATTAGCTATATCTAGAGCAGACAATGCGAGCATTGCTAAGAGCCGATAGAAGAGATAGCCTAGTTACCAGAGCGAAGAAATTAAAATATTCGTAAATTATATTTTATTCCCCCGAATAAAGAATCGAATCCACAACCGTTGGTCGCTCTTACAGTCGCATACTTGTGCCTCTGCGCCAGGACGGCCTCAAACGTAACAATATTAAATGGTTAATAATAAGTTTATATCACAATATTTATAACATTGCCAAGAAGAAATCCATTTAAAACCCAATTTTACATTCACAATCGTCGGCTTGTAACGTCAAAAACCATAAAAGTCTTTTACAACCAAACTAGCCTTCTATAGAAGTCGCAACTTGTCTCGCGAACATAAAAAGGGAACTTTGGGTACCTAACTATATAAAAGATAACCCATTTTTCTTCGTTTCACAAGATGACAGACGCCATTTTAGCTTAAGATCTGACCAGCTATTTAAGAAAATATATTTTTTGGCAAAATTAGATTTTAATGAAGAGAATTAATTTTTTAATGTCATCGTGATGATTGTTGACAGGATGATTGACTGATGTGATGGTTTCGGGTTCACATTTTAATGAGGAAATATTAGTATTTAGGTCGGAAAAGGTTTGGACGGTATCCTGCGATCACAGACCACACCATTGACCTCCCGCCACTTAGCCCAGGCAACGCTTATCCGACCATCGAGATCGTGATCGATGCCTCCAGACTCGTGCATGACGGATCTAAGATACCTGAACTTTTCCGACTTAGGGGCTGACCCAGGACCTATAAGGCTAGTGCTCGAGTCCGCGATCTCGCAGGCCATATACTCGGTCTTTGACACATTGCCAATATGCATTTCATTCATGGAGAACGGTTATGTAATGCTAATGCTGCAGCTAGAATGTATCGGAAAAGATACCAAAACGTTGAACGTCATCCCGATTATCGTGTATTTAGATTTTTCTCTCTTCAACAAAGAAGTAATCCAGCAAGTATTATACCATTTCGGAATCCAGATTAAATGCGCCAACTTTTAAAGTTACTTGCAAAAACAGTGTAGTACATTTTTTTTATAGTACAGTCGGTTAAAGTTGGGTGTACTAAATGTTTTGAATTTAATGTTTGGCAAAAACACGGCATTTTATTGAAAACTGATGCAGGTATGGTTCAATCTTAAACGGTAATTCACAGAAGGGTTACTCATGATTACATTACAGAAAAAAAAATTAAAAAAAGTAATATTTGTAGTCTTAGGACTTGAAAAATCATCACAGGGTGTCGGTTTTTCCGATATTTTTTTAAATCAATATAATATGAAAAATACATGACATAGATTTTTTTTTATATTTTTCTCATAACTGTCACGACTTGGTCTATCACCTGTTTTCGTTTTATCGTTGTCTCCTGGGACACCCTGTATATATTTTAAATTGGACGAAAATAAGCAAGAGAGTGTCTTAACACTGGGCCCCCTGCCTATAGCATGGTGGCAAAAGCGTTAAGCTGTTATGGAAAATGAAGAACAGAGATAAATAATATATTTATGTTTGTTAGTATTAACAAGAGTTGGCGGCATGATGTCACCGTTGGAAAAGTTTGGACTAGCCAAAGAAATGAATAAGTTTAAAATATTTCCGGGTCCATTTAGAGAAATTCCGGCGTTAGGTTCCGACTTTTATATTACTATAGATATAGAATACTATAATATTTTTTTTCTACCTATACATTTAAATAAACTTATAGTACATAAATAATTTATAAATAATATTTCAATTAATAAATTGCGGTCTTTCATTCTCTATTTCTGTGGTTTTTAGTAGTCCTGCCATTTGTGGTATAACATTTATTAACTCTAAAGTATATTATTATTATAATTATGTGTTATATTTTAATTTATTGCAATATAACTGTTCTCAAAGCCATACATTTACTAGTATTTAGTATGAATTCTCACTCTCATAATACAAGTGATTGTAATTTAAAAAAAAATACTGTATAATATGAGAAAAAGCTATCAATTGTCAGGCAGAAATGTGAAGTGTCTCAACACTAAGTTCATTCTAATTATGTGTGATTATCCCATAAAGTCAAGATTTTACAGTTTCGTACCTTCAAGTGAAGGCATGAAGCTGTAAAAAAATTATTTTAAGCTATACTAGGGCTGTTCTCCCGCAAATAGGGTATTCTAGCTTAATTTTAAGTTTTAAATCTATAGTGCCAATCGAATAGATTAATTTAAATACTGTAATTACGATACTTAAATAATGTTTGTTGTTCCAAACATTTGCTAGGCAGCCATTGTCACGTATGAATGTTGCTTATATGCACATTCTAGAATTATGATAATTATAGTGAAATTTCAATATTACGAGTAATATTACACTATGTAATAGGGTAGTGGCCGTATGACTGTGAACACGGTGATTGTGAGTTCGATTCCCATTAGGGGAAATAAATTATTATTTAAGAATATTTTCATTTCTTTGTACTGGTAACAAAAAAGCGCGGCGTTGAGCTCCACCACTGAATGCCTCGAAAATTGGGCGAAAAGTGTTAGACAAAATATCTTAATAATAGATTCCCTCTGCCTATCCTGTTATGTGCGAGATATAGCTTAAAGCTATTAATTTTTTTATTTATGCACTTAAAGTCCGCGACGGTTGTGAGTTCCAATTTCTTTGTGGTAATCTCACTTTGGTAACAAGAAAAAGCACGGCGTTAGGTTCTGCCATTTGATAAGCAATGTCTCGAAAATTGATCGGAAAATGGCAACAGAGAGTAAAGACTCTCTCTAAGTCTTTATTTATAGTACAGGTTTATTATTTCTTGAAGTAGCAATAAAACGTTTTACATTATTTGACACTACAATAGAAATATTTAGCGTTATTGCTTGCATTACCCTATTACTACACCTCTAAGAGACACGCTACCTCTTTCTAACACATACACTTGTGTATCACTATCCCGCTCTAACACTCTATTTTAAGTTCCACGTTCACAGAATTTATTTCCTCCAATGCTTCAGTAAACAGATTATTTCTCTCAGATACGTATTCGCTAAAATTTTCTTTTGTAGAAATTTTATATTCTATATTTTAAAAGCTTCACAAAAGAAATATAGAGCTTTTCTTAAATTCTTTTTTTCAAATATGCGTTATGCGTATCGTTTGAAATGAAGTGTGGCTTCATCAAATAAAAAAAATCTATCTTTAAATAATTGACGCCGTTTTAGCGCAGAGGCAGTTCTGCTGTAAACGTGTCGGTTGTAGGTACGATTCCCATACGGAGGAATTAATTAATTTCATATTCTTTCTGTAATAACGAGATACAGAGCAGAGTTGAAATCCTCGACTTAACGCAGTGTCTCAAAAAATTTGGCGGAAACTGGTATTTTTTTTGATTCTGGTAACGAGTTCTGCCTTTCAACACACAAGGCCTCGAGAATTCGATGGAAAATGAGGAATGCAAAAATATTCATGGTTATGGAGTATCTTAAGACTAGGTTCCCAGGATCCCTATCCCTACCATCATAATATCACGTGCATGCTGTTTTGGAATCACAATCTCTCTCTATAATTTTACAACCTAAACTAGCTAAAATCAAGACGAACCACAGTATAAATCCGGTAATTCAAAACTAACTTGCCAATCCGTATAAACTGGTTATCCCCAATAGACCTTCGCAAATCGTCAAAGCGCCACCGCTAACACACATTTGTGGAGATTACTCAGGAACAGAGGAATGCAAATATCAAATTTGTATTACATTAGTCATTTGTATTGTGAAATAACAAGAAATTGTATGTTGTTGTCGAGTATATATTCGAGATCTTTGTTTATTTTTTTTTTAGGTTCCCCCTGTATTTTGCATATAGCAGAGTAGGCAGAGGAGAGCTAGTGATACGACACTTTATTTACCGACTTTACCCCCTTTTTATTAAGTAGTTTAATATTCTTTGCGCAGTATTCTATATACCACAGTACAGGCAGTCCATTCTCCATTTTCCTCCGAATACTGGAGGCATTGTTGAGCGACGGAACTCAACGCCGCGCTTGTCCTGAACACGCAACGCCTCGTTTTTTTTAAATTTTTTAACATTTCTTTATTTTACACCTTTTATAGCAACTTTCTCTTACTTACCAAAACATTTTTTTAGGTTCACGGTGTGTCCATAATATAGCAGGAGACCTAGTGTAAGAACTCTCCGCTTCCAATTAAGACACTTCCGTTCTTCACGTTCCGCCGAATTCTAATATTACATGTTAAGTGGCGAAACTCAACGCCACGCTTTGTTCTTGTTACGAGAGCGAGAAAACACACATATAAAATTTTTCATTCTCCTGAGTGGGAATCGAATCCACAGCTCTCGCGTTTATAGTCACACGCTTGTGCCCTCGCGCTAGGACGGCCTCATTTAATTTCATAAAATCTAGATATCTTTTTACAACCTACATTTTACATATTTTATATATTTTTTTAACATAACTCAAAACAGTATTTCTATCAAACAAGTGAGCAACATTTGAAAGGATAGTAGGTACGTCATTATACGAAAGTAAAATTTTATTTATAATTTTAATGAGTTCTTATTTTTTCTTTGCGAAAATTTTATTGGATAGTCTTTTGAACTTGTCGTAATGAAGTGCTTTTGATTCTCACTGTGGGATTTTTTTCGTTTTCACTTATTTTTTAACTAAATATGTGAAGCAGTTGGTGCGTCTGACTGTAAGTTCGATGTCTGTATATTATGATGTGATTTACATTAGTAGAATTGTAAACAACGGAGTGTCTTGACACTAGCTCATAGAAATTACTAGGTTATGCAGGAAAAATTATGAACTCTAACCCATCAGGGAAGAGTGCACTCTCCTCCCTGATGGGTAACATTCATCTAAGTAGGATGAAGGAATGACAAGGAATTCAGAAGTAGAAAATTTATATTTTATTAAAATTTATCTAAAACATAACAATCAAACAAAACGAAATGAAAATCTTATCGCACGTCGAGAAAATTGGTCAATTAAACAATAAAACGATTCCACAAACGGAAGCTCCAAAACGAAGATGAAGTCGGAGTCGCAAAACTCGGGGGAAAGTAACATAATTTCTCAAAATTAGCGAACCAATTAATCTTGAAACCTTAAAAATGTTTTAAATTATCTTTACTTTGTACGTCCATGTCAGGTCTGTCACAGAAATCGTTTATTAACGCGACATTAGCAAATTAAGAACTCTGAGAGTAATTAGGGATTTAGGATCCCGTACCTCAGTACAAAAATGGAACCCTAACATTATGTTATCAGTATGTTCGAATTAAGAAAATTAGGAAGAAGTGAGAATTTACAGTACGAATAATGGTATAAATAAACTAATAATCCGAATATTGGGAATTTTTAAGTTAATCACAGGAAAAAAACCCATACCAATTTTGACTTGCAGTTCATTCCATACAAAATTTATGCAAACACTCGCAAACTTAAGTTTATCTTTAATTTACCGTTTAACCTACAAGCATGAAACTGGTACGGAATCCGCTGTGAGCAAATCTGTCTCGCACTTGACCGGTTTTTTAGTTCCCTCTATTAAATTACGCTTACGGCGTACACGTATCGGTATTCGGATTATCAATATCCGTTTTTAATTAAGGCTTTTGAATTCTGTCAGTTATAATTTCTTGTGAATTTAGGGAGTGAAGTTAATTGGAATATTATTTTAAAACAAATTGCCTCTGTTCTTGACAAATGGGCTAACCAAATTTTCTCAAGGAATGAATAACTTTTTAGCCTGGATTCGTTAGATATTTTCGTTTCTGATTGCTTCAGTTATTTTCTTTTTTTAATTTCTCGCTGTTCCCCTATTATATCCCTGAGTAGGAACGTGGGAAACTAGTGTTAACACACTCCCGTTCCCTACTATCCACCGTATGAATTTGGCATTGTTTAGTGGCGGCACTCAACGCCGCACTCTGCCTCATTAGGAAGTGGAAATATTTAATATTTTCATTTCATCGCTCTAAATATATGTATAAAAATAATACCTGTATAAAATTTTTGTATAAGCTTACATTTTATATATTAAAATAAATCGTAAATCATTAACCAAATTAGGACAAGTAACACATACATAAATACATAATTATAAACATTTTGGATTTTTCAAATTAATATTATATGCTTTTAAATTTTTTTACAAATTTAAAACTTATTTCACGTCTTCATATCGCTTAATTTAGTAAATAGGTTATGTTATTGCATGAAAAATAAATTCTAAAGGTATAATATTGAGAGAATTTTGCAGTTTTGGTCTTAGCGCTCTCATATTGTAAGTACGTAGAGAAGTCGAACACTAAGATCGATATTTATTTTACCTTTGACTTTGAGTGATCACCTTCACGCTGTATCTCGTACATTGCAGGATAGTTAGAGGTAACCTAGCGTTAAGATTCTGAATTATATTATGAAAATTTTCTACATAATTATAAAATAAAACAAAGAAATAAAACAAAGCCAGTCGTAGCCTAGGGATAAAAACTAAATGTTATAGGTTCGATTCCCATTCGAGGAAATTAAATATTTAAAATATTAAATATTTGATTTTATTCAGTGGGAAATAATTTTTGCAACTCAACACGCAGTGCATCCAGAATTTGGTGAAAAGTGGGAAAGGAAGTATCTTAGGTTCACAGGTCCTCCCTGTAGGATGTATGTACACTAGGTTGACAGGACCTCCCTGCCTGGGCGGTATGTGCGGCATGCAGTGAGAACTTAAGAAAAAATCTTCTATATTTTCTCTTTTTTCACAATTACTTGCTCTAATTATAGCTTCACGCTTTTCCGGCATAGCAATAGAAAGAGAGAGTAGTCATAGTGCTGACAAATACCAGTTTCCCGTTTCCGCCCGATTTCGATACATTGCGTGTCGTAACTTAACGCCGCAAAATTTCTTAAACTAGTTGTAATACAAGTTTTCTCAATATTTACTTCTGACATTAAGTCAACAAGCCAGGTTAACCAGACAGCCTTCATTAGCCGCCTCAAGGCTGATTGCGCATTTGTACTTGGCTAGTTTGATTAGGTATTGAAATCCAAGAGTTCATAGTATTGTGGCTTTGATAATATTATAATCTATTTAAATTGCTTGATATGTGTAAGCTGTAAGCAATATTTTATTTAAATCGGTTTCACGCTTTATCCTGTTTACAGCAGAGTAGGCAGAGTGAACATAGTGTAGAGACACTCCGTTCCCCACTTTCCACCAAATGTTTGGAGGCATTGCATGTTGAGTCCCGTAACTCAACACCGGGCTTTGCAGTGGCGCCAGAGCGGAGTGGGGATCGGACCCACAACCGTCGCGTTACAGACTCGCTCTTCTGCCCCTGCACCACGACGACCTCTAGTTTCAAGTTTCAATCAAATCAACCTATTTGGGTCCACTGCTGGTCATAAGCCTTCTCCAGGGTGCGCCAGTCGTAGCCAGCAACCTTCTTCAGGTCGTCGCTTCAAGTTTATTTAGATGTTATTTTGTTATTATGTATTTTTTATATAAGCAAAGTAACACTTTATTTTTGTTTATTGGCTCCACGTTGTATCCCGCACCTAACAGAGTAGGCAGAGAAAACCTGGTAATACAGTGCTCAGACACTCCGTTCCTCATTGAAGTGAGGCGCTTTTGCGTTTTTATTTCGTGGCTCAATTATCTTTGTTAGATTTCCTTAACATAATGTAAATACATTCCATTCCCCGATTTACGCTTAATTATCGATTCTACCAGCACGGCAAAATGAAAATAAATGAAATATATTAATAAATTAAACATTATCATAGCATTAAGAGTTCAGTAGATAAAAGGGGATCACTGTTCCCCTTTTATCTAATGGGGAATGGTCTGTCTTAACACTAGCTTCCCTAGCTAGCTAATTCCCTGTGAAACATAATATAGCTATAGCTTCAAATAAATCGTATAATTAAAAACTATTAAACGCTAAAGCATATCAGAAACAGAATTAAACATCAAAGGAGGTGCAGTAGTTAGAACATTCACTCAATAAATAGCTGTCGTCATTTTCAGTTGCTCTCAAGTTTCTAGTTTAGAACTACCGTCTTCAGTTCAAATCATAACAAATTGCCTTTGCAATTTCAACTTTGTTTCTAAAATTGTAGACAGGTTGCTTCAACTACTAATAGCTAGTAAATTCTTATTTAGATTCTCATTTATCTATTTGTGTTCAATTACGTTGTTATTCTGATATAACGTTTGACTGTAACTGCGATGATCGTGGGTTTGATTTCATTCAGGGGAATTATTATATTTAAATTATATATTCATTTTCGATTGTAGTAGACAAAACATTCATAACACCACACACACACACACTTGTCACTCCGTCTTAACGTTTCATATCCACTATTTGAGGATATGGAGGAAATAAATTCTAAGTATGGGAGACGAATCTTCAAATACATATAATATTTAGAACCAAGAAGAAAACTGAAACTAAAAACAATTAAAACATTAAAAATATAAATATTTCAAAGACTAGAAATCGAACCCAGTACCATTCAATTCAAATCTTCTTACGCAGAGTCCTAACGACCACACACACGAACTAACAAGAACTTACTAACTCTAGAAAATCGATTAGATTAATATGACATTAGCATGTCTCGTTTCAGTTCCAGAGTATTTTCCTAGAACTTGGGAGTAGCGGTTTTTGATGAGCGCCAGTGAACAACTTGACTTAACTGTACGTAACTTGTGGAACGTAAACACAAGAACATTATATTGAGTTAGTGGGCCTGGTCTTCGGTAGCGTCTGGAGTTGCTGTGGTCGTGACTTCGATTTTGGGTAGGATAAGTTAGTGTTGGCTAATGAAGTGGAGTGTTATATGGAAGGTAAATCACGGTATTAGGTTTTGTATTTGGCAGAGTAAGTTATGACATCCTGTTCTCCGCTTTCTGCTCATTTTTCGGCATATTTGCCTTGCCAAGGCAAGCGACCACAACTAGCCACAGACCTTAAGCCAGAGTAAATTAATTGAAAATGTAATTTATAAATTGTTTTCGATAAGTGTTACCTTATAACTTGTATTTGATTCTATCTAACGTACGTCTGTCTGTCTAGAACTTAAAAATTTCAATTAAAATTTAAAACATTATTTATACAAATCCACTTTCGTGATTTTGCATCCACTTTCGCCATAAGATATGATAAAATTACTAGAGCAGAGAATAAAGTTACGTCTTATAGAATGGAGAGAAAGAACGGAGTGCTTTAGCACAATATTCTCTCTGCCTTCCCTGCTATATACGGACGAAGTTTAAAGCTACTAAGCTTCGTTGTAGAGTATGAGAAAATTTCTAAATAACTTTACCCTAGCAGTATTTGCCAGTAGTTTATGATGAGCGCTAGCATACAATTTATATTTAACTGTATCTAACTTTTCTGGAATATAAACACGGGAACAACTATTTAATTTGGTAATTCTTGGAACTGTATGCTAACTGTAAAGCTGTTGTCGGTTGATGCGGAATATTGAATTCGTTTCTTGGATAAATTAATATTTGATTAAGGAACTTAAATGGAAAATAAAATTTCATATAATAATACAATTTTTTACCTACTTTTTAGTTCGCATGTTTCATTTAAATACTTAAAGTGATTGTAATATTTTTATATTGGCTTCCTATATATTCGTATATCTTTTTCGCGCTAATATTGAGATTAGCGCTTTCAAACAAACAATTTCTTAAGCTTTATAATATTAGTATAGAAGTCTAGATAAGATGAGATTTGTATTTTTATGAGGGTTTTTTATATATTTCAAACTAATTTAATACTTTTAATTAATATGCTAAATAATTTTTAGAAAGTATCCCAGGGCGAAAAATATCTTTAATGACAATATATTTTTTGCGCCCCTGCGTTAGGACTGCCCTAACCACATAGAACAATATTTTTCTTAGAAAACCTTAAAATTTTAAAGTCTTCGCCTTCGCACCTCCTTGAGACCGTCCAAGACGATGACGTGACGTGACTACTGATACTTTAAACGGTGTCCTAAGGTCGTGACTTCGAATCCGAAATATACGTTTTCTAATAAAACTTTAAAAAAATCAAATTATATCTCCAAGAAAAATACTACAGTTTACAATGAGCGTTTCAGCTGAAATATAAGCATATATATTATAGTATAAGAAAGTTGAAATAGAGGGTGTAATTTTTATGAGGTACGCTCAGTTGGAAAGGAATTTTTGATATTTTAACTTTAGACACGAAAAATGGAGACAAAGTTCTCTTTGTGCGAGAGTCATATCTCATTCATAGCGTGGGAGAAATTGCATTAAAATTACTTTCGTAAACATAACGTATATAAATACATACATAAATGTATAGAAACTTTAGTCTAGCGTAAAATTTATGAATTTCTTTCGTAATTTAAGGCTGTAGCTTCCGCACATAGTATGGCAGAGGGAACTTGGGAACCTAGTGGTCTCTATTCCATTAAAACACTTTCGTTGCCCAATATCCGCCGGATTTTCCAAAAAAATATTTTGCTTTCCTAAATATGGAATAACACTTTAAAAACGTAAAAAAAAAATTGTAAGTTAAAAAAAAAGTTACTGAAAATTGAACTTACAACTATTGTATAATACAGTCGTCTCGCTTTAATAACGTACCATATTATTGTGGAACTTGTTACTAACACCTGCACGAGATAGCCGTAGACTTGAGATTAAATTCCTTTATGTCTATAGAAAAGAAAATATAAATATTTCACCTGATCTACTTTAGAAAACATGTAATATCTCTAGTGTTTAGCGGTGATATTACTCTACTATCTTTTATAAAAATCGAATTGATTTTAATATTTTCAGTTTATTTTATATGTAATTATTTAATCATGATGTTGGGAACTTAACGCCACGATTTCTCTTATTATCAGAGCGTAGAAATGAAAATAATTCATCCTTCGGAGTGAACCCACAACCATCGCGCTCACACCCTTGTGCCTCTGCGCCACGATGGTCTCTAAATTATTATAATATGTTTCTAAATATAAAATAACTTATTGCTTTTTTATTTGATAAAATTTCTTGATCTTCAGTACAAATATTGAAGAAATCACCTGCAAATTGTGTACACGTACGTACCTGTACTTAGAGCTCGCGCTCAAATATACAAATGATATTTGCGTTACACACATCAAACATAATCGTTAAGAGCAAACAGGCCGCCTATAGAATATATCTAAAAATGCTAAATCAAATAAAATATTTGTTCTATAATGAGATTTTTGTCGACAATATATTTTTTTATATTAATACCATTAAATACCATTTTCATGTGGAATAAGTCTTTATTTTTTATTACATAGCCGGGTGAGTAAAGGGAACCTGGGAACCTAGTGTTAACATGCTCCCTAGCCACTAAGATGCTTCTGTTCCCCACTCGCCGCGGCCGCGCCACTCTCATCGCCGCGTACCTCGATGCCAGAACAAGAAATTGGTAATAAAATTTTCCCCAAGTGGAAATCGAAACCATAACAGCCGCGCACTGCGCCATGACAGCCTATTTATATATTTACTTATAGGCAGAGAGTTACCTGTGTCGATGTCGATGGTTCTAATGGTCGGTTTCCATATATAAATGAGGTCTTTATAAGGCCTATATACCATATGCTTAGAAACCAATAGAATATTATGGTTTAATTTCATCGCTTTGTATAAATAAGAATATTAATAATTAATAATTATTGATATTATATGAACATTATATATTTTGTATTCATTATTATATCAGTATTATGCACATATTATATTATAGAAATTGCAATAAGTTGTTTTATTAATAAAAGTAGTTCAACAGTTATAAGAATCAACGTATAGAATTGCTACAATACAATACAAATTACATCGATATGAAATAACTGATGGAAAAGTAGAACAAAATTGTATATACCTAGATACAACTAACGAGTATGTTACATCTTGAGGTTAAAGAGGTGTAAAAAACAATGAAAAACAATGCTATCGATATGATTTTTTTATTATTAATAATGACGTCGCAGTGGCACAGCATCTTACTGTAAGCGCGATGGTTGTAGGTTAGATTCCCGTTCACTTTCAGGCAATTTTTGGAGATATTACTTTTTAAAATGAGTGTCTTTTCACTTAGTTCTCTAAGCCTATCCTGCTTTATGCGGCTTACACTATTATGACGGTCTAATTATAATAAAAAAACAATATTTTATTTTGTTAGTGTAATAAAACAAGCCGCGGCGTTGTGTTCCGCAATGTCGGCGGCTGACTTTCAAAAGACCTTCACAATGCATGAAACTAAAAATAAAATCATTTTATTTTATTATTATTCTAGACTACATTTCTTATTTATTTATTATATTAAAATATTTCTATATTATCTACGGACATATTACAAAAATGTTTACCAATATAGCTGTAGAATATAAAATGAAATAACGTAAAGAGTTACATACTCCTTTATCCTGAGATCAAAGTACTCGGAACGTTAAACCAAGATCTCATATGCACTTACAGAAAATCACACCCCTAAGCTCGATTTATTCGCACCTATAACACTCTTGGCTCCACTGAAGCACAGTTTAGAAGTGTCTGATTATACGTAATAGTAGTCAGTTTGATTATCAGCTTCTGTTTTTTTCTTTAGTTTCACGCAGTATGCGGGATAGGACCCAAAGTTAAGACATTCCCTTGTCTTCCCGCAAAAATTTTGGG
Organism: Heliconius cydno galanthus; assembly: GCA_036379175.1. NCBI lineage: Eukaryota > Metazoa > Arthropoda > Insecta > Lepidoptera > Nymphalidae > Heliconius > Heliconius cydno. The sequence goes on along the minus strand of JAKRZM010000175.1, from coordinate 29,315 downwards.
ACATTACGTGTTAAGTGGTGGAAATAAACGCTGAGTTTCGTTTTAGCAGAGCTAGGAAATGAAAATAATTTATTACCTCGTGTCTTTTAAGTGGGGGAACCCAACGCCGCGCGTTGTTTACCATTACAGGGCAAAAGAAAATAATTAAATTTCCACAAACGCTATAAATCGGTAAAGTGGGAAACTAAAGAGACTCGTTCACTAGATGTTAAGACACTCCGCTCTCCACTGTTTGTCGAATTCTGGAGGCATTGCGTGTAGAAAGTCAACGCCACGCTTTACCTCGTTGCCAGAGCAAGCAAATGAAAATATTAAATATTTAATTTCCTCGAGTGGGAATCAAACCCACAACCTGACGCGTTTACGCGTGATTGTGCCACGAGTGAATTATTTTAAGAAGATAAACTCAAATTATTGAACCTCATTCTGCTTATAGCCCAGGAAAGGTAAATATAATCTGAGCACTGTATGTAATCTCATCATTTTCGTTCGTTGCCAAGTGATTTGGGATTAATTCCAAGGAATACTGTAATCCAAGAGTATCTTAATGTAACGGAAAGCTTAGGGATAGATATTTTGATAGCTTATTTTTAGCTTCAGAAGGAACCTGGGAACCTCAACTCAACGCCATGCTTTGCCACAGAGCTAAGAAATGAAAATATAAATTTAAAAAAATATTTAACTCGAATGGGGATCGAATACACAACCAGTCGCGATTTCAATCACACACGTGCCCCTGCGCCACGACTGGCCTCTTCTTAGGAAGAGCCCTATAGAGGAGGACCTATAGACCATATATGACATTTCAATATAAACTTTCAATCATATTAAATGTATGTCTGTCTCACATTTATAGTTAGAAGTAACAAATATTTTATATCACCAGTTAAGTGCCAACTCGCAAACAATAGGTTATAAAGGCCCCGTTAAAATACAGGCTGTTCCCATATTGAATATCCAGTCACAAAGCGTCGTATGTATCGATTTTATATGATGCAGTTTACTGCATTATATGTAGATACATGTATGAATATATAGCTTATGTGGGATGACGGAGAGAATTAAGTGATTGTACTCTTTGTATTTTAGTGAGTGTTATTTTACTAGGGGATCGTAGGTCAGCGTCCGATTGATTCGATTAATGTCTGAATTCAATATCCAAGCTTTGGCAAAACTTTTCAAGTTCTACCACTCGACATGCAATATTTCGAATTCGGGCGGTAAGTGGAGAGTGGAATGTCTAGGCAGTGTGTTTTTTCGGCATTTTGGGTATGCAGTAAAAAGAATAATATATATATATATATAGCGGACGCGCGCAGCTTCGCTTGCCTATTTAAGGGTGAATTCTAATAATCCATGAAACATGTGTTCAATGAAATANGTGATCTTTTTGGAGGAAAAACTTTTTTTACGCATTTTCCGTAACATGTATTCTATATGGAGTAGGTCAGCCTTACATCAGTCTTTTGATGACCGATGGCATAGGCATAAACCTTAAGGACCTTCATGCAAGGACCTTCAGATATTAAATGTCAGTTTTTTATGGTTGAAATATCGAAATTTTCCACAAATTATTAGCAAATTAAGCCAAGAAAAACTTTGATGGTTATCATAAATACCAGCAAAACTCAACGCCGCGCTTTGCCTACCAGAGTGAAGATAGGAAAATAAGTATAATTATTCATCCGAATAAAAATCGAACCCAAAACCACGTCGTTTATACACAGCCGCTCCCTATACCCTCAGATTATATACATAAACACATTGCAATACCATAAACAAAGAACAAAATTGAATAACAAAAATAACATACATATAAAGACTACTCAGGTCACTTTTTCATACGAATCTGGATGAATGGGAGAACGAGGCAGAGAAATACCTACGTTGCTTATTACCGCGTTCCCAACCAGCACAGTGATATATGGATGAATTTTAAAAACATTGCTTGTCCATTTTATGAGCGTTAGCGGAAATATCATTACTGGTGATTTATATTTTTAAACAATATTTTTAAGGTTTTTTTTTTCATTATATTTGAGTTAAATTCTTATAAGTTAAATCAAGGATTTTATAACAAAAGTTATGTATTCACTTTACTTCTGTTATCAGATAGGCTTCCATTGAGTTTTAGATTGATAAAAACTACAAAGTGTACGAGATTTAAAGTGGTAACTAACTTGTTTGTTTTAAAATTAACCAAATGTTAAAGAGAAAGGAGTCTTTCTACAGCTTGACTGTACACTCCTTTTTCGTATAATTTTAGACATATTTTGAGTCCTGTGGCGTAACTTAACGCCGCACTTTGCATCGTTAATAAGGCGAAGAAATGAAAATAATTCTATTCCCCAAGCAGGAATCGAAAACACACGTCGAGTTTAAAGTCATGCTACTGCTGCGGCAAGACGGCAAAATTAAACTATTTTCAGAGAAATATAGTTAGTTTACTTACCCATTTTATTCTCCAAATTGCTTATCTTACATTAACTAAGCAAAAGCTTGTAGCTTAAACGGCTTAGAAGTAGTTTCCTGTGTGGGTGCATTTTTGAAATGCTTTTAGAAGCTAAAAAGATTTCATTTGATTTGTGGTTTGGATATTTTTAGAAACATAACTCTGTTTTCGAAAGTATTCCACACTACACTAATACTACAAAAATGTTTATATTTTTTAAATTATAACATTGCGGCGTTAAGTTCTGTCACTCTACAGTACACGGTATGTCTCGTAGACAGGAGGAGTGTTTAGTAAATCTCATCCTGTATTATATTATTCTTTCTTTCTTTCAGCTTTACGATGTAGTTCACATATAGTAAGGCAGAGGGTAACCTAGTGTTAAGATCTTTCCTCACTTCCCGCTGAATTTTTGAAGCAATGCTTGCTGACAGGCGGAACTTAACGCCGCGCTTATTTATTTGGCCATTTAACATACAAAAGACTATATAATTAACCATTATTATCATTTACATCAACTCCACAATTGACTAAACACGTCCGCAACAAAACTAAAGTACACTGACTCAATCACAGCGGTCGCGTTAGTGCGATCGATTTATTTCGAACTCACTATCCAGTACAAATGGACCGCAAACAATTGCTTTAAATGATGCTTGTTGGTATTGCGTTAATCAAAGCTTACTAAATGTTCATTTAAAACTACATACTAGTTCTTATTTGCAGCTTCGCCTCTACGGATGGTTAAAATAACTAAGAGTTACATATGATACATGATTTTTAGATCCCTGAGGTAACTATGATCTCAGGTACTTGTTGTTAAGACACTGTTCCCGTTCCATTAAGACACGTAAGACAGTTCTCCAGTTTTCGTCAGATTTGGAATGTATTGTCTGTTTAGTGGTAGAACTCCGTGAATTGCCTCGAATTGCCTCCCAGATTTGGCGGAAAGTGGGGAATGGACTTAATGAAAACGGATTATCTTAATACTAACTTTCCAGGTTCCCTCTGCCTACTCTGCTATGTGTGGGATACAGCGTGAAGCTAAAAAAATAGTGTTTATAATTATAAAAAGCTTAAAGCTAAATGTATTTAAAATTAAGTTTCAAGTATAATTTTCAATACTCAGGTCATTTAGTATAACGTTGAGAACACAAAGGATTTTCACAGAGCGATTTAAGCTGTTGAAGTCATCTCATCAAATTTTCGATTAAGTAAAATTTGCTTTTGTCCATACAAGTGATGTAGCGTTCCCCATTATCATGTGCTATATAAATAAAAATGTAGATAAATATATTTTTATTTCCCTGGTAGATAAAGTATCTCTTCCTTCACATATAGAACTTATGTGAAAAAGATTAATGATGAAAGAATCGGTAAAGACCGAGTCGTGACAGTGAGAGCCCTGTGGAGATTGAAGATTCCTTATTAATTTCAGGTTTTTATGTTAACGGAAAATATAACTATGTAGAATTTTTCAATTGGCTTGTAAAAGGTTTTTTTGTAATATAAATTTCCATTTTCTGGAATTAATATAATTTAATACATAGATATGTAAACCCAGGGTATTTTGATATTAATTTCAGAGAGAGACGGACACACAAAGTGATCCTAAATGTACCGTTTTTTCTTTTGAGTAATTTTTTTTATAAAAATAAGTAATGGAAAGCAAAATTTCCAGAGAGCTTTCACCAGTTCAAACACCTTATATATCTAACAAATGCAAGAGACAACTTAACTATAAAGTAAAAACAACTAAAATAGTACTTAAAATCATTGTTTTCTCAATATACCCTCAAAAGTTCCATTTAAGAACAATGTTAGTACAAGTAAAAATAAACACGTTAGTTCGCTCGACCAAAGGTGGCTCGCCTCACATAATCGCGAGCAAATAAACAAATACTGAAAACAATGTTAAGTGGTCTCAAAATAGTAGTGAGTCAGTCAGTCAGTTGAAATGGTATGAGCTCTTTGGTTCTTTTTAGAAGGAAATATGGTATAAATATAGTATATATTTTATACATATTTATAACTTAAATAATAATTTAAAGTTGGAATGTAGAAAGACTAAAGATATAAATATTTTACAAAAGTTATACGAATTGAGACCAATGTAATAGTTTTCGAGATTCGTGCGTTCAACCAAACAAACTCTTTACATTTAATATATAAGTATAGAGGCTTGGATGTATTAAATCCGATATATTATAAGCTACCAAGATTATATCACAAATTACTGAAACCATAATCGCTTAATTAAATTGTAGTTGACTAGCCACATTATAAATTGTGTGATAATTTTGAACTAAATATTCAACAGTTACTACATGGTATATTGACTACGGTAAGTTTATAACAGAGGATTTTTTTTTCAATAGGTGGCTCCCCGGGAACCTGTTTCTATAATATGAGCCAACCCTTTTAGGGGTACGTAGACCAAGTGGAACTTATGGACCGGTAGATGTCCATCCACACTGCCCACTAAAACCTCAAAGTGCTCCTTTTTGACCGTCAAAGGCCGAGGCTAAGAGAGCCAAGGGTTCTTCCATAACCCAGGCGACCAGTCGCGAAAACATAGCCTTAAGATACTCCATTCCCAATTTTCCTCAATTCTTGAAAATATCTCGAGTGGCAGAACTCCATAACATTTTGTCTAAAAGACGGAAATTAAATTGATTTAAATATAAAATAAATAAATCAATATATTTAGAATATTATTGTTTCACCCAAGCATATCTGGTCTAAGACCTAAGTCAATACAGCCGATGCAATCTACATCTGAGGTTGGCAGTGACGGAACAACGCCTGTTGACGTTTAATTAGCTGAGCTATCAATAATGCTGTACCTATACATATTATTTAGAGGTAGCAACTATAATAATACCTAAATTCTACATAATTGTACTAAATATGTAGTTATTAATGTAAAATTTATATTAAATCTATAATAATTACCTTGGGGCCAGTCATGGCGCAGGGGCATAAGCGTGTGATTGTAAATGCGATGGGTTGTGGATTCGATTACAATTAGAGGAAATAAAATATTTATTATTTAATTCCAATCTGATTTTCCTTTTGTTTTTTCGATCTAACAACCATAACATTAGGTTTCGCCATTAAGCTCATAACGTATAAACAAGTAGAAAGTGGACCCGTAGTGTCTCAACTCAACGTTAATTCTATCTACTTCGATAAAAGCCACTGTTGCTTGAAGATAAATTGTATTCCATGAAATTAACGGTAGCACGAACACGGTATGAATACTTAAATCTACTTTAATATTCATTTATTGACTTCTACGTTACCTTATTCATTCACCATAAATGAATTATTATTGTGAAAAGCCTATAAAATGTAATTTCAGACGATGAAAACCTTAATTTTTCTTATACTTATCCCTCCAAAAATAATTGACTTTTATTATAATTCTCCTGAACATTTTTTTTTTAATTTTATGCATTTCTCAGAAGACAGTCATGGCGCAAGCATACGACTATAGATGCAACAGGTTGGGGATTTGACTCCCACTTAAGCAAATGGTATACCTCGTCATCAGGGCGAGACAACCGCGGCGACGAGTATCTCCACTCAACACACAATGCATCCAAAATTATAATACGAACAGACTGTCTTAACGCTAGGTCCCCAGGTTCATTTCCGGAAGAGATCTTGCTATAACATCTAAACACCTAACGCTAAGTTAAATATAAAAAAAATATATAACTTTTACTTCAAAAAATAACGCTCCGCACCTCCTTGTTCGAAGTTGCCTCTTAACTATATTTCTGCAGGAACTGTCAATACCAGCTGTTCATAAGACTCGGGAGTTTGTAGTTTGAAAGTATTATATCGCGTGAAATATTCAAAGACTATAAGTAAAAAGAATTTTGTTGCTTTTAGAAATCCCTGGACTAAAATCGATGTAAATTATTATTCACCCTACACATAGGTATCACAAAGATAGTCAGAGGAAACCTAGTGTTTTGACACATCATTCCCATTAAGACACGACCATTCCTCACTTTCCGCCGAATTCTGGAGGCTTTGTGTGAGTGGTGGTACTCAACGCCGAGCCTTGCGTCGTTATCAGAGCGAGGAAATGAAAATATTAAATATTTCATTACCTCGAAAGGGAATCGTACTCACGATCTGTCCCTTTTACTGTCGGGCGCTTGTGTTCCTGCACCACGACTGGTTTCAAAGGGAATGGAAATAATTAAGAGTTGTGTATGATATATTCTAATAGCGGTAGGTAACTCTCACTGCAGCTATGGTAAATTAAAGTAATTTAAATTTAATCATTTTCAAAGTCCACAAAATAGCGTTTTTCGTTAGACGATGGTATTTTACGCCGCGATAGGTTCAAATTATTTTAGACCAATCTAAATAAGAAATACATTAATAGTGGCACAGTCGATATAAACTTTTCATCTTCTCGCTCTGGTGACGAGACAAAGCACAGCGTTGAATTCCGCCACTCAACACCCAATGTCTCGAAAAAAAATCATCGGAAAGAGGGGAACGGAGTGTCCTAACACTAGGTTCTCTCTGCCTACCTTTCCGTATTCTTTATATTTTAAAAAATCTACACATTCAGAATCAAATTACAAATCTCTCAACATGTTTCCAGTATTTCAAGGTATGTTGGGTACAGGTATATTGTATTTCGTAAATACCGTCTGCTATGGAATAGTACACGGTTGCGCGATCAAAAGCCGCCTTTGACTATAGGGACGTGAACGTGCCTGCGTTAGGTTACATGATGCCATTGATATATTACATTCTGTTTGGAATAGTACCTTCTATATATAGTAGGTACATATCCGTATATCTATACTTGTATTTGAGGCCAGTCGTGACGCCGGTGTACCAGTAAATGTCTTTAAGCGTGAATGGTTGTGGGGTCGATTCACATTCGAGGAAATTAAATGTTGCAAAATACGGCAAAGCAATGTTTTCAAAATTAAGTGATTTAATGGAAACAGATTCCATCAGGGGTTTCTCGCTGAGGAAACCCAGAGTCATAGTGTTAAGATGTGCGTGATATAGCGTAGAGCTAAAAAAAAATATAGTATTAACTTGCTAACTTTCCGCTGGGCAACGATCAGAATTTTCTTATATCTTCATTTTGAATTCTGAAGGCTTAGATGATTTCAACGCCGCGCTTTGCCTCGTTACCTAATCGTTAATATCCGGGGAATGAAAATGTTTAATATTTAATTTCTTTAAGTGGGAATCGAACACAAAACCTCTTGCATATTTACAATCACAAGCTTCTTCTCCTGCGCCAGGACAGGCCTTATGTATAAAATTTATACGAACGTTCAAAAAAGCAAGCTCACAATAATAATTGTTGTTTATATAACTTTTCGAGTAAATCTTTTTTTAATGTGCGTTCTTTCTAACTACGAAACTTTTAATTAATTCTCCGGTTCTGCATCGCCCAGTTTTTTGTTTCGCAAAATTATATTTATTAATGCTTCTGCCATTGTCTCTTTTATTTACTACAAATTAGATATTTTAAGTTACATTAATTAAAAATAATTTTGTCAGACGTAATGTGGTCAGAATGCGCAGGGGCACAAGTGTACGCGATAGGTTGTGGGTTCGATTCCTGTTCAAATTAAAGATTTAATGTTATAATTTTCTTGAAATATTCAATTGTTTCATAATCGCTGTGGTGATGTGACAAAGTGCGGCGTTGAGATACGCCACTCAACAGGAAATACCTCGAGGTTTCGGAAAGCGGGAAGCGGAGTCTTAGCGAAAGGTTCTCAAGTTGCGTTGTCCGTTTAACGAAAGTATTACATATAAATATATTAAAGACCATCATGGCGCTGTGGCACAAGCGAGTGACTGTAAACGTGAGGGTTGTGTGTTTGATTTCCATTCGGAAATTCATTTCTATTGAATTTGTTAATATTTTCATTTTGTCGCTCTAAAATACCAAAGCGCGGATTGAATTCCGTCACTCAATCAGGAATGTCTCCAAAATTCGGCGGAAAGTAGGGAACGGAGTGTCTTAACACTAGGTTCCCTCAGCCTCCTCTATTGTGTACGGGATACAGCTTGAAGCAAAAGTATAAGAAAGATCAAAAATAATGACTCTTCGTACGTAAAAAGAAAATCGTTTTACAGATTAAATATTTTCTACATATTCGCTGAGTTCACAGCCCTTCAACTTGGACGAGCATCGAACGCTCCTACTGACGTTTAGAAATGAATGTGCAAAAACAGTCCGGAAACTAAATAAATGTCTCTTGCAGCGAGAAAATGTCGCTTTAGTTAAACTTAAAATGATTTCTATATATTTTATTTCTTCTTCATTCTTCTTCACCTTCCCGCATAGTACGATCGGCAGAGACAGTATAGTGATAAAGACATTGCTTGAAGAGTGGCGAAACTTAACGCCGCATGTCATTTCAACAGAGCGCAGAAATGAAAATATGTACGGAAATATTTATTCGATGTACGCTACATCGCTTATATGATGAACAACGGCTCTTACGTAATCGAAAATTTGATGAGATGAGTTCAACAGCTTTAACAGTATTGAATGCTTGAAGTCAGGATCGAATCCACAGCCATTGCTTTTCAATCAGCCACTCCCCCATGAACTCATTAGAATATTTCCTCGAGTGGGAATTGTACCCACAATCACCGCGTTTAACAGTGTCACGCTTGTGCCCATGTACCACCACAGCCTCTAGTAGA
>JAKRZM010000175.1:0-10301 GCA_036379175.1 Heliconius cydno galanthus | reverse complement strand
ATAAAATTTGAAACTTAGACTCATAAAAATATTTAATTGAAAATGTGTTTCATGGTTTTCTAGAATTCACCCCCTAAGGGTGCAAATAAGGGGTTGAAAGTTTGTATGGAAAAATCTTTAAATCGCCACCGACTCTTTTAGACTCTTAAAAATACATTAATTGAACACATGTTTCGTGGTTTATTAGAATTCACCCCTAAATACGCAAGCGAAGCTGCGCGCGTCCGCTAGTAATAATATAAGTAGGATAGGGTATACAAAGATTTTAAACCATTTTTACGATAGAAATATTGTCTTAAAATATACTTCATAGAAATACTGTTTCTTCATCTTTTTTGTAAGTGTAGCTTAATATTATTCTTTTGTGAGATTATCAGTACCTGCTTAGTTAGTTCTCAGAATTAATTCCTGTAAAATAATGTTTAATCGTTCTGAAATGGTTGAAGTGAAAAATATTCATTTTGAAATACTATACGAGTAGATGTTATTGTTTCGCATTTAATATTTATTTCGTTAATGGCCCTTTTAGTTTCAAATGTGAAAAAAAGCACTTTAAAACTCAATTATGTTAGTTATTTTTTATTAAGGCACTTACCACAAGCATTGTTTTTGATGTTACACTGTCATGAAAACTAAAAAATATGCGAGGCAGACTCGCCTACTGAGGGTTCCGAAGCAATTTGAAAATTATATACACAATCAGACAGATTTAATATAATTTATAATAGTAATTTTTTGCTCAGTCTATAAAAAATTGATACCTATGTGAAAACAACATACGTATATAATCCCCTGCTTAAGGACTTAACCTGGAATTAATACGACCGTATGTGTATTAATTTTAGATTATTTTCTAATTAATTTACAAGATTATGGTATAAACAATAAATAAACAATAAATTAATTTAAAAATCTTAAGCGAACGAATACAAGTGGAGTTCCAGGTGGTATTTGAATCTGTACCCCTTTTAATACAAGTCGTATCTTTACTAGTCTAATCCAGATGTATCCTGCATAGCAGTAAGCAAAGGACACCTGTGAACCCAGTGTTAAACCACTCTGTTTCCATCAAAACGCTTCCGTTTCCTATTTTTCCGCCGAATTCTTTCCGTATTCGTTACCAGAGCGAAGAAATGAGAATATTCATTTCATCGGATGGGAAGCGAACTAACAACTTTACAGTCATATGCTTGTATCCAAAAACTGGTATCACTCAGGGATTAAGATATAGTATATAGTATCTGATTACAATTATATTATTCAAATGTTATTAAACTTCAAAATCTCATCGGATATAATCTTTTAGAAAATTAACATTTATTCATATTATATTTATCATTTATTTCTCATATAAGAAATATTTAAATAATATAAGTTTCTTATTTAAACATATTAAGCTATTCAAAGTTGGTAAAGCACTCAGTCTTCGCAATACATTATAAACAAAAAGTGGGGGTTAACAAAGGATCTTGCCCCAAATAACTTCTTACTTGAATAATGTTCAACGGTGATACTTTTAGTTAAGCTCTAAAAGATGTTCTTACCGGATTAAATTGTTTTATCTCTGTAAACAGTACTCAAAAATTATATTTTAATTTTAAATACCATTAATAACTTTCAAGTTGTAGGCTAGTCCTGGCGCAGAGGCACAAAAATAGACTGTAATCGCGACTTGGTTGTGGATTCGAACACCATTTGAGGAAATGAAATATCTAATCTATTCTATTATCTATTTAAATTGATATTTTCATTTCTTCGCTCTGGTGTCGAGGCAAACCGCGGCGTTGAGCTCCTCCACACGCAATACCTCCAGAATTCGGCGGAGAGTGAGGAATGAAATGTCTTAACACTAGGTACCCTCTGCTTACCCTGATGTGTGCGGGATACAGCAGGAAACTCACTTAATTGTTTATTTTTTAATATCTGTTATCAGGTATCGGTGGACTTCGAGCGATCGAGCTAAGGATATCGCCGCCGGTGGTCCAGCGGGGTTCAGATGTGATCTTAGCTTGCCTATACGAGCTGACCGACGCACCGCTCTACTCAGTCAAGTGGTATAGAGGACGCCACGAGTTCTACAGATATTCTCCTACTGAGACTCCTGCTACGAAGATATTTCCCTTCGCTGGGATCAATGTCGATGTAAGTGTTATGTATTGCATTTATTGTTATTCTTGTCGCGGTGTAGAGATCCGCCACTCAACACGCAATGCAACTAGTTCAACGAAATGTGGAGAACAGAAGTGTCTTAATGAGGACGGAGTGTCTTACCAATAGGTCTCCAGGCTACAACAACTAAAAACTAAAAAAAAATGTAAAACGTTCCCCCCAAATAAATCGAAACAAGAACTATCACAATCACATCTAACACTAAAACAAAACTAAAATACTTTCTAAAGACCAACACCAATTTTCATTGGTCCCTCAAGATTTTTCATAAAGGCATAGCAAGAAGTCTTAGAGCGTAAACGCTAAGCCACCTCAAGGGAGTCAGCATTTAGGTTACGTACAATTTGTCTTACACGTTTCTGAAAGATGTCAAGTTTGTATCACTGAATACTCTAAAAGGGTTCAAGGGTTCTTACGTGCGTCAAGTTCTTAAATAGCTTTGTACGTTTGGAGGAAAAAAACTAAAGTTTTAGAAGAATATGTGGTATCCAGGTACAAGATTTATTTGGTAGTTTTAGTGGTTCTTAGTGAAAGAATGCACTTTTTAAAGCTTCTGCTTACATCCTTGAGGCAGTCGTAGAGTAACGGCACAGTGTCTGGTTGTAAATACGGTAGCTGAAAAAAAATAAACAACTAGCACAAGCAAAAATGAAAAAGAAATAATTTAAATAGCTGCTCTTGTATAATAAATTATATTATTACGAAATACCATAATTTGTTTATACAGAAACCAAATTGGCGCTGTCCAAAACAGATGCAGGTAGCCATTTGTCATTCGCGTTATTGTAAACAGCATTTACTTACGGTTCCCTTTTGTAATAATTAAATTCTTAGTTACCTCTTGGTGGTGTAAGATATAAGATGTTATATTTTTGGGTATAATAGTGTTTTGCGTAATAGTGTGTTGACCTTCGAGGTGCAGTGGTACAAGGGTGCGATTGTAAATGTGACAATTTTGGGTCAGATTATTTATTATTAGTCGCCGGGAATGAAGTATATTATATTTTCATTTCCTCACTCTAATGACGAGGTTAAGCACGGTATTGAGTTCCTCCACTCAACACACAATACCTCAAGGATTTGGCGTAGAGTGCAAAGGGAAATGAAAGTGCCTTAATATATCGAGTATCTTAACACCAGGTTTCCTCTACCTTTCCTATATAGTACCTCTAGTATAGTACCTCTACCTTCCTAAGGTATACAGCCCGGAGCTAAACTAAAGCAAACAGCACCTTCAATCTGTATCTCGCATAAAACAAGGCGAGGCAGAGGGAATCTAGTGATACGATACTCTGTTTTTCAATTTCCACCCTATTTTGGCAATACTATATCTAGAGCGGTGGAACTCCATACCGCGCTTTGTCGTGCTACCAGAGAAAAATAATTAATTACACCGAGTAAGAATCGAACCCAGCACCGCCTCGTAGTAGCAAGCACTATAACAACAAATATTTTACAAGCGAACTCCGCCATTTCCTTCAACTTAAAACATTTACGAAGATACAAAGCAGCCACGCTCCGACGCGCCCCAACAATATTCTAGTAATAGACCGTAATTGTTTTGTTAAGCTCTTTTGTTGCACTGACGTTTGAAATGAAACAATTAATTGGGATTCCATTCCGGATATGATACACACAATTTTATTCCACGAGTACCTTATTTATATCTGAATTCAGGATTTTCGTATTTTTTTACTGTATACTTTAATTTATCCTTGTTGTATGGGGTTAGGAGGAATTGAATTAGGGGAGGCCTATGTCCAGCAGTGGACGTTGAAAGCCTGATGGATGGGTGGATGGATGGTATGAGATTTTTGTACGTTTATAAATATGATAGGGATCTGCCTGTTATTGGCTTCGCTCGACCACCTAGTTCACCTCGCTCGTTATTATTATAAAAAACAGAAATAATAATATGAAGAAAGGAAAAAGGAAACAAAGTTTTGCGTGTATAGCAAAATTCTATTTTGCATATGCAGATAATTAATTCTCGAAGGAAATCGAAACCACTGAAAGAAATTACAATTTTCATCATACATAAATTATAAAATGCAAAATGAACAATTTCCGTTCCCTTGTTAGAGAAAGTATTCGAAGAGGAATAACTGGTATTTTTTTTGTTTGATATATGTTTGTTTGTTTATGTTGGATTCAGTGAGATTTGAAGCTACATTATTACATAAACCGACGCAAAAACCAGAGAGGGTTCTCAATTTGACGTACCTATAATTTTTTAGGGTTCCGTACCTCAAAGAGAAAAAACGGAACTCTTATATTATATATGATAATTGTTTTTTTATTGGATAGGATATACCCCAAAGATAGTCAAAAAATCAACAAATATGAAAAAAGTACTTCTAGTCATTACATTATATTAATTATTATAATACCTTAGGCCATAAATATTCTTTTTATTTTAATGGCCTAAAATTGTTGTTGACCTGAAATGGTTTTTGCAGCGTCACCGGGCGAAATTAAACTTTCTTTCTTCATATTAAACTCGTACCTTTTGTTTAAACAAAGAAAGCCCAAATCTACTTCCAAAGCTTCAATTATAAAACGTTTTCGTCTACGGCGTTCAGGATCAAAGAAATTTCCACAACACGTAATCCCTGCGTTCCTGCCAAAGGATAGTTCTTAGGATTTCGAGAACATGATCAAACTTTTATACTTTTAAACTTAAACCTTTAGAGTTTGGAAAGTTTAATTCTGTGGATATAAGTATACAATAAATATATATCTATATATTATTTACTAATTGTGGCCGTCACAAGCATCTGACTGTTAACACTACTTTTTTTTATTCCCACTTGGGAGACTTGACTTGATTTTCTCCGTTCTGGCAACAAGTCAAAGCGCCGCGTTGAGTTACGCCACTCAACACACAATACTTCGAGAATTGAGCGGGAAGTGGGAAACGGAGGGTCTTAACACTAGGTTCGCTCTGCCTACCTTGCTACGTGCGGAAAACACCGTGAAACTAAATTGTGTGAAAACATAGTCATAAAATTCGAAATATAAATATTCATAGAACATTAACTGTGATTTAATATGAAAAACTGTAGGAAGATTATAATCACCATATTTAACAATACCCAACAATATACAATAAAAAATAACACTGGGAAAATGATACAATTTCTCACTTTCATACAAAAAAATAATGAGTCCGACACGAATTAAATTAGAAAATTTGTCTGCAACAAGATTATTCTCAAGATACCTAAATCATGGTCGCGTGTTCCACTATTTTTGTAGAAACAAAGTACTTTTTCCCCGTCCAGAGCTCAGCAGATGTTCATAAATTTAAGAGTTTCTCATTTCCGCGATAATAACTTCACGGGTCATTTTGCCCCCATTGTCTGCTGGGTACGGGTTAATCCGAAACAAGCAGAAAGGGTTTCCATATGTTTTTGTAGAAATTGCTGTTTTATACAATTTACTGTGAATTTTAGAGGATATTTTTTTGGAGAAAATAGAGAGAGAGAGAAAATAGCCTTGGTCTCGTCTCGTGTTGGGTCCAGTGGGTTTTAGTCTTATTCGAGGGAATATTTAATTTTAATGTAATTGTTCTGGTATCGCGTGAAAGGCAGGGTATGCAAAGGGAACTTAGTTTTAAGACGTTTCGTTCCCTACTCCTCGCCCAATTTTCAAAACCTTTTATGTTGAGTGGCCGTTGCGTTTATTCTTGTTAGCAGGGTGAGACAATGAAAAATAATTAATTTTCTCGAGCACAAATTTAATCCATTACCGTCGCATCTACAATCAAACGCTGCCACTGCGCCATTACGGTCTCAATCATAAGAAGAAATATGTGGATAATTTGTATATACATAATATATTTGTATTCAGTATAATACACAAGTGATTGGGCCCTCCACGGGATAGAGGGGTCGCTGTATTGTGAATATTTTATGTTTCAATCATAGATCTATCTTCTTCTGTTTAGATGTTACGTTCATATTACGAAAGATATATTATTTATTATACATATATTTAGATGTAAAGGCTAGTCGTGAGGTATGGGCACTGTAAACGCGGCAAACAGTGGGTTCGATACCCACTTGAGAAAGTTCTGTAGAATTCAGCAGAAAAGATTTTATGAAAACAGAATGTCTTAACACTAGGTTCCCAGGTTCCCTTTGCCTCCCATGCTATGTTTGGAATACAGTGTGGAATATGTACTGTACTTTATTAAATTGCCTTATACCTATCTATTAATCAATCAATGAAAGAAACTACTGCAACGCTACTGTAGAAGAAGATCTTTTAAAATAACGAAATATCTCCATAAATATCTGTTCGCAGAAATCCTAAACTGAATATATGTATACTTCTAAATAATAATACAACTAAATATGATAGTAATTTTGATATTATAATATACATAGAATTCACACAACTAATATCACTTTGTTATTTAGTAGGATTATTATTACTGAGGCAGGATTTCAAATAATAGTTAATATTCCCTTTATGAGATCATTCATCATTTCATACACTGTTTACTGTTGAGTCTATTGTAAATTATTACAGACGTACACCACACGTGTGTTGTTTAAAATGTATATATATATTTGTTATTATGATAATTATTATATTATTCTTGTATTATTCTATTAAATATCTAATCGCAATTACCATCTCTCCAGAATTCGGTGAAAATATATGGTTCAAGCAAATTAAATTGCAACAACTCATTTAAATAAATCGTGGCCATCCTGACGGTTGGTTCGACCCCCACTAAAAGGCACCTGGCACCTCTGGCACCAATTCAAAAGCCAGGTGTTGATTTGCGCCATTAAATACTTAATGCCTCGAAAAATTTGGCGGAAAATAGGGAACGGAGAGTCTCAACACTATCTGCCCTACCCCGATGTGTATGGGATACAGCGTGAAGATAATTTAATTAGATTTTAAGTATTCCGTAAAAATTGGAAAGTACATATTTCCGCTTATCATAGATAATTTATATCAAATAACATTTATACCTCATTTTGATCTTTACTGAGCTATTTGTTTATAGTGTTGAGTCTCTAGCATTAAGTGGCAATTAGTATGTTACAGAATTTTACCCTTTCGTGGGTTTTTAAGCCCCGAGCAATGTTCGCGAGAGTGGTATGGAAAGTTATGAATAATTTTAACTATTATAGGAATGTTGTAAACATCGTACAGGATTTTTTGATACTGGCTATATCTTTGATTATTTTTTTAATAATTTTTGTATAGATTGTAATAAATACTTAATATTTATGAGCAGCAAACAAACTAAGCATTTTTTTAACTTAAAATTTAAAGCAATATACATGTTTTTCAATCCGTTAAATTTCCGAGATATCGCTTGTTGAGTAGTGGGCCTCAACGCGTTTACTCTACTATGTAGATGGAAACAAAAATAATATCAATACATCAGTCATGCGAGAGAGTCATGATTATAATATAATTTTTTCAATATCAGTGGGGAATACGAGTATATTAATACTATTTAATATCTCACACACACAGTCAAAAATTATCAGAATACTTTACACTAATATTTACATTTTTTTCACTAAGTTCTAATTTTGTCAACAGTTAGCCAGATCAAACCAGAGCCAAGTTGTTTTAACGAGAGTGAGCTTCGGTCTGTCAGGTAACTTCAGCTGCGAAGTCACAGCCGACGCGCCATCGTTCGCCACGTCTATAGTTTCTAATAATATGGAAGTTGTGGGTAAGTTGAGCAACTTGGTGAAATTTCCTTGTGATTTCTATTTATTTTTATTTTGTAGAAACCTTAAGCTAAATCTACCAAATATAAAAAACCTTTATTAGTTTTTTCTGTTTCGCGTTTTATTCTGTAGAATACAGTATACAGAGAGAACCTCAAGTGAAAACACTCTAATTCCCAATTTTCAAGTGACAGTGAGATAAATGATTCCAAGAATTCATTAATCCATTGAAAAATTCATTCCAAGAAGTGATGATCAAACCCATAACCACTGAGATGGATGGATCAGCTGTTACGGTCGTTATTCCACTGCTACGAGAGTCTTTACTTTTTCTATATATATATATAATATCTTTTTATACAGACAAATTCTATTTCAAATATTATCAATATTCAATATAAATGATTATATAATATGCGTGGGACGATCAAATGCCTAAATAAAGTACATTATTTAGCACATTCGTCGTATCTTTCGATTTAATCTATTTACATACTTTTATTATGAAATATGTTTTTTTTGTTATAATATTGATATCTTTATTTAAATAGATGTGTATATCTTTATATTGTCTGTCTGTCAGCGTGACGTTTTAAGAGTCGAAAAAAAATATATTTAATCCTTATCTTTGTGCTCAACTAGAACGTTCGATACGATGTTATTAAAGAACTGAACTGAACAGCAGTTAAGTTTTGCCAATCAACACGAAAATTTAGGGATATTAGGCAACGGAGTGTCTTATCACTACTGTTCCCTTTACCCTGCTATATACAAAAGATGAAACTAAATATAAAATGTTCTTTCTCCAGTCCTTCCGCCATCATCACCTACAATCCAGACAAGTCAACACTACTACATGCCGGGCGACATCCTCAGAGGCAACTGCAGTTCTGGTCCTAGCCGACCGCCTTCCGAGCTTACCTTCTTTATTAATGATATACCTGTAAGTATTATGTACTTTTGCTTTTCCATTTTTTCTATATGTGAGAAAAAGAAAATAGTATCACTGTTAACTTTAGATGAATATTATATATAAAAAATGTACTTTACAAAGGGAGTTTATAGTGAAAATGGCTAGCTGAAATCTCATTAATTATACTTTATATAACATATAAAATGTTCCAAAGCAGTGATACAAATCAAAAACTATTAACCGTAGAAAACAGAAATTTGGCATAATTTTCTTGAAAAGTGTAAAAAAATACAGAGAAATTTTTCAAAAATTATTTCTAAATCAGGATAAAATATAGTGTTTTTCTACACATAAGCATATCATTCGGCTACATCTGTTATTTTATAAAAAGAGTCAATATATTTGTTATTTTTATAATTAATTATTATAAATTTAACACGAAATACTGTCATATTTTCTTGGATTTCATCAGAATATAGCATATCCCGTCAAAAACATAAATGTAAAATGAAAGCCAAGTTCTGTAATAAAACGTATGCTTTCAGCGATAAAAGAAGTGAGATGTAAATGTATGCCAAGTTCAATGGTCAGTCCTGAAATTTATTTTTAACAATATAAAATATTTTATAACAACTGAAAATGTCCATTCTTCTTACAACTTGGAGACTTTATTTATGTGTAATATCTGACTTGGCCAGTTTTCATATGAATTTACAATAGAATCTGAATAGAATAGACACATTTATTTATATCGATGTAAATTAATTTGAAAACTAGCCATGTCAGATATTACACATAAATAAAGTCTCCAAGTTGTAAGNAGTAAGGGATAAGTGAAACTTGAGCAACATACAGCTGTTGTGTCAACGGCGTGCTGACTTGGCTAGTTTTCATATGAATTTACAATAGAATCTGAATAGAATAGAATTTGAATACATTCATTTATATCGATGTAAATTCATATGAAAACTAGCCAAGTCAGATATTACACATAAATAAAGTCTCCAAGTTGTAAGAATGGCATTTTCAGTTGTTATAAAATATTTTATATTGTTAAAAATACATTTCAGGACTGACCATTGAACTTGGCATACATTTACACGTTATGAAATCGTGCTCTATTGAACATACTAGATATTTGAACCTACAACCACCTCGTACAGTAAGAGTAGCCAATATCAGTAATGTCGACGTTACTATAGCAACAGATTAAGTTAACCTAACAGAAAATAGTCCTTTAATACTCAACTCCACTCAAAGCTTATTAAAAAACGGATTACCATTGATGTTAAATGGAACCTCGTACGTATCTTAATGCCTTGTGTTATAGTTCAGCAGCTCCGAGCCCCGCGGTCGGTAGCTGATGAAATAATTACAGTGCTAATACACGAACCACCTACGGCGAATAGGAAATTATGCATATTGAACACTACACCGACGTATGATATTCCAGACTTATACATACACTAGCGGACGCGCGCAGCTTCGCTAGCTCACTTAGGGGTGAATTC
>JAKRZM010000174.1:96811-338360 GCA_036379175.1 Heliconius cydno galanthus | reverse complement strand
TTGCAAAAACAAACAAAAAAAAAATGAGAGAAGAGCTAATCTAAATTGGTACGGTATGCAAAAAAGTGTTTTACGTGTTTTGTCTGTTTTTTTAGGGAACCTAGTGTTAAAAACTCTATTACCGCACTTTTGAGACATTATATGTTCAGTGTCGTAACTCAACGTCTCTTACCGTAAGTAAAAGAAAATAATTTATTTGAAAACCCACAAAAGTTACGGTTACAGTGAGACAGTTATGATGCATGAACTTAGCGTAGTCGGTGACAGAGCTTTTTTATCTTCACGCTTTAACCCGTATACCGAGAAAGTAGTGTTAATACACTACATTCCTTCATTTCCGTCCAAATCCGAGAATTGGCGTGTCGAGTAGCCAAATTCAAATGAAACTTAACGACATGATTATCTTAATTTTCTTATATGCTGACGCTACTGTAATCAGAACCAATACTTTGTTTTTATTTGGCAGGTAATTAGTATTATTATAAGAACTCCATTAAGATTTACGTTTGTTTTAATGTAAGGGGGAGGATTAAAATTATTTTATGAAGGAAATGTAAAAGTACCTACCTAGTATAATTTATAAAAATAGAAAAAATACTCGAATAGACGATTTTTTGCGATTTAATTTAAAATAATATTTGAGGAATTTGAAAAATAGATCTAAAACTAACTTGGTAGAGAAATGGCGCTGTATTTCTTAAGGCAATGTTGGTTTAAAGTTATAGCTCTTAAGTTAATGATAACTTATAACAAAAAATCCTCGCTCTGTAACAACACGAAGCTCTCAAATTTAGAGACATTGCCTGTCGTGTGGCGTAACCTAACGCCGTTCTCTGTTTTGTTAGCACAGCATGTACTACTATTTACTACCATTACTAATAATTTATGCTCGGATAATGAAAAAAAATCACCACTCACTATATTTATGGTCTTCATTCAAAATCTTTGTAAGTATGTTAAGAATAATTTGGCAGATTTTTTTACCTTCATAATTTATCCCGCCCATAGAAGGATAGGCAGAGGCAACCTGGAAAAATAAAGTGAAGACACTCCGTTCTTGCTAAAACACTTCTGTTCCCTACCTTCCGCCAAATTAAATATGTTCTCAATGGAAGTACCATACTGTATTTTGAGGGGCGAAAGTCGATGCCACAAATGCACATATTATCGCCACAAATGCACATTAATCGAGTGGAAATCGAACCCACAACCTGTCACGTTTACAGTTTCTCTACACACATTAATTTCTAGTAAGTACATACCTTATATAAAGGAAGGAAAAAAATCATTGAAATTACAAATGAATTGTCTAACTGAAAAACGTTATCGTCATAACCATATGATTATTTAATAATAGCATTAAAAACCAACCTAAATGTCAATCAAACCCAAAAATCCCCCAATTATCTCCAAAAATATAACACAAATCATTAAAAGTTCAATTAATAAAGGCCAAGGAATCCAATAGTGGGTAAGAGAGTACAGTAAGAGTAACAGTCATCGAGATAACAAACAACCCTCGAGGCCGACAGGACGTCAGGGTGAGGACCCTCGAACAGAAGGGGTTGGAAAACGAAAATACAAGTGGTTGATTTGTAGAAAACTCTTGCTATTGCTATGGCGAGCTGATGGGAAGGTTCGAGCTCTGTTACGTGTTGGTATTCCGATTTTCGACTGTCTGTGTTTTTTTTATTAGCGTCACTGCAGAATGAGCAAAGGGGACCTAGTGTTAGGACACTCCGTTCCCTTTTTTGGTATTTTTTGTATATTTTATTTACTCTAGTGGGATTCGAACTTACAAAGTCGCGTTTATTTATTTTAAAGTGGAAGCTAGGAACTATCTTTTATTAATTTAAAACTAAAAACAGATTATTTAACATTAAAATTGTGGGATTTTCTTATCACATTACTGGTGATAAGGAAAATTTCACTTTTGGACATAATTTTTTGCAATTTAATAAAGTTGAAATATTTTAAGTAAAAAAGGAAACGGAAGTATCCGATACAAATTCAATATTCGTAATAAGGTCGATAGAACCTGACGTTTGTTTTTCACTTGTCATTTTCCAACAGATTGCTTCGAAGTAGTACTAGAGTCGATGACTTCCACCCTCGATTGTTTCTTTGAACTGGGATATATCGATGTCTCTCTTAAAAAAATATTGTATTTTGGCTGTTCTATATATTTCTTTTAAATAATAACAAAAAAGCACTTAAGGCAAATGTAAACGAGACGACGGTTGTAGATTCGATTTCAACTTATTTATTTATTTCTTTAAAACTTTATTTTAACTGCAACAACTGCCATACAGACAAAATACCAAAAACAAGCATGCAAATAAACTTACAAATAAAACTACTTAGAGATATTATTTATTTTTTCCTATAAATACGCTGTCTCAAAAATTAGACTAATACAGAAATGTCTTAAAACTCTTTTCTCTCCGCTTCTCTCTTTCGCCGCTCCGCTCTCTCCCTGTCATCGTGATCCAGCGTGAAGGTAGAAAAAAGAAATTGCTTTTTCTCATCACTCCAGAATCCTATAGATACAAAACAAACAAAAAAAGCTGTCCCAATTTCTTTTACATGGCCAGGTTAAATAAAAAACCAATTTAAGCACTTTCAAATACATATATTTATAACAATTATTTTAACAAACGTAATTTACTTTTACCATTTATTTTTAAAAGTACATTTTAAATGCTATTTCCTTATTTTAAGCACAAACACTGTACTTTTTATTAAATACTCAATAAATAAGACCAAAGAAATCCAAATCGTCGGCAATTTAGTTAAATCCTGATCGGCATTCGGCTGCCAAAATCAACTAAGTGTTTGTAATAAATAAACCAATAACGGATTTAAATAAAAAAATACGAAATTTTAATGTATATTTTTCTTTTTGTTTACTTTATTTTTTTTGCAATATATTTTTATCTATCTTAAGAGTAGAGAAGCTTAGAAGCCGATCGTGGCGCTGGGGCACAAGCATGTGAATGTGAACGTGATAGGTTGTGGGTTCGATTCCCTCGAGGAAATGGTATATTTAATATTTTCTTACATCGCTCTGGTGTCCGCCACTTAATACACAATGCCTACAGAATAAAGTGAAGAGTGGAGAGCGGAGTATCCCTTAAAGCGTGATGCTAAAAAAATATCTATTTTAAAAACAGACACCACTCAACAACAATGCCTTCAGAATTCGGTAGAAAGTAAGGAACAGAGTGTCTATGTTCTCATCGCCTACCCTGCTATGTACATAATATTAAAAAAAAAGTTGTTAACCGGTGAACTGTACCCTATTACTATTTCTACTACTATTTCTACTATTTCTTTTTCTGTCCTGCATACTATAGATTTAATAAAAATCGTTTAGAAGTAGAAAGTCATCCTTAAGAAAGGATTTGGATTACTCAAAATAACTTCCAAAGTGACTGATTAAAGAATATTTTCTTAGTTTTCAATATGAATAAAAAAATATAAAAAAACATCCAGTGGAATGACAGCGGTGAGATCAAAGCGGAATTTATCGTCTTGCAACTCTTTCTAACACTCGACGAAAAAACGAGACAGATATATTTTAGGAATAACATTTTTCTCCAGCACCGTAGAGACGCCAAAATGAAGGTGTCAGAAGGTCGTAACAAGATGGTGGTAGTTATATTAATTATTATTTATTAAACCATATAATATTTCATATTTATTGTTAAGAGGAAACATGTAAAGCGACTAGCATAATTAAAACTATAAGAAATAAAATTTAAAAAATCCTGCCTTACTTACGTGCAAAGTTTTAACATTTTAAGTCCAGTAGTTTTATCTAGTTACGTCTCTTTGTAATCGAGACGGTTTTCGGTTTGATTTCTAATCGGGGGGTAAATCTTTGCTTTGACGCAATGAACCTCTGATCATTGCGTGTTTCATGTTTAAATAATAAATTTCCTGTCTCCTTTTTCTACATGTGGGGTGACGCTATGTCCTATTAAATTTATCATAAAAAATATAGGGTTATAATTTAATTATTGCAGCAAAATTTAGAAACCAAAAAAGAAATTCTATATAAGTAGGTACAAGCATTCACAATTTTTCTTTAAAAATCTTCTAACTCCACATACAAGGAAGTATAATAATAATATAAAGAAAAAAAAAGTCACAAATTGCATAGACTCCAGAACTTTGAGCCCGACACGAGAAGTCGATGACAAAGTAAGCAAATTCTTAGCTGCAACGTAAAAAGGTTTAACAGGGGAACTTTTAATCGGGACCATCTAATTACTGCCTTTAGTACAGAATTTCTGTAAGGCAGCGCTCACTATGGCGGGTAGGTATTTTATTAAAAATCTATGTGGGTAGTTGGAAATAATTTTGATTTTTTTGTAGTTTTAAGGTGTATTTCGCGTATAGCAGGATAGGTAAAGGGAACCAAGTGTTAAATTTAACCGTTATACAATGTCAAGGCAATTTTTGGAACATTGTGTATTGAGGCGGAACTCAACGCCGCGGCTTGTTTTCTTACCAGAGTAAAGGAAAATAAATTATTTAAGAAATTTACTAATGCTAAATTAGTTTTCAATATTTTTTTATTTAGTAATTAGATTTAGGTTATTACATTAATTTGGTTCTTTTTCTTGTTATTCTTAAGATTTATATTTTTGTGAGTTTTTTTTATTTTTTGTGATATTTTATGTGAGTTACTTGAGGTTTTACCATGAACAATTGAAAATAACAACTCTTCGTACATATGAAACATTCTTAGTTCAATTTGAAGCATTACTTCCTGAGATAAGCATGTTCAAGCAAACAAACTCTTAAATATTATAATATTAAGTATAAATAATGAATATTAAATAATTGTCGCAAACATTAGAATTACTATTACAATAAAACAAAACAATTTGTAAAACATTGAAGGTATTTTATCAAAAATCACTTTACACCTTTATAAGCGGGTAAAACCTATACTTTAACCATTGGCTCAAGAAAGTACTTACAAAAGGGACATCGGGATTAAAAATGAACGCATAAATCACGATCTTCGGCCCTAATTAATTCCTCGAGGGCTGGAAGGGTGAAATATTTAAAAAGTTTAATACCTTCCTCGTTGTTTCCAGACGCATAAAGGATTATTTCACTTGCAATTTGGATAGAAATATTAAGCACTACCAACAAGCCTACAGTTTCGTTACAATTATATATGGTTATAATAAAATTCATTGAATTATAAACATATATGAGATCGTCATGGCGCAGAGGCGCCATAAGCGTCGTCGCCACAGTAAAAGTGATGATTGTGGGTTCGATTCCCGATCATGGATATAAAACATTGAATATTTTCGTTTTCTCGCTCTGTTATAATCGTTAAATATCTAGCCAAAGAGTTCCAGGCACTGCTCTGTTCCTCAGCCCGCAAAGAGATGATACCCTTAAAAGCTTAGTAGTTTTACTCAAACACTGAGTGACAAAACTCAATCGACCTTGACTCCATAACATAACTTTATTTTTAAGAAAAATAACAGTACCACAATACCATTTTACTATCGCAATCACAATAATTAAATTTATCCCGAACCAACAAAAAGTTAATCCATCTCACAGTTGAAAAGACACGAATACTACTGCTATGGGAACACAAAACTAAAAATCATCGATTTTTTACTATATAACCCTAAAAATGTTTTAATAAAACATTTTGGAAGTAAAAACAGCTTTATTTATATACTGATAAGGGTCTATACTATTTTTGATAACAGCAAAGTAGTTTTATCAATTCGAAAGCTTCCTATAAGTAAGGCTGTTATAGTATTTTATTGTGCTTTTCGATTCTGACGACAAAGGAAAGGATCGATGATCTCATCTCGAGATTTAAATCAATCAGACAGACGGTAGGTGGCAACCGAATTACGATAGACGTATTGGAAATTGGTGGAAGTTGACTCTACTATATTACATTTTTCTTCATTTTTGATCACACTGTATTTAGCAATTACTTCGTCTTATTATTGAATAAAAATTATAAATATTTATATGATGAATGTAGAACATTGGTGGCAAATTATTGGTGTTAGTTGGACCCTCACTCGTATATAAATTAATTTATTTCTCCACTTAATTACCAGAATTCACAATATTACGAAATCCGGTATAAAGAGGACAAAGGAGTATGAGAAATTGGAATACAATTATTATTGATATATTTATTTGTATGAGGCCAGTCGTGGCACAGGGGTATGTAGTGTAACTGTAAGCGGATTGGTCGTGCGTTCGATCTCCACTCGAGGAAATGAAATATTTATTTGAATTAATATTTAATTTTTTTCGCTCTGAAGTTGAGGCAAAGGGCGGCGTTGAGTTCCGCCACTCAACACGTAAAGGAGAGAACGGAGTGTCTTAACACTAGGTTCCCTATCCTGCTTTGTGTGTTATATTAAAAGTAGAGCATACACCAAGCTACAGTCAACTCAATCATAATATCGACTCGAGTCAATAACGCCAAATAATTAGGCACGCAATCGTATACAAATTATAATGCAGTGCTTACTCAGGCAGTCATTTTTTTTGTAAATTGATTAAACAAAAAATATAAATACTAAGTTACAAGTATTTTTTTCTTGTTAGTCTGCAGAAATGTAAGGTTTAACCTTCAGAATGTAATTATTATTTGTGTGCAATGGTAATAATTCGGCGTTTATTTCCGCCACTTAGCACGGAATGACTACAGAATTCGGGTGGAAAGTTGGGAACGGATGTGTCTTATTGGGAACGGAGTGTTTTAACTCTGAATTAGTGAAAGAGTTAGAAGAAGTTAGTTAAAAAAAATGAAAGAAACTTCTGTTAATTGTAGGACATATTAGTCTTACAAGGACTGATATACTGATATGGCCATCCTTATATTAGTTATTGGATGTGTAAATAGAAGTATACTTGTAGAGTATTTTATATTCTTATTTTTTTTTCTGCTTTACGTGTTGAGCGTCGGAACTGAACGCCGCACTTTGCCTCGATAGAGCGCCAGAACAAAGAAATGAAAATATTAAATATTTCATTTTCTCAAGTAGAAATGGAACCCACAACCAGCCACATCCAGTCTCGCGCTAATGCCCCTGCGCTACGACTGGCTTCAAGATACATATTGATTTAGCAGGATACAAAAAAAACACTAAATATAAATATTTTTTCTTATAAGTATTTAACCAAAAAATCTTTAAGAACAAATTGTCAAAAGTCAAAATGATCACCAAATAAAAGCTTATGAGGACCATTATTGCGGTATTTCCGCTTAATTGTGGACTAATGAACAGGATCTGTTTTTGTATCCTCTGATTTAAATTGTTAAGCCAATGTTTTAAACGAAAACTTAGTAAAGATTGTGAGTTCGATTCCAACATTTAATATTTTCATTTCCTCGCTCTGGTAACAAATTTCGGCGAAAAGTGGGGGAGGTCTAATAAGAACGGACTGTCTTAGCAATAAATATTTAATTTCCTTGAGTAAGAATCGAACCCATAACCAGTTGCGCTTAGAGTCATACACAACTGGCCTCAATGGAATGAATAAAAATATATCACCGATATCTATTATATATATTTCCAATCTTTTTTACAATACATCGTTTTAGCGGCGTTAAAGTCCGTTTTTAAAACAAAATTTGATAAAAAAATAACGTGCAGACTGCTATTAAATATTTTAAAACTAGGTTTCATCTGCTTACTACAAACATATAGCATACAGTTATATAAATAAACACTATAAAACTCTCGTAATCGAACCCGGTATCTCCGACCACAAAATTAAAAACACCAATTAATTGCAATAAAATATGATGGTAATGTCTATTTCGCGGTTAATTGATACTGATCGCCGCCGGTTGAAAAAACAAACGAAATCAACTGTAGTTCTTAAGTAGTAATTATGAAGGGAGTTATGTCCGTCCGTAGGTACCACCTGCTTTACCTACCTAATATATAATGAGGAGAAATTGGTCACTACTATAAGTTACATGACCTCAATTATTTAATTATATTCTTGAGAGGGAAGTGAAAACGGATTGTTTTTATTTCATATACCAGAGAGGCCCGTCGATTGGTTGAGAAAGATTGTGGGTTCGATTCCCACTCGAAGAAATGAAATATCTATTTTTTTTTTATTTATCTCGCTCTGGTAATGATGCAAAGGGAGGCTTTGAGTTCCGCCACTTGAATTCGGCGAAAAATGTTTTAATAAAAAAAGTTATTAGTTAGTATGTAGAAATTGGCATTCTGGCACTGAGTTACAAACCGTCGCTACCGTTAAATAATGAAGAAATATGAAATATTTCATTTCCTCGAGTAAGAATCGAACCCACGCTATCGCTACTGGCCTCAACAACAGCAAGAGTAATTTTAATAATCTACTTGCAATTTAATTCAATTGACACAAAAACGCCAGTATCCGGGAAATGCGTGACCTTTAATTTTATGTTCAATCGCCATTTCAATTATTTGACCTATTTTTCATTAATGAGTATAATGTACTAATTACAAACAGACGCCACTTATTTTTTCATATATATATATTTAATATTTAATTTATATATTATATTTTTAAAGCTATGGGGAATTATCTGACAGTAAGTGACGATTTGTGGGTTCAATTTTGTATGCAATGAAATAATTACAACGCAATTATTTTATTTCAGCCTTACGCAAAACACGGTGGACGGAGACAACCCTAAGCCAATTTTAAAAAAAATATCTTATTTATTTAGACATATTAATTATAGAGGCCAGTATAGGCGCATAGGCACATGCGTGCTACAGTCAACGTGACAGATTGTGAGTTCGATTCCCATTCGAGAAAATGAAATATTACCAAGTAATAGTAACAAGACAAAGCACGGTGTTGGGTTCCACCACTCATCAAGCTTTGTCGCCTAGATATAATACACTAGGTTCCCTCATCCTCCATGTGGGATACTGCGTGAAGCTATACGTACTTGGTCTGGAATATAATCTTGAATTGCACAATCCTGTTATATTTGATTAATACGATTTTCGGAACTAAAAAATGGGATTTACTAACGTAATTAAGTACACCTCATTAGTACGGTAATACGTTTCCAATACCACACGCGTTTGGTGGTAGCCGATTCGATTTTTAGTTTTATTTTTTAAAGTTTGTGGAATGAAATTGATGGCCATATATTTGGAAACATTTATTTTAGTGCTAACAGTTTGCCCTTTCTTTCTTTAAATTTAAATATATTTTTTGAAGAGGATTTATTTGTAACATATTTTTTTGCATAGAGGACGGAGTGTCTCAACACTGGGTCCCTTCAGACTACTCTAAAATATTGTCTAATCCAGCGTGAAGCTCACAAAAAAATATATATTTTCTATTAGCTAGTATCGAACCCCGTACCATCGTTTTACCAATTTTAATAACCCAACATTAAAAAAAACAAGTTACCTTCGAACCATGAGAACTGATATATGATTATAAATCAACTAATTAAATTCAACTTCTACATGTAACTAGGAGTACATTATAATAAAACTTAAATCTCATTAAGAATAATATATTTGTATAGCATTTTTAATATATATATTATATTTATTGAATTATTATTAAAATAATATAAATGGCATAATATTAAAAATATATATAGAAATCAGTGTACGAGTATGTCTGTATGTTTGTTTTTTTATTTTTATTGCTGTTTTAGGCAAAAAGACTGAAAAAAACTTAGTAAAAGGATTCTAGACCGTTTTATACAGTCTACTGATACTTTTTCAAAATATACAAAGAAAGTCATAATATATAGAGAACGCGAACGGCTAAGGAGTGGAACTCCCTGCCTGCTGAACTGCTCCCCGACAGGTACCTGGTCCTCTTTAAAGAACGAGTGAATAGGCACTACCTATGCAAGCATGCTCCACCTTCGGTCGCATCGTCACTTACCACCAGGTGAAATAGCGGACAAATGCTTGCCTATCAACAATAAAAAAAAAAGATATAGTAAATCTTCCTAAAATAGGACGAATCTGCAACTCCCGTGGGTATAGTAATTTCAATTGTCTTTTTGTATAATAACTGAGTGCCTGACTGAGGCACAAGCATGTAAACGCGACAGGTTGTGGGTTCAATTTCCAGTTGAGGAAATTAAATATTTAATATTTTAATTTCTTCGCACTAGTGACGAGGTAACGAGTCGGGTATTCATTTTCATGCTTTAACCGCCTCTCTACACAATATGAATAGAGTTTATACAGAAAGCAGGGAAAGTAGTGTCTAGACACTTTGTTTATTCTACATAGCCATCTATACACCATTATGTACAGGATAAATTGTGAATAATAAGACTAACTTTTTCCCAGGCAAATCAAGTAAGTGGACACATAATATATGAAGAAGCTGCCTCTAATAGTATTACCTATAAATTATAGACGATTCTGATCAAAATCAGAGCAGGTTTTTATCGAATAATTAAATGAAGGAATAAGAAATGGCCGAATGATTAACAGCATTAGCTGTCGTGAGTTGTAATGATACTAATAAAACTGATCTAAATATATATACTGTGGTGCTATAGGTGCTTGCGACTGTAAACATGAATGGTTGTGGATTCGATTCCCGATCGAGTAAATGAAACATTTAATATTTCCATTTCCTCGCTCTGGTAACGAGGCTAAGCACAGTATTGAGTTTCGCCACTCAGTACGTAATGCCTCCAGAATTTAATGGACGGTGGGGAACGGAAGTGTCTTAACGGGAACGAAATGTCTTAACATTGGGTTTCTCAAGTTACCTATGGGTGGGATACAGCGTGAAACTAAAAAGAAAAAATAAATTATAGCACCTGTTTTTTACTTCTAGTTTGAAATTGTGGCTTCGCCCGCGTTATTTTCAATAATCACTCCAAATATTTCCTTGCAAAAATAGCCAATAACTATGAAAAATCAATAAGCACTTAAATTTTTATATTTCAACCCGGAATTGAATCCCCGATCCTTCCTCTAAAAAAATACAAAATAACCACTAAACATTATCATCAATCAATAAATTATATTTAACTCTTTGTACCTTTATCTCGTATACCCATTAGAGCGAAGTCGGTTATAAATTATGTAAGACAACTTCGATCAGTCACATTGACAGCAATTATACAAAGTTTTTGGAGTTTTTATCGATAATTATATTAAAATACTGATAAAATCTATTAATTTATATCGTTTAAGTTACACACGCTTCCGTAATTGGTATCTTTCATATAGCAGGGTACGCAGAGGGAACCTGGGAACCTAGTGTTAAGATACTCCGTTCCCGTTGAGATGGTAAGTGCTTAATTTTTTTAAAAGGATTCCATATATGGGTTCCACGTAAAGCAGGGTTAGAAAAGGGAACGTAGTGTTTAGACTCCGTTCGCCATTTTCCGCCCAATTTTCGAGACATATTAAGTACCCTAGTAACCTAGTATTTAAATACGATCATTCCCATTAAGACATTTCACTGAAATTCCACCGAATTCTGAACTTTTGAAAGATTATGTGTTAAGCGGCGGAATTTAACGCCGCGCTTTGCCTCAATACGAGCAAAAGTAAAATACTATCAATAAATAAATACGCCCAAACATAATTTCAAACATTTATAACAATATGATGATAGTAGTGTAGGCGGCGGATGACACGTTTTGTCCCAATCAATTTTATAGTCCGAGCTTATCTTACTTAAATTGTCAATTGACATACAATTTTGTGAATGAAACTTTATAGCAGAGAATTGTGGGGTTTGGAATGTATGGATTCCAGGGTATTTGCATTATCCAGGGTAGCCAAGCTTATAGTAAAGAGGCAGAGGGAACCTATTGATAAAACGTTTGGTTCCATACTTTCTGCCCAATTTTCGAAATATTGCTTTTTAAGTGGTGGGTTTTAACCAGAAAGAAGAAAGCTACTAAAGCGAGGGAATGAAAATAATTCATTCATTGATCGGAAGCCGTCGAATATTTAATATTTTCATTTCTTTGATGTCCCATTAGGACATTTCCGTTTTCCGTACGCTAAATTCAAGAGGAATTGTGTGATGAATGGTGGAATTTAACGCCGCACTTCGCCTCGTTACCAGCGCGAGGGAATAAAATGATTAGACGTTCTATTTTCTTGAATGAGAACTCACAATCGGA
This sequence comes from Heliconius cydno galanthus, assembly GCA_036379175.1. Lineage (NCBI taxonomy): Eukaryota > Metazoa > Arthropoda > Insecta > Lepidoptera > Nymphalidae > Heliconius > Heliconius cydno. Next base: position 326,203 of record JAKRZM010000174.1, on the reverse strand, counting down.
ATGTTTACTTCTGGTGCGCACTGGCCTACATCTTCACTCCTTCAATTTAAAATCGAACCCATAATCACCGTGTTCACAGTCAGACATTGTCCCACAGAGCGTCGACGGCCTCATTAATAACACTATTAATAATTCTATTAGATTACTATAAGGCAGACATTTGTCTTTCACAAAGCGTATTTGTAACGGCCGATAGCGTTATTGCGTTCCATGTTTCATTCGTTAGAAACATTTATTTAACTTGCTTGTTCAACGTATGACTCATTTAAGTTATTTTATAGTATTTTCTTTATACTTATTTCTTTTTTTTTTAGTTTCATGCTGTGTTCTACACATAGCAGGTTAGGCAGAGGGAACCTAGTTTTAAGACATTCCATCCCCGCTTTCCACCGAATTCTGGAGGCATTGCGTGTTGAGTGGAGGAACTTAACGCCGGGCTTTTGTCTCGACACCAGACCAACAAATAAATATTGCATCTCCTCGAGTGNACTCATTTAAGTTATTTTATAGTATTTTCTTTATACTTATTTCTTTTTTTTTAGTTTCATTCTGTGACCTGCACATAGCGGGCTATGCAGAGGGACACTTTTAAGACATTCCATCCCCACTTTCCACCGAATTCTGGAGGCATTGCCTGTTGAGTGGAGGAACTTAACGCCGGGCTTTTGTCTCGACAACAGACCGACAAATAACTATTGCATCTCCTCGAGTGGCAATCGAACCGTACACAACCAGTCGGTTTTACACTTTGGGCCCCTGCGCCACGGATGGCCTTGACCAATGTAATTTAGACTATATTTAACATCAAAATAAGTAGATAATTCGTATCCGCTACCTCCAAACTAACTCAACCACTGCACCACTAAAGACAAAACAATATCAATAACTTATTGCTGTTAGCCATAAGATTAATTGCCAATAGCAGTCGAATGCAAATAAACGAGCGCGCGACACGATGTACCGATGGTGGCTATAATTTAAGCATTTGCTGTGACACCTACATACAGTGTCGGGGCTTATTCTAGAAGAAGGATTTATTAAATTTTTTTTTAATAATTTATATTGATTAGGTGTATATCGCTGCCAGCGTTTAACTCCGCCAGCTAACACGCAACTTTATAGGACAAATATGGATTGTATTGAGACTAGGTTCTGTGTTTTTGTCAATTATAATTACTAATTTGTAACTCTCCCGCAGTGTATAGAGAGTTCCTTGATATATTTTTAGGTTCACTCTGCCTATCGTGCTGTGTTGGGATACAGCGTAAAACTGAAACAACATAAGGTAGTGATGTTCTTATATTTTTCTTCATCTACCCTCCATAATAAGGATATTTTATTTCCCTTTTTTTTTCATCTCTTTTTTGTACATTTACAAAAGAGGCCACATCGTTACTCTATTATATTCTCTACTCTATTTCAGTTGCGTAACCCAACGCTGCATTCTAAATATATCTATCTATTTAGACCTAATACATATTTAAATCTTAAATAAAAACCAAAATATACCTGCAACGCACACGACGTGCCATCTTGAAGGATTAACTTAGTCTCGAACACTAAATCAAAGAGTCGATAAAAAGCTAAATGCTGTCCGATTGCGACCTCGCGCATACCTACACTTACACTTACACTTACACTTGCACTTGCAGTGTCTTTGATAAATTAAAGTGTGAAATATTGCACGCTGGTGTTCTATTTGTGTGGGATAATATTGATTTTTTTTAAATTCACGCTGTATCCCGCACTACGTAGGGTAGGCAGAGGGAATCTAGTGTTAGACACTCCGTTCCCATTAGATACTTGCTTTCGCCATAAACTGTAATGTTTACAGTGGCACGCTGCGCTACGACTGGCCTTTGGTGGTGGAGAAAGGAAATGTCTAATTGGGAAAAGGTTCCCAGGTTTCCTTTAGAAATTTCCTTGCTTGCCACACTTTTAAGGTTCCGTACCTGAAAAGGGAGAGTCTATAAATACAGTGCTTATAAGATGCAACTCCCGTTGACTTACGAGCAGAGCAAGGTAGGTTTATTCTTTTACTGCTAGCTTGAAGATAATATACCCATATTTAAAAAAAACGAGTTCGTGTAATGAAACACATTAAGACCACAAACGTAGATTAATTCGAACGCACAGTTAAATAAAATTCATTATTAACTTATAAGGTGTGTTGATTTGGATGGCTCGTAATTTCAGTATTTCATTGTAAAAATATATTTAAAACATAAAAAAGTGCTTGAGATTGGTATCTCAATTGATTTTATCTCGTGCGAAATACCGATTCGGTACGGTTTTAGTGTATTAGGTCTGTTTACATACTTGTGTTGAATAAGTAAATTATAATATTAAAAATATAAAAATATATACTAAAACTCTTCTATTATAGTATAGTTAAAAAAAAATTGTATTAAAGGACTGAGAAACAGAAACTAGAAGTGTAAATAGAGGACGATGGTGCGCAAAAAGCGTAGATTCGATTCCTGCTGCGACCAAAATATGTTTTTTTAGTGTTTAACCGTGAAATAGTTAGTGAATCGCTATATTTTCCTCATCTGATTTGAAAAATATTGAATATCAACAAGTTAATTTAAACAAAACATTTGAAAAGGTGTATTTTTCTATTTTTTGCTTATTCGACTGTAAAAATAAAAAGAAAAAAATCACTCCTAAAATGCAAGTATTCTAAGCATAACCTTATAAACGGTAGCCGAAGATTTTGTGGTATTTAAGTACCTAAATTAATACGATATATTCACCAATTTAATATGTAACACTTTTTATTATTTGGCATAAATGTTTTTTCGGAGTTAAATTCCGCAGTTTTTGCTCAAAGCCTAAATAATTACACGAGATAATGGATATTTAAATATAAAATATATGGTTTTAATTAGTATTGGGTTACATTTAAATTTATATTCTCGTTTGATGCAACAATCACGAAAAAGCATTTTTTTAAAAGTTATATTATAGTTTGCAGATTTTATTTAATTTAAGCATTTTAAGTAAACATATGGATATAAAATCAAAAATCTAATTAAATCAGCTTCATGCTGTATCCCGCACACAAGAATAGGCAGAGGGAATTTAATGTTAAGATACTCCGTTCTCCATTTTCCGCCAAATTCTGGAGAGATTATGTGTTGACTCGCGGAACTAAACTCTCCGCTTATACGGCGAAATAGATATTTACATCGATTTTAGACATCGCGGCGTTGGATTCCGCCATTCAATACGCAATGTCTTGAAAATACGACGTAACGTGAAAGCAGTGTCTTAACACTACGTTTCTTCTGCATATCCTACAGACCATGCAAAAATAATTTTTTTTACTAATTAATTAAATTATTTATATCTAAGCTTAACTTTTTTTTTGGTTCACGCCTTTTCCAGTATAACAGAAAAAAGGGAGAAAGTTTCAAAACACTTCGTTCTCCACATTTCACTCAAATCCAATAACAATTCGACAATTAATTTCCATTAGCGTAACTCAACGCCGCACTCCGCTCAACCGAATCAAATATCAAATAATCATACAGCCATACTAATTTCAATAATATTTTCTCGAAGCGAACGACCTTTACAAATGATTTAAAGGGAGAGCACGCGGCACAATGCCGCCTACAGTAGCTGCCCACGATCGCTAGATCGGCCCGCCCGGTTGACCACAGCTTGTATGGAAAAGGATTTATTTTTATTATTATTTTACTTTATATTTTATCAGTTGTTGCTTTTTTTATAGGAAGGAAGGTAAAGGGAAGTTAGTGATACGTTACTCCGTTTTCCTGTCACTGATTGAGTTTAGAGATACTGTGTGTTGATAGAGCAATTTATTAATGTAAAATTATCAAATTTTTCATTAATCTTGCTATTTGGAATACAATTTTTTTTCAGCTTCAAGTTGCCTATTGCATGAAGCTCAGGGGGCAAAGGGAACCTAGTGACACTAAATTAAGATACTCTGCTCTCCACTTCCCATCGAATTCTGACAGCATTACGTGTTGAGGAACGGAACTCAACGCCGCTTTGTCTCGGCACCAGAACCAAGAAACGAAAATATTAAATATTTCATTTCCTCGAACGGGAAACGAACCCACAACCTGTCGCGACTAGAATATAAATTCCCACTAAAATATATATCTCCATACATTATTACCAATATCAACGCAAAATAAGTAAAAGACTGTATAACAAATAGTATTACATTCGTCCACTCTTTGTATAGAGTATTCTAAATAATCATAATTGAACCCAATACCTACGAGAACAGATTAATACGGCACGCCGGGACCTATTGTTGACTTTGAATTAAACTATTATAATTATTGATGGTGGCGTGGGCTGTATCGATCTTGGGTCGTTCGTGTATTAGATTTATGTTTATATTGTTGATAAGTATTAAGAGCGAAGAACCGAAAGCGAAGAGTAAGAAGCAAAGAGCGATGTTGAGATCCACCTGACGATATGCCATGCCTCAAAAATTAGGCGGAGAGTGGGGAGTGTCTTAATAACATAGAAAAACAAGGTCTATGAGGTCATTTGACGAGGTGCGATTCTCAAAAGTTCAATTTAATCTTTAAAGGTTTTTTTTTATTTCCCTGGCCTGGTCGACATTTGGAAGCGTTGAGTTCAACTACGGAATATGCAATGTTACTAGGTTTCCATTGCCTTACCTTGATGAAAATATTTTTAATAAATGTGAAATATGAGAATTCAGAAGAAAATGAGGAACGGAAGAGTCTTAATATGAAAATAGTGTTTTAACACTAGGTTCCCAGGTTCCCTCCGCCTAGTCTAGTTATGTTGTATACTAGTTATGTGTGTGATATAATTTGAAGCTAAAAACAGCTTAAAATACACTTATTTTTTTAAGATAAAATAGAATATTTTTTAGATTATCTCATAATTAGTTACACCATTTTACGTAACCCCAAACAACACAACAGACAAACAGCTATACTGGAAACGACAAAAAGATAAATCTCCATAGGAACGGCCATAATCGGAAACCTCTCGATTTTGGCCTCATAAATTAAAGATTTTAAACATTTTAAAAGATAAAAAACAAAACTTTTAATATGCCGTATCGTAAATAAATCACCTTAAATGGCACATTCGTCTTTGGTGGCATAACTTTATGTTTTTACGCGAACGAGAATCGAACCTATATCTAAAAGCTTAAAGTTAAAAATCCTATATGTAATATTGTCTAAACATCTTAGAATAATAACACGGGATTTTAAACTTTATTTTAAGATATATAAGATTTAAATTTGGTTAGTATTTTCTCATACTTTCTCATATAAATCAATCTATGTTTTCGATAGCCACCTATTGATACAGTGAGGTGTCGTGTCACTCCGGGGTCTTGAATTAGTGTTTTTTGGTACAACAGGATTTCTTAGAATATTTTTTTCTGCCACCTGTTATGCTTATAATTGTGGGATCCCATTAGTACATTACTAATGTTTTATTATTATTTTATGATAGTAAAGGATGTAGGTTCTCTTCTCGTGTCGATGAAATTTTTATAACTAATCAACAATAAAGATATAAATAAGGATTTACAATACTGAGTAGGCAGAGGGAACCTAATGCTAAGACAATGCTTTCCCCATTATCCGCCGAATTCTAAAGCCATTGCGTGTTAAGTAGCGGAACTTAACGCCACTCTTTGCCTCGACACCAGCGCGAAGCAATGATAATATAAATGTAAATAAATATTTATTTCCTCGATTGGGTTACAGTCATATCACAGCTACAATATTTCATAATAATAAAAATATTTCGGGATCTGTACTTACTCAACATCAATTAAAGACATAATATAAACACAATAAACAGCAAACAGACAAAACAGTACATCACAACTACATCTCTAGCATTCATAAAAAAAAACCGGAAGCCGCCATTAAAAAAAAACAAAGCTAAATCAACCATTACTCCATACACGCACTATATATATATATACAGGGTGACTAATAAAATGTATTTTAAGGGACATCGACACTAGCATCCTTATTACGTGTCCCGATGGCGTGTTGATTATTAATTAAAAATAATTATCATTATGGCCATATTCAATGACTCTGGTGTTACATCTATTAACGGTTTAGTGTTGTGCGTTTGGTTTGTCGATGGTGGGTAGTTGTATTTTTTTTTATGGAAAAATAAATAATATAAAATGAGACAAAGGTTAATAATCCAAATTGTAATAAGGAAATTTTGTGTTAATACACTCCGTTCCCCACTGTCCATCCAATTTTCAATATATTACGTGTATAGTAGCGAAACTTAACGCCGTGCCTGATTTTGTTCTTTAAACTAATATACAGTCATTGCATTTACAGTTAAATATTGTAAAAACTGAACTACTTTTAAGTATTTTTTATCATAACCTCTAACCTTACATCATAAGAGCTAAAAAAAAATCTATATTTCAATTATATTAACTGTATTTTCATACAATTCTTACAAATAAAACGCCATCCAGACATCACTAAAACAGTTCTAATTAAGGCATCGGCCGTGCACTGTACGTTTTTAATCAACTGGCAACATGCGCACGCGCAAGTCCATACATACATATGGAGTTGCCCTATTTTTATCAAATATCTGGGATTAGAACCCACGACTTACGACGTTATGTCTGTATAATGATATAATATGGCTGTAAAATGTTCTTTCATCCCAAGTTTTATATATTCGTTTGATATTTAATTTTACCTTTATTAGTTTGTGTTTGTTGACGCCGTCTTGGCGCAGTGGTGCTGTGTTAGATTGTATATGCGACTTGTATAAGGTTTAGTGTCCGAATAACGCTTGAGGAATAATTATTTTCTCGTAAAATATTAGTCTTGCAGCCAGAAGAAACAGGCAGAAAGTGGGAAACGGAGTGTCTTAACACTAGGTTCTCTCTGTCAATCGTAATACATACGGGATATTGCGTGAACCCAACAAATAAATAAATAAAAATGAACATGTAAAACGACAATAAAGAGCAATTTTCATAATAATATTGTCTTATAAATCCCAAAAAAATAAGAATTATTCAATACATAAAAAGTTATTAGTTCTTCGACAACCGATCCTCGGTGCGTCGGTCGCCTCAAAAGGGCATTTACAAGTTTTATAGCTAAAATAAATGCTTATAAAATAAATTTCACCTTCGAAAATTATGTTTTTTTTATCTATATTTATCGGTTTTATACTGTAACTGATTGTTTTCGTATTGATATGTTTTATTGTTATTAAAGGTGTAACTTGAGATTGGTATTGAGTTGGGTTAATGTGGATATTCCTTTTTTCAAGGTTCACGTCCTGGAAGGTATCCCACATATAAAAGGATAGACAGGGAATCTATGTTAAATCTCTCCTCATCGAAGATGGATTCCCAATCGAGAAGGGAGGATAGAAATATTAAATATTTTATATTCCTCGCTAGGCAAAGCACGCCGTTGATTTCTCAACTTGCAATCGCTTCAAAAATCAGTGGAAACTGAGGAACGGAACTTAATGGGAAAGAAGTATCTCTACACTAGGTTCCCAAGTCTCCTCAGCCTACCCTGCTCTTTAAAACTATACACCATCAGCTTATATAAAGCAGTTTTTTCCTTTTCCCTTATTCCAGAGAGTGAATATCTCTATCTAGCATAGCCCCAATCTCCACTCCCTGGAATAAATATATTTTTTTATTTCCCCACTCCCTCCACTTTACAAGCAATTTTCTGACGCCCCTTTTACCTACACTGCTATATGCGGGATATAGCGGGAACCTTTTTCGTATTTTTAACATTTTCCTTGATGAAGCAACATCCACACAACTCCACCTCCCCTATATCGACGACATAGCATCTTTATATTTATTGTTATAGTTATTATCGGTCGTTATATCAGAATTAACGGCGAAAGAACAGAAATATAAACATTATTCGTATTTATAACGTCACTTGAGCGTAAATTAGGGCTTGCCTTGATATAGATGTTGGTGCAAATGTAAATTAGGATTGAAATTACTTTATTGAAAATGTGTTTTAAAGTTTGTTGTGAAGATTGACTGTAGATGGGACGATTGTGGGTTCGATTTCTATTTGAGGAAATAGTCGTTTTCATTTTGCTACTCTGCTAGATTAAGCGCGGTGTTGAGTTACAGCAATCAAGACGCCATGTCTTAAAAATTGGGCTGGAAAATTGGGGAACGGAATGTTTTAACTGTAGATTTCCTGTATCTACTAATATTTTATTAATAATATTTTCTTCTCTCTGGCAAACGCATTACGTTACTCAACAAGCAATACATCAAAACAAATCGGCTCAAAATATGGAAAAGAGTGCCTTAACACTACGCTCCTTCCACCTACTTTGCTATATGTTGTATACAGCGTGAAGCTGCAATAAAATCTGATCAAAAACCATTAATATGTTTAGATATATACAACATTTTACTTTACACATAAATATTTTATTGAATTGAATATCCTCTCCTTTACTACGTATCGATTGCAAATATATTGATTCTCGGGTTAAGAAACTAATGCCGTAGATTTTTTTAGGTTCACCTTGTGTCCCGCACATAGCACAAGCAAAGCAAATGAAGAATTTAATATTTTTTTCCTTCGCTCTAGTGTCGAGACAAACCGCGGCGTTGAGTTTCGTCACTCAATTTGCCTCAATGCCACCAGAATTTGGCACCAAGTGATGAGCGGTGTGTTTTAGTACTAGGCTCCCTCTGCCTACTCTGCTGTGTGCGGGATACAGCGTGAAGCTGATATTTTTTTTTTTTTAAATCGAAATTACATCGAAGCTAAGCTATTAAATAATTTGATAAGGGATTAATTTTTAATTTTAAAACCTGTCAACAGTCCAACAGTTTTATTGACCATAAAATATATGGGGAAGGTAATACTGTCATTTAATATGCTGATTCAATGACGTTACTTTTATTTACGGCCAGCGTTTGACCCTGGTGCTGATGACTTTGGGAGTATTATAAATAATTTATGAAATCACATTGGATTTCTAATAAGTCAGGTTCACGATGTATCCCCTATATAGTAGGGTAGGTAGAGGAAACCTAATGTTAAGATAATCGGATACCCACTTTCCGAAGTATTTTTCTAACGTAGGGCTTTTGCCTTGTGAAATAATAATTTATTTCCATATGTGTGAATTGAACCCGCAATCGTCGCGTTACTGTGACAATTTGGGCCTCTGCGCCACGACCTACTTATATAATAATTATTTCCTTTTTTTTACTATTCTTTTTCAACTCATGACCTCTTGTCCACTAAATAAAAATAAATAAATAAAAATAAAAAATAAAAAAAATAAAAATAGCCTTTATTCGCTGACCTTACTTATATACTAAATTACATTTAAGTATATCTACTAGCATAGTACTAACTAATATTTTGATATGGTCAGATTGTCCTGAGACATAGGCCTCCTCCAACTTTCTCCAATGGTCTCTTTTTGGCGAGCATTCAGATTTGAGAGTCATTTTCGGTAGGTTGTCTTCCTATCTCTTCACCTGCCTACCTATGTTGAGTTTCAAGTATAAAAGTCCACTAAATACCTACCAAAAAATGAACAACGCGTCGCGTTTACTGTAAAAACACACCCCTTTCCTCGGTCTTGATCAACCAACATACTAAAACAACCGAAAACTTTACCAACAAAAATTTAATATATCTATCTAAATTCCCAAGATATTGGTAGAAATAAATCGTCCATCTTAATTTGGGCCCCCACAATATTTGCATCGCTTAGATCGAGCCGTATCGGAACAAAAAGCGCCATTACCAACTAGATTTATGTATGGGAGGGGTGCCTGTACTGTACTGTACTGTATTACCAGTTTTGTTAATTTTACTAAATAACTATACTATACTTGTTTTTTGGTTCTAGTTTCACACTGTATCACGTATTTAATAGATTAGGAAGTGAGGACTTAGTGTTACAACACTCCGTTATCCATTGACCAATTTTCGAGATATATTGTGTGTTGAGTGGCGGATCTCAACGCTGGGCTTTGTAAAATTATTTATCTGAGTCTGTCTGAGAAAGGTGAAGGCTATGATTTTTTTTTTAAACTTCACGTAATTGTTGTTATTTTCGTTTTTACAGCTTGACTGTATACCCCACATAGAATAGGATAGGCAGAGGGAACCTAGTATTACAATACTCCATTCCCCACTTTCCGCCGAATTTTCGCCGAAGTATCAGAGAGCGAAGAAATAAAAAATATATCCTATCCTATATCTTATAAAACAAAGTCGCTTTTCGTGTCTGTCTGTTGTTTCTAACTCTTCTTCTTCNTGTGTGTTGAGTGGCGGATCTCAACGCTGGGCTTTGTAAAATTATTTATCTGAGTCTGTCTGAGAAAGGTGAAGGCTATGATTTTTTTTTTAAACTTCACGTAATTGTTGTTATTTTCGTTTTTACAGCTTGACTGTATACCCCACATAGAATAGGATAGGCAGAGGGAACCTAGTATTAAAATACTCCATTCTCCACTTTCCGCCGAATTTTCGCTGAAGTATCAGAGAGCGAAGAAATAAAAATATATTAATAATCTCTATTTTCTCTATAGAAGAACACACGGTAAACACCATAACGTCCCATAAAGCAATTAATCCTTTAGATCCACCAAAAACCCATTGGTTGTAATCGAAATGAAATTCCTTATATAATTATTTGTACCCTTTTAAACACTAAATTTGACTTTATAGCTGTTACACGAGCGGGTAGTAGGTACGTATCTATGAGTGGGACTTTATAGAGCTAATTGGTGTTGGGGTCAAATCTATTAATAATTGTGCATTGGGTCGTGAGATGTTTTTGGTGATATTGTTAATTATTTGTGCCGTTTTATGTTTGAAATTTTACTGGAAATCTTCCTTTTTTTTCATTCACGTTGAATCACGCATATAGCGGGATAGGCAGAGGGAATCTAGTTTCAAGACTTTGCGTTTTAAGTGGCGAAACTCAGTGCTTTTCTTCGTTAGTTTGTTACCAGACCGAGAAAATAAAATATTGAATATTGTAATTTTCTCGAGTGAGAATCCAACCCACGACCGGTCGTTTGCAGTTACATGCTTGTGCTCCTACGCCATGAATGGCCTGTATAAAGTTCCATTTCTATGTAGAGCCAAAAGGTGTAAGAGAATTTTTTTTTCTATATTTATGCTTTACGTGCCTCCCAAGGTTTATTAGCAGTTCATTAACAGAGTGTATTGACACTAGACTAACCAGCCTACATTACTGACTTATTACTTTACTACCACATAATAAAAAAAACTGAATTTCCATACAAAATACCATACACAAGACAAAACCACCCCCAAAATTGAACAAGAAACTCCGATAACTCCACAATAAACAATATTGTCACTAAAACAACCCCTTTAGAGAAAGGGTTTTGATATTTATCGCAGTGTTTATTACTTGAATTATGCCTCTAATGACTTCCCGAAGCCCGGAGACGGGGTAGAAAATCCTATTGGCTATTAACAGTGGAGAAATGGTGAAATATGGTGGTGGAAAGTTTTACCAGACACCTTATGTTAATATGGGCTTAAGTGAATGTATGGAGGAATCTTTGAAGAGAATTGGTGAAACCTTTGGTTTCCATTTTCTTTTTGGTTAGAAGGAATTTGGTGTTGAGACACTCCGTTTTCTATTTCTCTAATTTTTTTTACTTATTTATTATCAATTTGCCGTGCGTTGACTACTCCTGGTTTTACGTTTCCAGAGCGAGGAAATAAAAATAGTATTAGTTTATTCTCCCAAGGGGAAATCGAACCACAATCGTCATGTTTACAATCACACACTTGTACCACGACGGTTCAAAAGTTCAAAGTAAACAAAAAAACCCCTAAAAATTCAAATTCAAACACGAGTTGCACAAGATCTCATTACTTAGCGCGTTGATAGTTATCGAAAACAATTATTAAGGCAATAACATGGTTTATTAATGACACTTTACATTCAAAAGTGTGACTGTTCTGGGAACCTCCAGAGACGTATGGCCGTACGTGCATCGGTTCTTTACCGATTTTTATCAAAAAAAAACCGGTTCTTTTTTGGTAGTTTGTAGTTAAAAAAAACGACAATAAAAATCTCACCGATTCGACGAATAATAAAATTTTATGTCTATATCTTCTAAGCGTGTGTGATCGGAGGTGATAAAAATTGATATTTTTCTGTGTTTTTGCTATCGATGTTACATTTCTTCACGTGTTTGAGGTGATGGTAGTTTGTTTGGAGTACTTGGAAGGGTTGGTGGGGTTGAAGTTAAATGGTTTTCTCAGAAAAAATATTTCTTAGACTCTCTGTACTATCGATTCATTAATGGGAATATTTGGGTAAAAATATGATTTCTGCCTCTCCACACACAATGTCTTAAAAGTGGGTGGTACGTGGGGAACGGAGTGTCTAGACAGTCGGTTCTCATTGCCTACCCTGCTATATGCGGGATAGAGCGTGAACTGAAAAAAAAAATGAACTGATCTTACGATGGAGTCCGAAGGGAAACAAAATATTGAGAAAACCACGTAATTTTTACTTGATTGACAAAAATCTGACCTGATCCTGATGTTTAGATTTTGTGGGCTAGCCAGACCACTATGTTTTTATATGACCTACCTCGAGTATTATATATACTCTCTGAAGTTCTCAAAGGACAACCGAGATCTCCCCCTATCTCCTATCATAGGAATCATTTCATAGGAATCGAACACTCTTGCTCTTTAACTCTTTTTTTAATCTCTTGTAAATAATTGATTAATTATTTTTTAAAACCAAATTACCCTTGCAATCTCCTCCATAGTTTTTGCAATCCCTATTTAGAATATTTGAAATATTATACGAATAAAATAAATATTAGCACGTATATTAATAGCTAGATTTGTTGTTATTACTTCTATAAGGAATCTTGATGACAAACAAAAACATATAAAACATAAATTCCGAGATGCTAACAAATTAATTATAAGAGCTGGTGGTGGTGTACGCTAATATGACGCTTTTGAAGACCACTCGGATGGTGAAATATATATATTTAAATATGTTTTAATGTCATGACAAATGTCTTGAATGTAAACGTAAGGGTTGTGGGTTCGATTACCGTTTGGGCAAGTGTATTTTCATTTGTTCACTCTGGTAACAAAGATAACGAGCTGCCTCAGCACATAATGTTTCAAAAAATTTAAAATTTATGTTATTTTATATAATGTTGTCGTTCATGCACTCCGCAACCCACATCCCTCATGCCATGATGGGGCACCACTCAACACCCACTGTTTCTAAAACTCAAAGAAAAATTACGAACGGAGTGTCATAGCACTAGGTTCCCTCTGTCTACCTTGCTAAACAGGAAAAAATATGAAAAAGTTTTGTTTTCTGATTATTGCCAGGAAAAGTCACTGTATCTCTATACCTTCATAATATATTTAAAATGTCACAGCCATAAATACAAAAATTACATATATAAATATAATATTTATGAACACACAAACAGACCGACGAACAAATGAAATGTCGACAGCTCGTTTACATATATCACAAACATATTTGTATTACATAAAACTAAATTATGAATATAAAGCTGGAGTCGGCTTCTTAGAACATTTGTGAGTAAGGTAGACTCGTGTAGAGAATACTATTAAAAAAGACTTGAGAAGTACGGGAAGTAGAGGGAACCAAGTGTTATGACTAATTTCTTCACTTTAAGCCGAATTTTCTAGATATTGTGTGCTCATTAGCGAAACTTAACCCCCTTCTTTTATAAGACCAGGGAAATTTTAATAATGGTCATCGTATTTAAAAATAACTATCATATATTTTAAATTAACGGAATTGTCTTAATGGGAACAGAGTGTTTTAACACTAGATTCCTCTCTGCCTACCCCACTATGTCCAGGAAACAGTGCGTTATAATATATATTAAAATACACAATTTTCTTCATAACATTACAAACACACAAACATGTGCTAAGATCGACACGTATCGTCCGCTTTCGAGATGCCGAATGGAGATAACGCGATACCCGCCGCGGCATTACTATAACTATAAAACTTTTGCCCACCGGTCAGAACGCTACCTAGTTTTAGGATTCCTTATCCCAAGTTTCTTTATCCCAAGTTTTTTTAATGAAATATGTAGATTTTTTTTTCAAGAAGCCAAGCCTATTACATGATTCTCCAGGTGTCTTTAAGGTTAACTGAACGTCCTCCCTGTCTCTCTTATAACTTACTATTATATCATAAATCTTTTTACTATTTCTATTAATCTTTTTATTATTATCACTCATGCTCTCGTTGAGCCCAAGGAGCCTACTTACGTTCTTTGCAGCGTAGCTTCCTCCAATTTGCGGCGGAAAGCGGTAAACGGAGACGGAGTGTCTTAAAACTAGGTTCCCTCTGCCTACCCTGCTGTACGCTATACAGCATGAATCTACCCTACCTACAATATATCTACATATAGATGTATAATATTTAACTTATACGGAATCCTCGCCTCATCTCGTCATCTCACTTTCGTAAATAAAAATTACATGTCTAAATTTAACACCTGTTCACTTTAAAATACTGCTCCACACCATACAAGTGCGAAATGTATGGACAAAAACATTAATTCACTTTAAAAATATATACTATCTCAGCCTACTGCTTCTTGGAACCTTTGCGCTTATTAAAAATAATAATTTTCAAAGATTAAATCGTAGTTGGTATACGAGAACGAATGTCGCGGCTTTTCTGAATATTATTATATATTTTTTAGTTTCACCTAGTATCACAGTAGTAGCAAAGACTGTAAATGCTATAGTATTTGGGTTCGGATCACTCGCGAAAATGAAATCTCTTTTTACATAATTGTAATAAAGGATAAAATATCGATTCTGAGCTTGAAAGATATAGAAAAAACGTGAGATTCGCCACTGAACACGAAATTACTTTAGAATTCCGCGAAAAGTGGAAATCGGAAGAGTGTCTTAACACTACAATCCCAGGTTCCCTCTGTTTTCTCTGCTACGTGCTGCTAAAAAACAATATTTAAAAACCTTTATAAAATTCGTTGGTAAGGCAACTCAAGCCGCGGTTTAGCAAGCACTTGCACTGTACGCAATCACGACGCCATCACAGGGTGCTTCAATTACGAAAAAATTACGATTACCGTAATAAAATAGTTGTTTTATACTAAAAACTAGATAGGACTTTTATTTATTAATTTCAGCTTCACGCTGTATCCCGCATAGGCAGAGAGATCCTAATGTTAAAACACTCCGCTTTTCACATTTCAACAAATTCTGAAGGCATTGCCTTTTAAGTGGCCAAACGCAATGCCGTGCTTTGCATCGACGACAGAGCGAAGAAATGAAAGTATTAATTACTTTATTGCCTCAAGTTGGAATCGAACCTTTAAATTTTTAAGTATTTCCTAGTAAAAAAAGCAATATTCAGATCTAGAATAACTTTAAATCTAAGTAAATACCGACGAATAGAAGTAATTACAGTAGGTCTATCATTGCAGGCGACGATTAACTTGGAGATAGATTCGCTTCTCTGAACTCATACTTTGAAAATTAAATAATATAAACCAATGTTTGTGTAATTCATTTCTTTGCTCATTTAGAAAAAAATAGAGAAGAGCAGAGAAATATTATTTAGTATATAAAGAAGAAACTGTTAAAGCGACCGACGATTGTGGGTTCGTTTCATATTTAATTACTTTTAATAATATTGAATCTAAACAAATAATTGCCTCATTATTTTTTTAGCTTCGTCGCGTTCACAGCAGGGTAGGCAGAAAGAACATGGGAACCTAGTGTTAACTCGCTCCGTTCTAATGAAGATTGAAAAAGGATAATTCTGGAGGCATTGCGGTGGAATCTCTCGAACGGAAGTGTCTTAATGGGAAAGAAGTATCTTTACACTAGGTTCCCAGGTTCCCTCTGCATACAATGCTATATGCGGTATATAGCGTTAAGCAAAAAAAAAAACAATACAGTTATGTATATGTACATGTATGAATTAGTCCATACAGAATTGCTTCACATTCGTTATAATGGAACTGCGTAACACAAAATTATTTTAAATTATGCATTTATTATCAATCATTATTTGACATTGTAGCAAAATTGAGACATATCTCTAAATGTAATGTATAGTGATTATACCTTCAGGGTTGTTTAAGCAGTCACTGAGGTCTTGGAGCAAGGAGGCAAGCATATGATTGTAAATATGATAGTTTGTGGATCCGATTCCCAGTCGAGGAAATTATGTTTTTCAAATTTCACGTCGCACCGAAGTTCGAAGACGTCATTCATTCATAATTCAACAGAAAGTGGAGAACGTAAGTATCTTAATGGGAACGGAGTGCATTAAAACTAGGTTCCCAGGTTCCCTTAGCCTATCCTGCAATGGATACTAAAACTACAAAAAAAAACAAGCACTAGCTCCAATAAACACAAACAGATGTCGCTACATACATAAAGAACTTAATGACCGCCTTCACGCATCGCCTCTCCCGAATCTCTATATGTAATCTACAAGAGGGTAGATCGTTATCTAAACAGCTATATTGGTTGTGGTATTGGGTTCAATCGTTGAAATTGTTCTTGGAGGAATTTGTTGGTGAAATACGTTTTTTTTTAAAGTTTATATTGATATGAAATTGGGTGAAAAAATATCTAAAGTAATGTCTAATATCTAATTACTTTAGATATTTTTTTTTCATTAAAAAGAAAAAATGTATTAACTATTAATTTCATCAATTGGTTTTACATTTATCTAACTGGAAAAATTAAAAAAAATGAAAAATTCCCTAAAAAACTCAACTTCCACAAGCATCTTACATAAACACAAACGCAATCAAAATCAAAATAACAATCGAGAGTAACACAGTAGTATGTCGCAAAGTACGTACGTACAGACGTAAGTACAAATACAAAGTAATGCATGTATTACGGAACTATTATAATAATATAACCCATTGTCAAACCGTCTGTCTGTCTGTCTATTGTTGCGTCATCGCGTCACGTTTGTACGTTGGTAGGTAGATTGTGAAATTTTACTTTTCAATATTTAATGATTAGATTTTTTTAAGGTTGTTCTGACGAAACGGGGCGGTCGTGGCTTCGTGGGTCGTGGGTTTGGGGAGAAATATCAATCCTGTCTTAAACCTGTCTTAAATATCAATTCGTTCAAAGGACGAAATTAAAACCATCTAAAAATTAAGAATTCTTAATATGTACTAGTTGCTTTAACAAGAGCAAAAAATCTGCAATGTTTTAATTGACACCAGCTGTCCCAGTCAGCCGGTCACATGTTGCTTTCGAAAACTCAATGTCGATGCTACTGGAAGAAGGTCAAGAAGAAAATAAAATTACCTTACAGGAACTTTGGAATACCACTCTCCTTTTTATTCTGACATGAAAGTGAATGAAAAAATATAATAAAGCTCTGCTATTATTGCATGACTAACAGACAACGAACAAGCGAATCTACAGGACTTAGGAAGTTGAAATTGAGCATGAAATATTATGAAGAATTTCTCGTAATTACAACAGAAACGAGAAAATACAATAAAAAAACGAAAAATAAAATAAAATAGCGGCCGATATGTGTACATATATATAATTTATGAAACAGTTATATTTCTATGAAATTTGAAAACACATCAAAGATATAAATAATAACCGAAACGACACATCCTATCCATTCAACGTAAAACATCAATCAATTCGTCACTAACCCCGTAATCACGGCACAAAGCCAGAATATGAGGACGTGAACCGAAACTGTACTGGATGTAGACTGTACAATTGTATAGAAATGTCTATCTTTTATATTTTAGTTCTTTCTTTGCTTTTGCAAATCGCAGCCTTAAGTTCTGCAATCAAAAACGTTATATCTCAAATTTAGCTTTTTTCTGTGGTTTCGTTCTGTGGTCAAATGTACGGCAAAAATATTTCTTTAATTCTAACCAATAGTTATTGAGATTACTACGTTTGAACAAACAATCTGTTGAGTTTAATTCTATTAATGAATAAAAAAAATATAGAAGTATAGATAAAAGAAACCTAAATTAACTTAAATTTCATTTAAGATCTCTTCAAAATTGCAAATTTACACAAAAATTACATAATAAAATTATTTATTTAACTATTATAATAAAATTATTTATTTAACTATTAAAGTTTAAAACAAATTTAAACACAAATATAGTAAAAAATCACATACATTTCGTGAGACAGTAGCCGTCAGTATTTCTATTGAAATTAAATGGTTAGTGGTTGGCCACGGTCCGCCGGGCGTCGATAATTGTGCAGCTGATTGACAGAGGCCAATGTAGGTTCTATAATATGGGGAGTACACACGTATGTGAAGGATTTATATATTAGTATTTTTTTTTAATTTGAATTGATTTTAAACATGAAAAAAAGAACGGTTAAGTGCGAGTCGTCCATCGAGGCTTACGTGCCAAATTTTATAACTGTAGGTCCACGGAAAAGACTGTAAGTTTTGATTAAGTAATGGATTTCATACAGAATGCAGCAAAATCGATGCCTCTCATATTTTTTGATGGCATTGATTTAGAAGCTTAATATTTTTCTTTACTTCAAGGCACCATAAACCTTAACATATGATAAAAAACTGTATTAAAATATCTCTAAAACCGTATGTATAACCGCCGCGTTCCCTTAACGTCCGCTGGAGCGTGGACCTTTGATTATTTAAAAATTCTATTCGTACAATGTTTTCAATTTTTACTCAAATTTTGTATTTCTATCACGATCGCGTTACCGATCGCTGTAGTTTACGACAATTTTATATATTATTTTTCTTTTATATAATACTGGACATATATTGTAACTTTACTTGGGTATAGATATATAATAAATGAAGATTTCATATAGATTTATTATATTAACTATCCTTTGATGAGGCTATTTGGCAGAAAGTGGGGAACGGAGAAACGGAAAAGATGCTGCAGTACAACCAGAGTACTACAGCTGCCTCTATAGGCAACAATTAAAATTTTTGTTACAATAAAATTAAAATCGGTAATTTAATTTGTGAGTTAAATTAAAAAACAAATACCTCTAGAATTCGGCGGAAAGTGGAGAACAGAAACCTCATAATAGGAGCAGAGTATCGTAACACAAGGTTCCCAGGTTCTAAAAAACATATTACAAACAAACATACAAAAACTGAGATGTTTTCTATATACAATATTAGTATAGATAATCTATAGGCTATGTTGATGTTCTCTTTAAGTATTCAATTTCCATTTTTGATATCCCAAATTTTGACTACTTAATAAAAGTGTCATGTCCTCGAACAATTGTTTTACGTAGTGTTATAGTAATTTGGTTAATATATTTAACTTTCATGTTTTAATCCTGTGATTGAACTATAGAATGCATGAGAATTATCGCCATCGGTGTTTAGTTGACAGAGTTGCATAAAGGTGGTTCTAGGTTCGACTCCGGCTTAGGTACGGTGTATTCTAGGAATGATACGAAGAAGTGGAATGTTGGAATCTGTTGCTTAAGTACTTTAATATAACATTATTAAATGATTGTTAAGTAGGGAATGGAGTGACTTGTAGGTACCAAGATATTCTATGCTTTTCTATTCTATTCGCTGTCGTTACCGGGTTTAATTTTGATGTCTAAAAATATTATAATTAAGGATTTAAATTTAATTAAATTTAGAGAATATCAATTTTTAACTTGTTTTATTTTTATAATAAGCTTTCAAAAATATGTTTTTTTTAAATATTAGCTGAAACTAATCGGACTCCTTTGGTTTCCCCGTTCTGGTAACGAGGAAAAGTGCAGCATCTAGTTTGGCCACTCATCACAGACTCTAGATTTCAGCGAAAGTAGGAAATGAAAGTGTTTTAATGAGAATGGAGTGTCTCAACACTAGGTCCGGAGATACCCTCTGCTTACCCTGCTAGTATAGGATACAGTGTGAAGCTAAAAATAGGCTTTTAGATACAAATATCTGTTTCATAAGTTTTTACATAGTATAAAACGAGAATCTTTATAACTTCACTAAATCTAATATTTATCAGTTCTACATATCTTTATATGAAAAGTTAACGAAGCATATATAAAAGAATGGATCAATTACAATTAACACTGCAATCAATCCTGACTTTGCTTACGAGGTGAGAATAAAAATTAATGAGTGAAAAACTATTATTTTCTTTATTATAGGTAAGAGGTAAGGTAGATCTTAGGTTAACTAGATTATTGTATATTTTTTTTTAGCTTCATGTCGAATCCCGCACATAGCAGGGTAAGCAGGGGCCCACTTTTCGCAGGTTCACTTTCCGCCGAATTTTGGAAGCGTTGGCGGTACTCGAAACCTCACTTTTCCTCATTACCAAAGCGGAGAAATGAAGATATTGAATATTTCATTTTCTCTATTCGATATAGATCCCACAACCTCCCGTGTTTGAAGTCGGTCGTCTGTGCTCCTGCGCTCAACTGCCTCAAGTGACTGGCCTAAAGATTATTAATAGGTAACTATAATTTACACAGAGATATTTAGTCATAAGTTAAAAATGGAATACCATATTCAGCTTTGAAATCATATGTTAATTTAGAGGGAACCTAGTGGTAAAACACTTTACTTTCCAGTTTTTAGCACGATTTTTAATACATTATGTGGTGTTTAGCAGAATTTGTCTTTGCCACTAAGAACGGGATAAATGTAAAAGAATTATTCTCCCATATGAGAATCGAACTCACTACCACCACATTTACCATCACGACGGCACTTCTTCGTTGACTCTAGATCATTTTTAATCCAGCAATTGATACTAACAACCTGGGAAACGATAGAGTTCATCAAATTAAAGCAATTTGCCTCGAGACGTGTTTCATATTACACTTAGTTATGTATTATTATGATTTATGTATGTATGTATGTCCTTGAAAATATACTTAGGAACTAGTCTGCTTTTTTAACTTTAAAAATTCTATTTCAGCAATTTCAATTTTTTTTTCGCTGACATCAGAGAGGGGGGGGGGGAATGTAAATAATTCATTTTCCCGTATGACACGTTTACGCTTAAAGATATAAATAAAAATATACAGGGTGGAATTGTCAGCACCACTTTAAATGAAACCACAGTTTTAACTACTCTATAAATGCCTAAAGTTATTTTTTCAAACAAAATAAATAATAAAATTATAGTTTTAAAATAANTTATAATAAGCTTTCAAAAATATGTTTTTTTTAAATATTAGCTGAAACTAATCGGACTCCTTTGGTTTCCCCGTTCTGGTAACGAGGAAAAGTGCAGCATCTAGTTTGGCCACTCATCACAGACTCTAGATTTCAGCGAAAGTAGGAAATGAAAGTGTTTTAATGAGAATGGAGTGTCTCAACACTAGGTCCGGAGATACCCTCTGCTTACCCTGCTAGTATAGGATACAGTGTGAAGCTAAAAATAGGCTTTTAGATACAAATATCTGTTTCATAAGTTTTTACATAGTATAAAACGAGAATCTTTATAACTTCACTAAATCTAATATTTATCAGTTCTACATATCTTTATATGAAAAGTTAACGAAGCATATATAAAAGAATGGATCAATTACAATTAACACTGCAATCAATCCTGACTTTGCTTACGAGGTGAGAATAAAAATTAATGAGTGAAAAATGATTATTTTCTTTATTATAGGTAAGAGGTAAGGTATATCTAAGGTTAACTAGATTATTATATATTTTTTTAGCTTCACGTTGAATCCCGCACATAGCAGGGTAAGCAGAGGCCTACTTCTTGGAGGTTCACTTTCCGCGCAATTGGTGGAACTCAAAGCTTAGCTTTTCCTCGTAACCATGAAGATATTTAATATTTCATTTTCTCGAATGAAAATCGAAACCATAACTGGCGTATACTACTATAGTCGGCCGCCTGTGGTCCTTTGCTCAACTGCCTCAAGTGACTGGCCTAAAGATTATTAATAGGTAACTATAATTTACATAGAGATATTTAGTCATAAGTTTAAAAAATAGAGTACCATATTACTCCTTTACATTTAGCTTTGAAATCTTGTGTTAATTTAGAGAGAATCCACTTTACTTTCCAGTTTTAGCACGATTTTTGATACATTATGTGGTGATTACCTTAATTCGTCTTTGCCACTAAGAACGGGATAAATGTAAAAGAATTATTCTCCCATATGAGAATCGAACTCACTACCGTCACATTAACCACCACGACGGCACTTCTTCGTTGACTCTAGATCATTTTTAATCTAGCAATTGATACTAACAACCTGGGAAACGATAGAGTTCATCAAATTAAAGCAATTTGCCTCGAGACGTGTTTCATATTACACTTAGTAATGTATTATTATGATTTATGTATGTATGTATGTCCTTGAAAATATACTTAGGAACTAGTTTCCTTTTTTAACTTTAAAAATCCTGTTTTAGCAATTTCTATTTTTTTATCGCTGACATCAGAGGAGGGGGGGGGGCGAATTTAAATAATTCATTTTCCCGTATGACACGTTTACGCTTAAAGATATAAATAAAAATATATATGTTCATCAAAATTAGCTCTACAATTTGACAGGTAAAAAGAGACAAAACACAAGATGCTGTGAGTCACATAATAAATAGGAAGTATCACATTACCTATTAAACTGACAGTGTTTGCATCTAAAGGAACTAGTTATTTAATCGGGGAATTCGGTCAGTTGTGTCAGTTTAGTAAGTACGTGCGCTACGGTGTGTGAACAACTCTATAATGCAAATTGGCGTCAATTCAACGTAACTGACAATTTTATACTATTTGAACTAAATCTATGAGTCACAGCCAAATAGTGGGCCTTTGTTGTAGAATTCTTAATTGAATGATGTAGAGACGAGAATGCTTTAAAAATTCTAAGTCTTAGAGACATAATATTGTTTCAAAGATTGTTAATGTTTTTTTATATTTATTAATTGATGTTGACAGAGTAGGAAAATAGAAGAATTCTGACAACCTAGTGTTGGAACACTCCATTTCCCAATCTCCACTGAATTATCGAGGCATTATGTGTTTAGTGGCGGAATTCAACTTCGCGCTTTGCTCGTTAATAGAGCGAGAAATAGATAATATTAAAAAGTTCACTCTTCCCACTGGGAATCGAACCCCATTACCTTTACAGTCGCACGCTTGCCCCTGCGCCACGACATCTTCTCTTTCACCATTCAAAACTAAATTATAGCCATAATCATTTATTTCACACTAAAACTAGATATACTCAATAATTTCTCTACATAGAGCATATTTACAACTAACAACATAAATTAAAACCATTTAAAGTAGCAATTACAAACATTTTTATAGGTAATTCTAAAAACTTGTCACAAACCTGACCTGGCCAGGACCTGGCCCATTAATCATTACTTTACATGTAAAGATACCATCAGATTGGTGATAGAGTTGGTAATAACCAAGTAATTGGCCCATTGGTCGTGGGAACTTGGAAGCATATTCTAGTAGCATATATTATGTGGAGCTAATGTTGGCACTTAATAACTTTTAGGTGGCATTTTCTTTACGTTCACGCTGTATCCCGATTATAGCAGGATAGAAAAACCTGGTGTTAAGATACTCCTTCCCTCATATTCCTCTCCATTTTCGAGGTAGAGAAAAAAATTATTCTCCCCAGTGGGAAATGAGTTTAGACCAAAATTTTTAATGTTATTTTTTATTATTTCAGATCTTTTACGTTACTAACAATTCCAGAGATAAAAGCCCCACTTTTCCCCCAGACAAAATCTAGCAACGCTGGTTTCCAGTCAGACATTGTACATTTTCTACATCTACTAATATTACTGAAAATAAAAATCAGAATGTATGAGATTTTGATATTACCAGATTTTATGTTTGTATTAGGTCGTTTTAATGTAAAGATATAAGATAAGGCGTGAGTCTGTCTTCAATGTTTAGGTTTCTTTCCTGATAATTTTGTGTCACAATTCTTAGTATTATGTATAATGGTCTGGCAAATATTTTTATAGTTACGATGACTTAGCTTAGTAAGTCACTTGTTTGTTGAAATGAATTCTTTCTGTTATTTGTGATAGAGAAAACTATTTTCACGCTTTTTTCCTGATAAGCCAGTGTGGCAGGTTGAGAGAACCCAGCGTTAAGACAAATTTCTCTGTCTCCGTCTATCTTTCGGGTCAATGTGTGTCTCAACACTCTCCACCACTCATGGTGAAGCTCAATGCCGCGTTTTGTTTACCAGAACGTTATAAGAATTTAATTATAATTACTCTCCGGAGTGAGGATAGACTCCTACAACTATCAGATTTACCTTCTAGCACCACGACAGCGTCTCAAATGATATAATAAAGTTTAAAATAAAGA
This sequence comes from Heliconius cydno galanthus, assembly GCA_036379175.1. NCBI lineage: Eukaryota > Metazoa > Arthropoda > Insecta > Lepidoptera > Nymphalidae > Heliconius > Heliconius cydno. The sequence continues at coordinate 301,809 of JAKRZM010000174.1, read as the reverse complement.
AAATATTGTTTAACTTATTATAAGTTTTATACAAGTTTATAATATCTTAAATAAATAAAATAACTATTTCAAATCATACATTTACTACCAAATATAAAACTTTAAGACATTTTAAACTACAATTTCACAAAATTAAGTCATGTAAAATCTAAATACTCTAGAAGTGATTCATTTCTCACATTCGATGATAAGTGAGGACACGCCAGTGACCCTGTAAGGTGTATCTACCTATTGTTGTATCCGTGACCATCCAACCGAGAACATCCTTAATGGAAGACTTGCTTTACTTGGTTTTAATAATCAACGGATAAATTTATTTGAAGATTTTTTTATACTATAATAGTATGTACAAATTTTACTTTGACACATACCAGGGTAAGCAGAGGGAACCTAGTATTATTTACACTTTCTGGCGAATTCTTGAGGCAGTGCCATATACCTAAGATTTTTTTCTTAATTTATGATTGCATTTCAAACAGAAAAAAAAACAATTATCAAGGCATTTTCTCATTTATTTAGAACTTATATGAACATCAAGTTTCGAGGTTGCCAAAACTTAATGGTTTCCCAAATTAATGGCCAATATAGCTAAGANAAAACCATTTAAAGTAGCAATTACAAACATTTTTATAGGTAATTCTAAAAACTTGTCACAAACCTGACCTGGCCAGGACCTGGCCCATTAATCATTACTTTACATGTAAAGATACCATCAGATTGGTGATAGAGTTGGTAATAACCAAGTAATTGGCCCATTGGTCGTGGGAACTTGGAAGCATATTCTAGTAGCATATATTATGTGGAGCTAATGTTGGCACTTAATAACTTTTAGGTGGCATTTTCTTTACGTTCACGCTGTATCCCGATTATAGCAGGATAGAAAAACCTGGTGTTAAGATACTCCTTCCCTCATATTCCTCTCCATTTTCGAGGTAGAGAAAAAAATTATTCTCCCCAGTGGGAAATGAGTTTAGACCAAAATTTTTAATGTTATTTTTTATTATTTCAGATCTTTTACGTTACTAACAATTCCAGAGATAAAAGCCCCACTTTTCCCCCAGACAAAATCTAGCAACGCTGGTTTCCAGTCAGACATTGTACATTTTCTACATCTACTAATATTACTGAAAATAAGAATCAGAATGTATGAGATTTTGATATTACCAGATTTTATGTTTGCATTTGGTCGTTTTAATATAAAGATATAAGATAAGGCGTGAGTCTGTCTTTTCGATGTTTAGGTTTCTTTCCTGATAATTTTGTGTCACAATTCTTAGTATTATGTATAATGGTCTTGCAAATATTTTTATAGTTACGATGACTTTGCTTAGTAAGTCACTCGTTTGTTGAAATGAATTCTTTCTGTTAGTTGTGATAAAGAAAACTATTTTCACGCTTTTTTCCTAATTCCCGCTGGGTAGGTTGAGAGAACCCAGTGTTAAGACAAATTTCTCTGTCTTCGTCTAGCATTCGGGTCAAGCTTAATGCCGCGTTTTGTTTACCAGAACGTAATGTTGATGAAATGTTATAAGAATTTAATTATAATTATTCTCCGGAGTGAGGATAGACTCCTACAACTATCAGGTTTATCAGGGTCTCAAATGATATAATAAAGTTTAAAATAAAGAAAACATTGTTTAACTTACTATAAATAGTTTTACATACTTCAAATTCATCCGTTTATATATTTTAAATAAATATATATAAATAACTATTCCAAATTTCAAATTATGCATTTACTACCAAATATAAACCTTTAAGACATTTTTAACTACAATTTCACAAAATTAACTAATGTAAAATCTAAATACTCTAGAAGTGATTCATTTCTCACATTCGATGATAAGTGAGGACACGCCAGTGACCCTGTAAGGTGTACCTACCTATTGTTGTATCCGTGACCATCCAACCGAGAACATCCTTAATGGAAGACTTGCTTTACTTGGTTTTAATAATGAACGGATAAATTTATTTGAAGATTTTTTTATACTATAATAGTATGTACTAATTTTTAATTTTTTTATGTCACGCTTATGCTTTTTGCTTCACGCTGACACATAACAGGATAGGCAGAGGGAACTTGGGAACCTAGTATTATTTACACTTTCTGGCGAATTCTTGAAGCAGTGCCATATACCCAAATGTTTTTCTTAATTTATGATTACATTTCAAACAAACAAAAAATACAATTATCAATCAATTTTCTCATTTATTTAGAACTTATATGAACATCAAGTTTCGAGGTTGCCAAAACTCAACACTCCCATCTAGTTTCCCAAATTAATGGCCAATATAGCTAAGAAAAAACACCAAAAGGCAATTACTTTAAGTATATTTTCAAATATTTTCGATGGTATCTAAAGAAGTGGAAGGAAGCAGTGTTTGAATGGCGACAGTCGGCATTGCGAAGCAACCGCGCGTGTCGCCCCACTACCTCTACATATCTATATGTCGATATATTCGCATGTAATATTATACTTAGTCATACTTTTATGACGATTTTGACACTAATATTAAATAATATATCTTAAATGTAGTGTTTTGTCACTTAGTTTTTCTATTTAGGTATGGTTGGTGTTAAAGTTATAGTTGCGCTTGCGCATGTTCTGATCTAATTTTAAACAAAATAAAATTATCTTATGCTCTTAATTTTTCTTTGGGTTTTTTAGTATTCTCTGTTGTAAAGAAACTCTTTATTCTTCAATTCCAATATTTTTAAAAATATTTTATGTTGATTATTAACTGCTTTACCTCCTTAGACAACTCTATAAACTCTATTCTATAAGCGTAGATTCAAATTTTGTTACATACAAATTCAGCACCACGTGGAGAAAGGTAGGTTTCCCAGATTCCCTCAGCCTACCCTGATTTGCGCAGGATACAAGTAAAAAAAACACACAACCACAAAATCAATATTATTTTTGACAAACAAATTTCCATATAAACCATAGCGTAGGCGCCATTGTTACAAATCGATTCACATAGTTACAACACTAACACAATCCCGCGGTGTCACGCGTTATTACACAGCAGTGTTAGTGATGGCATGATTGATTACGAATGATCATCATTTAGTTGATCAACCGAGCGTGATAGGTTTTTTTTGTTTTTTGTTTTTTTTTTTATAAAAAAACCCTAATTGGACACAATGAAGTGAAGAATATTGAATGTAATTTGTGGCGGTGCTTTGAAGTGTTTGATTATTATTATAGGAGAGTGCAAAAACTTTTGTTTTAATTTTGCCGGTAGTTTAGAAACACGCATTATATTACATGGATGAGTTGATGTGGATTATATGGAAAGAATGATATGATGGTATGGTGCTGATATGCTTAATAGTATAAAATGTTTGTGGGTTCGATTCCTAGTTCCTAGTTAGAAGTAATTATTTTAATTTTTTGATCTGGAAACGTGGACTTAAGTTCACTTGTGTGCGCTCAACAAGAAATGTCTTGAAAATTTTCAGGAATTGAGGAACGGAGTGTCGTGACACTAGGTGGTTTTTTTTGCTATCCGTAAAGGTAAAGCCGTGTTGTTCTTACCAGAACAGGAATATAAAAAAAATTAGAACATTTAGCGGCGAAATTCAACACAGCGCCTTGTTTTGTCTCCAGTCCAAGGAATTGAAAGTTACTCGTTTCCCTGAGTGGGAATAAACCCACACCATCGAATTCACAGTCATTGCTGCGCCTCGACAGGGTCATTTTATATGATCAGATAATAGAATAGAAAACCTACCCCGCTATGCATAGCCAGGTTCTTCGAACAAATAATATAACAATCTTTTTTTCACTTCACGCTATAGCGGGATATATCCCGCACTTATCAGGTTAAGCAGAGAGAATCTGGAAACCTAGTGTTAAAACTTGGTTCTCGAATGGTTCATTAGGACAGTTCCGTTCCTCACTTTACGCCGAATCCTGCATCGTTCTGAGAGCGAGGAAATAACAATATCAGACATTTCATTCCCCCGACTGGGAGTGAAACCCACAACCCCTGCACCAACAGTATAAAAAAAAAAAATATATAAGCATCAATTACGTGTACAATCCAAGATGGCGTGAACGTAATGGTACTATAAAAATAACTGTACGCACTTGCAAGATACAATTAAACATCGGTCGAATCGTGACAAACAAAAGGCATATATGAAATTACTTACCATTATTGTGGACATAGAATAAAATATTTGCTAGTTTATATAAGAATAGAGGGTTTAAGCGTGTTAGAAAAGCAATTTTACGGCTTTTCCCGCATGATAGGGTAGGTGAGTGTTGAGACTATCACGGTGGTACAGTGTGTAAACGTAACGCTTGGGAGGTCAATTTCCAATTGGCTGCGGATCGAGCTGAGGCTGATGATAATGATAATGATGACGAAGAATACCCTCAAAACACTGACCCTAAAATCTGAACGTTAGCCCTAAAAATGCCCCATACTGGTACTAAACCAGTAACCGCCACCACATCTACCACACCCCCCATCTATGCCACAAAACCAACCAAGTGTGATATCAACGGGACAGATCGTAGATAAGCATTCAATGCTCTGATCTTACGATACTTCGAAACAACATAATTGTGTTATTATATCATTAATGCAATTTTAGTTGCTATTGTCATATGGAATAGGTGATCTGTGGTGATGTAAGTTAGATAAGGAGGTTACGTAAGTAAAAATGTTTTTTTTTTGTTTTTTTGTTGTGGGAATAGAGGATTTAGTGTACGGGCACTCTGGTCTCAATTTTTTTTGATTAAATTGGTCTCATCATTAGGATGTGTTATGTACAATTTTCCCGTTTTGGTATGGGGAGACTTCAATTTGGGAGGAAAGCAGAACACAGTTCCCTCTGCAGAGAAAGAACCTGCAACTACCTATTTTTAAAGAAGATTCCGGAAAAAAGAGTTAATAAGCAGCTATATAGCATCAATTACGTGCTACAAGTATATTGATAAAATCTTTTCCTTAACTTGTGTATTGTTTAAGCCTAGGAAGGGAGTTCACGCAGAATAATATAAAAGATACTTTATTTCGTCACGTATTTCAAACATTTTATAGGAAAGACTAAGAGAAATTAGTGACCAGTCACTATGTTTACCGTTTTTCATACATTTAGCATGAGAAATGCTGAATGGAGAAATTTAACGATGTAGGTATATCACCACAAAATCACTACATAACTGAATTTCACAGATATAAAAACAAATTAAAAAAGTTTTGTTTAGATTTTCTAATTTAGTTGTTTATGAGAGTAGTATGATTAAAGAAATTAAAAAATATTAACAAAAATACTCAAAACGACAATAAATACCAAGATTAAAAAGTTCAACTGTAAACATGACGGTTGTGAGTTCGATTCTCACTCGAGGAGATGAGTTATTTATTTTTCTATAAACGTTTACTTTAACTTAACTTAACTTTACACGGAAAATCTCAATAACTGGACTTTACGCTATCCCTGGCGAGGTAGCCAGAGAGAATGGAGCACCAAACGATATCTGTTTACCTCTTTCACCTCGTTCTATCATCAACCTCTTCATACATGCTATTCGAGAGCTCCTCATGCATTTCTCTCAGGTCAACCGAGGTTTCCAATTATCTCTCATTCAGCATCTGCTACAGCTTTGAACTAGGAAAGGTAAATAACTTGGTAAAATCAAGTTTCATCATCGAACAAGTCATTAAGCAAATATAAAGTACCAGAAGGTATTATAGTACGTGAGAAAGGATCGTCATCGAGTCGTGTGAGACGCGGCTTTTGTTTCGATGTGGCGTAAAAGGTGATTTTGATTGCTTATTACGCATTTAATGTTAATGAACTCATTTATATTATAATATATATATCCCGGATCCCTTATAGATAGATAGATATATATATATATCCCGGATATAACAACGTAAGTAGAGGGCATTTCAGTTTTCCACTTTCCGCCGAATTTTAGAGGCATTTAGTGTTGAGGGGGGAACTCAACGTTTTTTTTTTGCTTTAGTATCAGAACAAAGAAATTAAAATATTAAATTAAATATTTTTTAAGGGGATCGAATCCATAACCAGTCTTGACGTTGTGTTAGTATTAATGAACTCGTTTATATTATAATTTATAGATATATGTATATACATGTATGGAATAAATATATAAATAAATTTAATTATACACACTACATTTTCCCTATCCAAAAATCAAGAAAATCTTTTTTTAGCTTCATGCTTCTTTGCCTAAAATCTGGACCGATAAACGTAGCTTAAAGGGAAATAATCATATTTTCTATCTATCTCAGACAAGAATCGAACTCACAACCATCACACGCACAGGTACTAAGGTAAATACTCTAAAACCAACCACTTCAACATATTTCAAAAGGACAGCCCACGTCAATCATAACTCTTGCTAACGTATTGTGCGACGTGGACGCTCACCTACCAGGAAACTGGTAATAATTTCAAGTTTTTGCGGAACCCTAAATCATTCAGCGCTCCACTGGGATAGTATCATCCTTGTATTTAATTAGGATCAGCGTTAGGTTACGTGTGCATGGACGGCGGATCTTGATAGCCTAGATGGTCTATCTATAGATACAAATAAAACTACTGAAGTTAGAAAGTTGGAATTTCTCATCTAGGTTAGGGAGTGTAGAGGAGTACTAAGAAAAAATTTAGTAGTAATCGCCATATCTCTCGCAACTGGAATAAATTATTTTTTTCACGCTTATTACTACTTCGTTGTTGCATGAAGGAATGACAGATATCAAAGATATCGTCAAACACTTTAAGTTGGGGAAGGCCTATGGGGAAGGCCTATGTCCAGCAGTAGACAAAAGATGGCTGTTGATGATGATTTTGATGATTTTAAGTTAGGCATATAGATTCCATTAGCAGCATTAAGAGATTTTTTTCATTTGTCATATTATGTTTAACAAAAAAACTGGTAAAGTGTCTCTTTTTTCAATTTTGCTGCAAAAATGGTACGTCCAATACTAACCCTCATTCCGATTCGATCCCACTACCTTCACCCGTAAACTGAAAACTTTGTCGCACAGTACGTAACTAGCCTTATCGCACATCACTTTGTCGTATCGCGATTAACATGTCCGAACTGTACGACATATTACTTATTTCATTCACACATAAGCTCTATAATCTCTATTGCTATTGTAATAAAGTTCAAAATGGCATTCATTTTAAAATCCAATATGATTAGTTTCCCAGTGTTTAGACATAGCGGGTTTATCTTAATCGCGTAGTGTTTCTGGAATAAAATGTTGTTAATTGTATTGTAGATTTAGTATTCTGTTTATTGATGTTAGGTGTTTTTGATAGTTCTGATACAAGATTTTACCTCGGACGTCGGTTACGTAGTAAAATGGAATAAATAATAGCTGATTCTTTAGGACATATTCAAAACTTTGACTTTAAATTAAAAAATGATTAAGATGATCTCTATAAATGGACTACCTGAAACAAAAATAGAGGCCGATGACATGACATGGCCCATGACACAGATGCACTAAGGTGTGACTATAACGCGACGGTTGTTAGTCCGATTCCTACTTGAGGAAATGGATTACATATGAATAGTGTCATTTCTTCGCTCTGGTACCTGAAATTCAACGGAAGATGGGAAGCAGAGTGTCTTAACACTATGTTCCTTCTGTATATTCTGCTATATGCGGGATACAGCATGATGCTAAAACAAAAAAATATATTTTAATTTCGATTATCGATAATATACATACATGTATGTGTAGCTGATATCCTCTATTTTTGAAGTCGGTTTAAAACGACAAACACTACTTATTTCAAGAGGAGAATGAATCAAGATCACCTTAATGTTGATGTCTCTAAATAATTACTGTTTATTCTATATAAATCTAGCTGCCGGCAGTCCTTGACGTAATGGCCTAACATATTTGTGCTGTGTTGTCTTTCATTTCTAGCTAAATTCCTCTATCTCTTTCCTTTTCCTTCTTTTTTTGCACTCTTATTGAGGAAATCAGATCAGGAATCAGAACAGGGTAGGCAGAAAGAATTTTGGAACCTTGTGTTAAGATACTCCGTTCCCATTAAGACACTTCCGTTCCCCAAATTCCGCCTCATTCTGGATGTATATGTTACATGGCGAAACTTAACACCGCACTATGTACTGAAAATCTAAGTAAATTTTAAATAAATTATATTTAAATACCCACCGACCATATCAGAACATCTAGCTATCAAGCTGACTGAGTGATAATTATTGACTGTAAAGATTTAGATAAAAAAAACAATGTATAAAGATAGATAAAATTAGCTACAAAAGATAGATAAAATAGATCGCCATCGATAGACTGACTGATCGAACTGTGGGCACCAGCGCGAGCATTTCCTAGCATTGTTCTTTGGAATTACCATTTTATATACTTAGTGATTTAATTTTATCTTTTTTGATATCTATTGCATTTTGTTGTGGAAACGAGTTTTAGTGTCTATTTAGGTTTTTAGCTTCACTCTTTATCCCGTAGAGCAGGCGGAGGGAACCCAGTCTTAAAATACTCCTGTCGTTCCCCACTTTTTGCCGAAATCTGGATATATTGCGTGTTAAGTGACGGAACTTAACGCCGCTTTTTGCCTCGTTACCAGTACGAGGATATGAAAATATTGAATATTTCGTTTTGATTGCGTTTCACACTCGAGAATCAAACCCACAACTTGTCGTGTTGACAGTCACACGCTAGAGCTAGGCCAAAAATAGATTATAATGGTATTAGCCATACTTGTTCTGCTCCGCAGGGAAGTAACTTCGATTATACAATTCTAGAAAAATGCATTATAATAAATTGAAATTTGAGAACCATTAAAAATATTTTATGCATATATTAGCTTCATGCTTTACCCCGCATAAACAAGTTCCGCCAAATTTTTGAGTGTACTGAGTGGTGGAACTCACCGCCGCACTTTGTCTTATAACCTAAGAGAGAAATAAACATTACTCATTCCCGAAATTGGGGTCGAACCTATATACAATCGTCACATTCACACGTTGTGCCGCTGCACTACGGCTCCAATATTTCATACATACCAACATATTTATATGTAAAGAAATCAAAAATCATTTAAATAGTCATTACCTCCTTCAGTTTCACCATAAGCTACCTGAAATGAGTGCTAACCGTTTATTGTCACCTCTTCGGAAACAATCGGACAATTTATATCTACAACAAATAGTTTACTATTAAAATACAAAAAATTATACCAAATTTGAACCTTGATACCTTGAACATAAGGGAAAATCCGATTTCCGTGGAGAAAATCATTTAGGCAAGCATTTCTTCACAATGGTACCTTCATTCTTTTGAAATAATAGATGAATAATATTGATGTTTATACATCTTTAGGTCTTAGGAGAGTCAACATTTAAAAAGAATACATGGATTTGAACCCTATATCCTTATATTAAGAGTTAAATGTTTTCTTCAAGCGGAATAGTTTAGAGGTAATGACGTCACGGTCTTGTAGTTCTGTTCGAATTAAAATGACATTACTAGTACTGTGGTGCCGGTACTCCGGAACTCCTTTGTTAATAGTTCACGCCTCGATATGCAAGGTATTGAGATTGAAGTGTGATCATTGTTGAGGTTTTAGAAATCTGGGATTTTTTTTTATTTTTTAGTTTCACTGTATGCCGAATATAGCAAGGTGGTTAGAGGGAACCCGGGAACTTAGGGCTTAGACACTCTGATGGTTGTAAGTTAAATTTTTATTTATTCTTTTTCATATGAAAATTATTATTGTTTAGATTCACGCTTTATCCCTCATCTATTAGGGAAAGCAAAATTAATATAGTATCAACACGCTCGGTTTCCCATTTTTCACCCGAAATGAGGCAATTACTATTTACAAAACTGTTTTCCAAAAAGTACAAATACGTCTTTGTTGCAACAAATGAGCAATACATTAAATTAATCGAGTATAAATCGAACCCGCACCCATCGACTGCACTATCAAACATTCCCCTGCGCTAAAATAACGACACTGTCAAATTATAATTCAATATGACACCGATATAAAACGTTGAGTGACAAGGAATCCAGGCCAATACACTTCCTAGTGCAAAATTAGATATCCATAAAACTAAATTTAAACAAATCAATGAATGTATCAACTATCAACTATGTTACGAAATGAATGGCTTCCTGATCTTGGTGACTCACCTCTCTTAGAGACTATAAACGTGATATTTGTGGGTTTGATTCCCACTCACCGTAATGGTTATATTTAAGCATTTTCTATTTTACCGTTCTGATTAAGCGCGGTGTTGAGTTCCACTTCTTAAGAGACAATATCTCGACAATTCTTTTTCTTTTGTTTGTCGTGCTAAGCGAGAAAAAACCTATACCTAGCTGCTTAAACCTCAGGTTCCCGCTGCCTACCATATTATATAGCGAATAGAGCTTGAAGCTAACTGCTAAAAGCTAAGCTTCAACGTGGTTCCTAGAGCATGGTGCATCATTTTTAATAATTATATTGGAAATAAATAAATTAGGTGTTAACAGATGTGTAATTCATATATTTTAGTTTAGTCCAAAGATATTAATATCGATGTTCATTCAGTCTGATCAAAGACAAAGATAAAGAGCGGTGTTAAGTACACCCACCTATTATTTAATGTCTCTATTGGGCGGAAACTATAATGAAGTGATACAGTACCAAAATCAATATTATAATAGTTAGATATGTAATAGTTTAAAAATAAATTACCAATCCCTTTGAATTTATCGAATCTAGGACATCTAGGCTAACAATTGGACCATTTATTCAACCTGTACCCATTTATGAGTATATCACAAAGACACTATCATATTTTATTTAGTTTTGGTCATCATCAGGAATAACGATTGAACCCAATAATATAATGGTAGTAGTGGATTCTAAGATGTAAAATAAAAAACCTTCTGCTGCCGTCGTGGTGCAGGAGCAAAATTTGGATTCCTACTTGGAAGAATGGATTATTCACTATTAATATTTTAATATCTTCTCTCTGATTCCAAGATAAACACGCGGCGTTGAGTTCCGCCACTATAGACGAAATGTCTCCAGAATTCGGCGAAAAATGAAGAACGGAACTGTCCTAATAAGAACGGAGTGACTTAACACTAAGTTTACTCTGCCTTATCTGCTATATGTGGCAACCAATCCAGCGATAATCGAATCCGCAACTACAAAGTATAATTTTCAACTAATAACGTCCATAATCTATATATAAGTTTTGACGTCCTACTAATATTTCACAGTACGACATTAGCAGACCAGACCAGTCCAGTCCAGGGTAAAGCGCTGCTATCGATGATGCATCGGCAGAGTGTTGTATGATTTGTTGGCGGCAGGTGCTCGGTGGAAATATACGTTTCATTCCCAATTGGCACCTCGCTATGGTTTCCAAAGTTTGTTATGTTTGGGTGGTTGTTTATTTAAATCAATCGTTGTCGGTAGTAAATTTTTGTTTGTATGGGTTTTAAGATTTTATTTTTTTCCTGTTTTTTAGGTTCACACTGTATCCCGGATGGGAAAGTAGTGCTTAAACACGTCTCATTAAGATACCCACACTTTCCATCGAATTCTGGAAGCATTGCGTGTTAAGTGGCGAATTCGAAGTTCAATTAGTTAATTATGAAAAAAATCGTTAATTATGAAAAAATCCCATTTTGTAGAATATATTTAAAATATGAATAAATTGTCGGGACAGTAATCAGCAAAAAATATTTATAAAGTAAGAGTGAGAGGTGTGTGAGAGATGGAGGAAGTAGGAGGAGGTAGGAGGAGGAACCTACGGGTTAATACACTTCTTTCCACACTCGTTCTATATAATTATTTATTTCTTAAAAATAATAATAATAAATAGTTATTAATAATAGTTATGAATATTACAAAAGTTTTAGAATCTCAAATCGTATGTTAGTAAGCATCGATAAATCTATGAAAATGAACGCGCGCTTAATGTCGCTGGAATGCTTTCTGACTGACGCAGGGACGGAGTTTACACAGTTTATATATGATTTTACATATTTTAGAGTCAAATCACTTCGTTTTATCAATTTTGTATTAATATTTCGTAAGATTTAGCAATAATTTATAGTGTATTTATTTTGTAACTGCATGAAACTAGTCGTGGCGCAGCGGCACAAGGGTGTGACTGTAACGCGACGGTTGTGGGTTCGGTCCCCACTCGAGGAAGTGAAATATTTATTTACGTTTATATTTTGTATATAATTTGTGTAAATTTTATGTGCAATAAATTATATTGTATTGTATTGTATTGTATTTCCATTTCTTAGTTCTGGTGAGGCAAGGCGCGGCGTTGAGTTCTGCCATTCAACACGCAATGCCTCCAGAATTCGGCAGAACCACTTTCTGCCGCACTAGCCTGCACTAGGTTCCTTCTGCCTACATTGCTGTGTACTGGATACACCGTGAAGCTGAAATATTTTTAAATGATTGTTATATTTTTATTTTTATATATTTTTATATATCTTATTATTAGGGAGCTTATCTCTCAGCTTTTACCAGCTGTAAGATTAAAACTTTAGCTAATAGCGTGAAAAAACTGTATATGGCTTCTCTTTCTAATTTTTGATATGTGATTATTAATATTTGGCTAGTGTTAAGACACTCCATTTACATTAAAACACTTCCGTTCCCCACTTTCCGCCGAATTATTGAGGCAGTGAGTTTTAAGTGATGGGACTTAGGCTCACAGTATATACATAAGTATAGAAAAAATGATTATACCCTCAAATTTATGAACCCAATACCAATATGAAAAATATTAGCAACACCAATAATTATAATTTGAAATTCCGCCAGATCATAATTAACGGCGTGCGACGGCGAACGCTACAATATGCTGCTATATTTGTAACTATTCGTATTCGTACTCGCATTCTGAGGACGTCGCTGGGACAAATTAATCGAACATTGTGTTTACGACTGAGATAGTTAGTTCAACGCTATATAAGACGAACGTAAGCTGTGTTTGTTTGTATGTAGACAATAATGTGTATATTTGACAAGGAAAAGTTAGAAAAAACTTGGAAACCTAGTGTTAATACACTACGTTCTCATTTTCCGCTGAATTCTGGAGGCGTTAAGTGCTGAGTGGTGGATTCAACGTCACGCTTTGCCTCGCAGCAAATAATATAGCTTATTTTAATAGCATAAGCTGTAATTCATGTAAAGACTTATATAATATAGGAAAAATTTCAGCGGGCGAAGCCGCGGGTAAAGATAACTAATATAAAATACGTAAGCATATAAATATAAAATCTAAGTTTATTCCCGAACGTGCACCTTATCATTCACACCAACATACATATAAATATAGTATATAGTAAGTCTATAGCACCTTCAGTTGCCTCCACCCACCCTGTCGCCTTCTAACTTTTTCTTTTTTGTGAACTCCTTCGTTCCGATATTGCATACTAGTTAAATCTCTAAGTTTTACCTATTTTTTAAACTATTAGAATTAGTAGAATTAGTTGTGGATTCAAATTAATTATTTAATTATATTTACCTTTTTTTTTACTCTGGTAACAAAACTAATTCTACTCGAACTAATTCGGCCATTTATATATAGTGTATCAAGAATTGGGTGGAATTTGGGGAACGGACTATCTTAACACTACGTTCCCAGATTCCCTATGCTAAATGCTTGCAAAATGGACGAAAGGCTAATACTAAAAAAATAGAAAAGTGCAATACGTCGTAATTATGAATTTCTCTTTTCAGTATTGTGTATCTAAGAAAGTGATGTATTTCTAATTAGATCTGCTTGCCTTGAAGATTCTGGGTGGTCTGCAAAGTTAGAGGTCATCGTCGCTCAACGGCACAGCATCAGAACGTAAACGCGACGTACATGTTCCCTTCCCACTAGAACCAATAAATTATTTTCTTTCCCTTGTGTGAGTGGAGAACAGAATAACTTAACACTAGGCTTCGTCCATCTACTCTACTTTATGCGGAATATAACTTGAAGCTAAAAAGAAAATAAAAGAAGCCCCCAACTAAAAATACGTACAAATCTTAAATAATTCACTAAAGTCACAAAATCTCTGTGAGAATTCAAATTTATGTTAAAACAGATAGATGAATTCTGTTCAAAACATCAGGTCCGTAACCTTTGAAAATATGTATTCTACTAAAGAATTAAAACTTTAGATATAAAAATGCAATTTAAACTTTTTTCAATGCAATTTAATTATTTTTATAGGGGCACAAAAATCCGACTGCAATCGCAACGGGCGTGAGTTCGAGTCCCAATCGGGGCAATTAAGTATTTATTATATTTATTTCCTCGCTCTGATTTCAAAGTAATGCAGCGTAAAAGTATCCCTTTTTTTCAATACATATAATATGTTAAATTTATTTCAATACATTACAATAATGTGGATGTTACATATAATTAGGGTTGATTATTTTAATATAAAAATAAATAAATGCAAAAAAAAAAATTCCTTCGACAAGAAATCGAATCCACGACCGTCGCATTCACAATCACACACTAAAAAAAAACTAACTAACAAAATCAATTCACATACAAACTCACACAAAAATTTAACCACTACGTAGTTAGTACGCGATATAGTTGGATTCTAGTTAACTTCGCCGTTAAAATTGAAATTCCATTAAGAAGATTGCTTTTTAGAGTGTCGACTGGGGGGGAGCCCGGGGGGGTTCCCTCTGTTGGGAGGGAGGATCCGATCTAACTGCATATATCATGCAGTAATTTATTTACGGCGTACTGGTTTTTAACAGATTATTTTTTCAAATGAAACGTTATATTTTAACGTAATATAGGTAAGTACTGGGTATTTGCTTAATAAGATTTATATTTTGGGAAGTAGAGATGTGAGATTTTTTAGGAGAGTGTGAGAATTTTGTATTGAACTAGTTTTCGTTAGTAATTTTGTTTGGGTACATTTTGACATGGGATATAGAAAATCTAATTTTTTTTCCATCCATTTTCCGTTTCATATTTATTAATGAATATATTATACACTCTACACGCAATGTCTCAGACATTAGGCGGTGCATTAGGCGTGAAGGTACAAAAAAATAATTCTAACAAGTGGTATATTATCCACCTAATATTATAAATGTGAAAGTTTCTGAGTATGGACGTTTATTCGATTTTCACGCAAAAACTATTGAACACATAGGCTACAATTAATGAAAAGTTTTTTATAAAATTGGCTACAATACAATAAAAAGAATAGTCAGGCGAAGCCGTTAATTAAACGACTATTGTTAGCGGGCGAAGCCGCATTCAGTCTCTAGTATACTATAAACCTAACGTAGAATAAAACCACCAATAAATTCACGTGTAGAAAAACGTATACGTGATTTACCTAACCAATGGCGTATCAAACCTTTGCTTTTCAAAGACCAACTTAAAAGACCTATTTGTTACACAAAAAACTGCCTTATGTGCTACGAAATAAGGTTGAAAATGTCACTATTGGAGATCATATCGATCTGGTTATAATGGTATCGAGAAGAAACCCAGTCCCGTCATTGGCTGATCGGTTCCACACGATTGGACCGTATTGCGCATTCTCGAACTAAGATCGAACGTTCCAATGGAAAAGGCCGTCGATAGGTATTTTACAGGTTTATAACGTATACGGTGGGTAGTTACGTTAGATTAATAGTCCCAGAAAGGTTGATTAATGTTTAATTGTGATTATGTCGTGATTATATTGGAGGATTCCATTCTCATTTCATGACTGTCTTAACATTTACTTTCCTGGTACGTTACATAGCACATTTGCTTCCCTCTATCTCTCCCTCTACTCTGCTATAAGCAGGATACAGCGGGAAACTAAAAAACACCTACAAATCCATAAACATAAACATAAACAACTTTCACAAAATTCCCATACGAATTTCAATCAAAATAATGAATTAAAAAAAAAACTAGGCAAAAAAACCCAGTTCGAATGCACCGTGCATTAATAAAAAAAATCCTAGTTCACTGTTACCTAATATTTAACGAACAGATAAGGCAAATATATGCGCTTTTCCGTGTACTTATTTGAAATGGAAAAATATTTTTCCAACCGTCGCTTCTACGTTTCCATTTTATATGGTGGCTCCTGATATTTTTACTCGAATAGCTATCATCTTCAGGAATTAAAATAGATGGTTGCGTTTTTTTGCATTGTGGAGTAGGCAGAGTGAAGCTGGGAACATAGTAAGACACTCCGTTCCCATTAAGATAGTTCCGTTCTCTATTTTTCGCCAAATTCTGGAGACATGCCGTAACGAGGCAAAGCAAGAAGTTTCACCAATCAACACTAAATGCCTATAGAACTAGGCAGAACGTGGGGACGGAAGTCGGGGGAGGGAAGGGGAGGTTCCCTCTGCCTATCCTTCTAAGTACGGGATTCAGTATGAAGCTAATTCTAATTATATATAAGTAATAAATATATCTAACATAGTAATATCAGCAACGCCGTTGTGAGATCGGCGCGGCGTAGATATTCGCTATTCGGTCGAGGCATCGCGCTTGCTATTGATCTAGACACACTAAGAACTAAAAATCGATTAGGTATTTAATTTTTTTGATATAATTGTAACTTTTCTTGCAGATTTCCTTTATTTCTCACAGTCAGCAGGGTAGTGTCAAAACACTTCGTTTTACATTTTCCCGTGAATATGAAACATTGCTTGTTGAGTGACAAACCACAACACTGCTTTTTTTCTTGCAAGATACGGTTTTGGCTTAAGACATAGACACTTATTAAATTTGCTTCAACAGAAACGAATGATATTTATTACAATTTAAAATGAAACCATCATTGCACAGTAAACGATGTCTAACTATAAACGTTATGGTTGTGAGTTCTAGGTATTTTCATTTCCTTGACGCCGAGGCAAAGGAGCACAAGTGTGTGAAATAAAGGCGATGATTATTGCATCGATTCTCACTCGAGGGAATGAAGTACCTTACCTTAACTTTAAGGTAAGGTTTCTAGCTCTGGTAAACAGGCAAAGCGCGGCGTTGAACTCTGCCATTTAACAGATAGACAGACAGAAGACAGAACTGCTTTAAATGAGAACTGAAATCGATAGGAAAGGAAGGAAGTATATGAATGCTAACGGAGTGGTCGTAATACTAGATTCCTTGGTTCCCTCTGCTTACAACTGCTACTGCTAATAAAGGTAAAGCTCGAAAAACATACCCTTTTTTTTGAAAATCGTGAAGTATTTTTCCTATATGTCGAGGTTTTGTAACTCAGTGTATCACCAGCATATATATGGCTCTCGACCGCGGACACGCGCTCGATATGTCTCTGCACTCGATGAAGTTGTACATCACTTGAAATATCGATAAATTATTATATAATATTTATTTTAGTTTCACGCGCTATCCCTCATATATCAGGGAAGGCAGAGGGAACCTAATAACAAGTCACCGTTCCCCACGTATTGCACAACTATCGAGATATTGCGTATTCGATTCCTATTCGGAGAAATTAAAAATTTTTTTTTCGTTGATCCAGTAACAAGACAAAACGCGGTGTTAAGGTCCGCNATAGACAGACAGAAGACAGAACTGCTTTAATTGAGAACTGAAATCGATAGGAAAGGAAGGAAGTATATGAATGCTAACGGAGTGGTCGTAATACTAGATTCCTCGGTTCCCTCTGCTTACAACTGCTACTGCTAATAAAGGTAAAGCTCGAAAAACATACGCTTTTTTTTGAAAATCGTGAAGTATTTTTCCTATATGTTGAGCTTTTGTAACTGAGTGTATCACCAGCATATATATGGCTCTCGACCGCGGACACGCGCTCGATATGTCTCTGCACTCGATGAAGTTGTACATCACTTGAAATATCGATAAATTATTATATAATATTTATTTTAGCTTCGTGCTGTATCCCTCATATATCAGGGAACGCAGAGGGAACCTAGTATAAAACCCACACACACCCAATTATCGAAACATAACGTTATTGGTTTGATTTCTATTCGGATAAATTAAATATTTATAACAAACCGCGGCGTAGAATTCCACCAATCAACATTCAAGCTTTTGAAAAATTTGCGAAAACTTGGAGAACGGAATATCTTAACATTACCTTCCCTTCCATGTTCCAATGAAAGAGAAAAACATGAAACTGATTTATTTAACAAATAATAACACACATACATACTAATTAAATTTTGTCATAGCACGAAACCGAACCCATTACCACCACCCTGCAATTTAAATTTTGAAATAAAATTTCCATCCATCGATGTCACCCAGTTCTCAACACTAACGTACTTCCGATATCATATTTTATATTTAATAGTGTCGGAAAAATTCTCAGATTACTCTCGTACATGTGAATATACGAAATTAGTTTATTACTTTCATTTAACTAAGTAATGGGTTATATTAATCATATCTAGAGTATGGCAAATGAAATGCTTCAAATGGGAACTGAACCTGTTATAGTTGTTGATTTTTATTTTCTTTAGCCTGTAAACGTGACAAGTTGTAGATTCGATTCCTATCTCTGGTAACTAGGCAAACGTGACTTTGACTTTCGCCACTCTACACGCAATGCCTTCAGAATTTGGCGGAAAGTGGGGAACAGAAGTGTCTAAACGGGAACGGAGTGTTTTAACACCAGATTGCCTGTGCCTACCCTGCTTTGAAAGGGCGTATTCACGTTCAACGTGAAGCGTGAAATAAAAAGTGAGAAGATGTGATACACGATACACTTATAATATGCATAAATTGTATTTACATTGGATAAACCGCAAGATTAGCTTGCACAGATGCACAGACAAACAGAAATAACATACAAATGATTTTTTTGAGTTCTATGACATTGGTTAATGCCCCATAATAATATTTCTTCCATATACTATCCTATACATCGTCCTATATCTTCCATGTAATGAGAGCTAGACAAATTAATTTTACTTCCTTGATCTGGTAAGTAAAGAGCTAAGTTGAGTTCCTCAGAAGTGTCTTCCGAAGAAGAAGTGCCATAACAATATGTTCTTTCTGCCTGCTTTGCCCTACTTTGATTTTTTTAACTAAATTTATGGAGTACCAAAATATTATATATAGGAATATTAACAGCTTAAATCTCGTTACAGAATATAATAGTAAATAATATAATAAAATAATAATATAATAGTAAATTCACCCTTACACTAAACACACTGAGATCTAGTTTCCCTGGTGAACGCTTCAGGCGAAAAATCCAACCATTTTTATGAAGTTCATAAAGAAGTAGAAACTTACCTTGCAACGTTCGTACTTCCATACTTTGATTTTATTTAAAGAGGTGAGAAATAAGTTTCGTTTAAGCTTTGGGAAGTATTGAACATTTTTCTTTGATTAAATTTTCATGAAATATATGTATGTATGTATATATATATATATATATATACAAACGTATGATAAATGAGTGTTTTATTGCCTTTTTGTTTGAAAGCTTCGGGTGAAGTTACGGGAAGAAGGATTGTTTACCTACTGTGAATGACTGTATTTTAGCTATTTATACATACTCGTATGTATGTCACATCTTATAAGTACGTATTAGGCTTCACACTGTACCCCGTACATAATAGTGTAGGCAGAGGGAACCTGGGAACCTAGTGTGAAGTCACTCGTTCCTAATAAAGTACTTTCATTTCCAACTTCCGCCGAATTTTCTTCCACTGTACACTTGTACTCCTGCACCTTTCTTTTCTTTTTAGAACCAGAAAAAAGTAACAAAATAGGTAAATAAGGTAAGTATCTTTTTCAAGTAAATAAGGTAAATATATATTATATATGGTATATACCTCCAAAAAACTCAGCATTTTCCACGACACACCAGAATTTCCGGAAATCCTTTAAAAATTCTAAACTGAAAGAACATTTAAGTCGTGTGTCTGTTATGAATTCTGAACGCGCTCTATATTCAAATTGGCCGTCGCTATTGGCTGCCGGCTGGTATTCTACATCGGGATGAAATTTCAAATTTCACTACACTTCGAAGCGAAAACCTAATGTCTATGCATAAAATATTTTGTAACTTGTTTAAATGCAACATATTCATGAGATGAGACAGTGAATTGTAAAAGCGAGGGGTGTGGGTTCACTTCCCAGTCGGAAAAATAAGTTATTTATAATTTAAGTTCCTCCACTCGAAGAATATCTTAGCTATAAATAGTGACATACAAACATTTTTTTATCAGTTTCACGCTGTATCCCGCACGTAGCAGGATAGGCAAAGGGAGCTTAGTGTTAAGACACTCCGCACTCCACTTCCCGCCAAATTCTAAAGCCATTGCGTAGCCTTAGCTTTTCGAAAATATTAAATAATTAATTTTCCTCGACTGAAAATCGAACCCACACCCATCGTTTCACAGCCCACCTGACCACACCATACAAAATAAGAAACGAAAGAAAATATTATATTTCAATTTGATAAAAGAAAACGTGCAGGTAACAGAACGACGCGATATATCTTAGTACAAAAGATGTAAGCGTATATCGTGGGATACTGTACTGGGGGGTAGTATCTTCTAAGGCTACGACTTATAACTTGCAATAGTATTAGGGATGTGGGTATTCCAATAAAATATGTTATATTTTTGCTTTTATATAGATGCTAGTCATGATTGTAACGAAATTATTTTCCCCTTTTGGGAGACAGCTTCACGCTGTATGTCGCACGCAGCAGGATAGGCAGAGGGTATCTAGTGTTAAAACACTTCGATCCCCATTTACTACCGAATTCTGGAAGCATTGCCTGTTCAATGTTTAAATTTGTTGATTTTTAGCTTTGTAGTCGAGATACAACGCGGTGTTAAGTTCTGCCACTTAGCACGTAATGCTTCCTGAGTTCATCGGAAAGTAAGGAACGGAATTGTCTTAATGGGAATAGAGTCTTACTAGGTTCCCAATTTCCTTCTACCTAACCTGCTATATTCGGTATAGAACGTGCATCTAAAAAAAAGTCACCACATTAAAAGCAACACACGCAAAAGATGATAGCTAAAACAATATTTATATGAGACCAAATTAAATGTAACAATGTAGAAAAACTTAAGCCCGACGGATCATAAGGCATTTTTCCGAACACCCCCCACCCCCACTCCCTACCTTCGACTCGGGGAGGTATTATTTACTAGCCGACGCCGTCAACTACGTCTGTTCCATATACTATATATAAGAATTTTTCAGAGATCTAATATGGATTTTTTGCTGGTGAAATTTGTGACATTTGTGTTGACAGATTGTGGGGTTCAACTCCCAATCGAGGAGATAAAATATTTAGTATTTTCATTTCCTTGCTCTGGTAACGAGGTAAAGCGCTGAGTTTAATTCCGCCACTCAATA
Source organism: Heliconius cydno galanthus (assembly GCA_036379175.1). NCBI lineage: Eukaryota > Metazoa > Arthropoda > Insecta > Lepidoptera > Nymphalidae > Heliconius > Heliconius cydno. Next base: position 280,441 of record JAKRZM010000174.1, on the reverse strand, counting down.
AGCATTGACTCCCGAATTCGGTGGAACATGGGGAACGGTATTGGGAATGGAATGTCTACCCTAAAAAATACTTAAAAGCTATCATTGCGCATAAATATGCGATATCATAACATCCCTGTCTCCATAATGGAGGCGTTGCGTGTTGAGTGGCGGAACTAAACGCCGCTTTGCCTCGACACTAGAGCGTAGAATTAAAAATATTAATTTCCACGAGTGATAGTCGCACCCACAACCTGCTACCTGCTGCATTTACCAGGACATGCCGTAAATAAAAGCTAGTATATTATAAAAATATATCACCGTCTCACCAATCGCTATGTGAGCTACGAAACGCTGAAAGATGCCCTGTGAAGCTCGCCATCCCATGGGGTGGGGGTGGGGGGTAGCAAAAAATGTTACTACACTAGTGTGCGGGTAGGTACTCGTAGGTACGGATTACGTCTATTTTAAATGTATACGGGTATTGACATTCAGCTTATACTACTTTTGGCGTCCGGTTTCGTTTGGATTTTTGCTTGATTTTTCTTTTTGTGTTGTTTTGAATGAAATGTTCATAATTCAATATTAATAAAATTTTAATCAAAATCGGCGTTCTATTATTGTTTGATAGAAAAATTGCGCCAAAATACCATCACACAAGAATCTTTTTTACCAATTACTGACATAGCGTGTTGACAGGCAGAGCTAAACGCCGTGCCTTGTCTACCAGAACAGTAAAGTCAAAATAAATAAATATAACCATTCTCCAGAGTGCAGATCTAATATGTATTTTAATAATGTAATTATAATAGCTGTTTTTTTAAGAATAATTATAAGATTATACGAACAGACAAACGTTTCAACATATTACACATATATGTATATAAAATGGTCGTATTTATGCAAAGTAAATACAGCGTGAGCGTGTGCAGGATTATTTGCGAGACTCGATGTTTTACGAATGGTTGTAATTAATGTGTTTCAGAAGGATTTTTCTTTAAATGTTTAGGTGGTACTACTTACTATATGTATGTACGAGTATATAATATATCATGGTAATACTATACTAGTTTAAACCTATCTTTTTTCACTATATGGGGAACTGACTTTTTATTGTGGCTTCACCAGCATGGTTAATTGAAAATAACTAAAGGTGTATAGCCTAAAGTCTTGAAAGAATAATTTTTCAATTCGGACCAGTAGTTCCTGAGATTAGCTTGTTCAACCAAAATTTAATTTGAATTTGAATTTGCTTACTTGTGTATTAATTAAGTGTCTAACCAGAGTTTGTAAATATATGGAGGCTATCGTGGGCCCCTGACTCCTGAACCTGGGCTCCAACAGGGCTATTTGTCAGAAAGCGATTAACGGAAGAGTCTTAAAGGAAAAGAAGTATCGTAACACTAACCCTGCTGGTTAGGTAGGTAGCCGTGGGAATGCAGCACGAAATTTAAAAAAATCTTGGTATGAGTATCAAACCTATAACTGATTCAGTTATTCAGATACTTACTACTAAGCTGCTAAGGTTTAAAACAAGACGCACGTGCTAATAAAGTCCAAGAAAAACTAGCATTTTATTTTAGAAATAGGTTTAAAGCAACGCTGACGGCGTCGACTTATTAGAAATGCATACTGTACGTACACGGAGAGCGAATGAGTTTGAGATAGAAACAGAGAATGTATAATATTTTTTATTATCTTTCTCGCTGCACATAGCAGGGTAGGCAGAGGGAACCTGGGAACCTAGTATTAAGACATTTTTTTAGGTATTACATGTTGAGTGATCGACGCGACGCCGCGTCTTGGTTTGTCACCGAAGCGAGGAAATAAAGAAATTAAATGTTTCATTGCTCTGAGTGGGATTCGAACCCACAACGGTAGTGTTTATGGTCATACCCTTCAACTAATTACGCTACATGCTTAAATCATTTGTATGAAAATTTATTAAATATAATTAGGACCAATATAAGAAGTATATGAAAAAAAATAGTAAAAATCAGTTATTATTTTACACATTTTAAATATTATATCTTAAAATTAGTTTTCTTTTGATTACACATTATAAAAAGCGCTATATTAAAATTTTCTTACTATTTAAACCTCTGTCTCCACAACTCTAGTGTGTGACGTATTGTCGTAGCTAAGAGGAGGGCAGGAATTTTTCAATTATCACCATTGAAACGTACCACCCTCGACCCAGTTCCGAGATACGGACGATCACTATTTAACTAATGATTTTATATTGTCTTTAAGAATTTATTATTATTTTCTTTGGAATTTTAGCTTATTAGTGTAGTAATAATAATATTAAAATTGTGTTTTTGAAGCCAAATTAGCGCAGGAGCACAAGCGGGTGTGTGTGTGTTCAATTCCCACTTGAGGAAACAACAAGTGGGTTCAATTCCCACTTGAGGAAATGAACTTAATATTTTCATTTCCTCGCTCTGGTAACGAGGCCAAGCGCGGCGTTCCCTAATAGGAACACGGTTCTTTAATATTAGGTTCCCAGATTTCTGTTGCCTACCTTGTTATGTAGAGGTTACAGCGTAAAACTAAAAAGATAAGACTTATCAATTCATTCCGATTAAAGCATAATTACCGGAGAAGAAATCTATATTACGCAAGTTATTTGTTTTATCATTGTCATCGAAGTTACTTGATAACATGTGTTTTAAAGGCAATGGACCTTAAAGACAGCTTCATTCATAGGCAAAAGTAGAAGGAACCTAGTGTTAAGACACTACGTAATTCATTTTCCGCCAAACTTTCGAGATATGCCTCGCTTTACCTGCCAGAGCCTGGTAATAAATTTAAATACAATCATTCTCATCGGTGAGTATCGAACCCACAACTACCACTGCTATTGCGCCAGTACCGCTTCAAGTGGGCTAATAATAAAAAAAATACAATTTCCTCCCCTCCACACACACTCGTCTAGTAAATTGATATCTATAGAACAAAAGAACTCTAACTCCCACCGCTCATCGACATCAAGATTCGTAGACACTTATAGAGCTAGTCAGTCGAACTGAAAAAAAAATCTCTCCATTTTTTTTGTCATGCCATAAACAATAGAAATTGTACGTTTTATGATAACGAAACAAAACTCTTCCACTCCTTACAAAACATAGCCGTGACTCAAAGCGCGAAAGTAGAGCCCTCTTTATCTAAGAGGCGTCGAGGGGGTGGGGGGGTTGTGGAAGTGGGAGAGGGGAGGGGGGATGACAAGTGCATCTCAAAGAAATGCAGATTTTACACGTCGCTACACTTCGGATGTGTCGTGTGTAGTGTTGAGTTGGTTGTACGGTTGGCAGAAAAAATAAATTTTACTTTTTATTTATTTTGTTTTATTTTTTTTATCATCATTTGTTTTCTATTTCTTGTTATAATCATAGTAATTGAGACTTCACAATTTGTCATACATGTCGTTATGTAAATAATGTGTGTAAATATAAGCATCACCTGAGCAAATATTACAAAAGAAATATTATTTTAAGAAAGCAGCTCCACGCCTTTCCCGCGGGTAAACAGTATGACCTAGTGTCTTGGTTCTCCTTTTTCTGTTAATTTAGAGATAATCAAATGATCTATCCCAGGATTAAATATTACAAATATTATGTTAGTGCTAATTCTTTTTTTCTAACTTTGTTTTACACAGCAAAGTAGGCAAAGGGAATCTAGTGTTAAAACACTTCGTTCCCCATTTTCCGTCTAATTCTGGAGACACAAAATGTTAATAATACTTTTATTTCTCCGCTTTAGTAGATGAAGTTTTAAGTGTATTTTTCATACTCGTCATCGCTTTGGCTATGAATTTATACTGAGTTCCAGAAATAGGACAAAATGAGATGAGAGTTGATACATAGTGTATCATAGAACATTGAAGAACATGGTAGCGTGGCCGAGCGGTCTAAGGCGCTGGTTTAAGGCACCAGTCTCTTCGGAGGCGTGGGTTCGAATCCCACCGCTGCCAATATTTTTTTTGTAATATAAGTATTGTATATACATTAAAAGATCTTTATTTTAAAAAAATACTACTTTATTACTATGTGTATTTTTTACTATTTCCATTCATCCCACATAGATTGTAGAACCAACAGTAACATTAATCTCAAACACTATTCTCTACTTTCCATAGATTTAGAGATATTGGGTGCTCAATGACATCAGCATTTAGTGTTATAAATACATAGTGTAAAAAATATAGTGGCCGTCGTATTGCAATGGCTCATCATCTAGCTGTAAACCCACTAGGATACCCATAGGATACAGCGTGAAGATTTTTTTTTATTATATCCCACAAGTGAGAATCGAATCCATAACCATCACCCAGCTAAATACAATCTCTGCCTGTGTTGATTTTTTTTGCTGACGTTCCGTTCTGAATATGACACTCATTACAGTGAGAAGGAAGGATTTCTCTAAAATATTTCAAACCCAAGGCGACGCCGTGATTCGCGCCTTGCCCCTTTGTAATTACGTACAAAATACTATTAAGTTTTATTTTAGCACAATTTATGATGAAACACTTGTTTTGTGTTTAATCGAATTTCTTGTATAATTAATTTTTCGTTTTTTTTTGGAATAGCAGATTAAGTAGAGGGAACCTTGTTTATAATACACCGTCAAGTTTATGAGATATAGCGTCTTGAGCGGAACTCAACGCCGCACCTGAGCGGAGCCTTTAAATTTTTTTAAATTTAAATGGATCCCCACTGGGATACGACGGCTTCAATTGATTTTTTTATACATAATTACCACTTTTGTTGCTGATTTTGGGAAGTGTCTGGCTATAGACGCGTTGGTTAAAGCGCTCAATCCTTATGTGAAAAAAGATTAATTATTATTCTAATTTATTTCTCTTATAAATACAATGCAGCATTGGGTTCCGCCGAATTGTGTCTCTAAAACGAATGGAAAGAGGAAATAGTAAAAGAAATCACTTTCCACATGTACTCTAATAGATTTTTTTTTTTTTTTTAATTATCGTATTTTTCTTGTTTTTTTTCTAGCACCTATATTTTTTCTTTCTTTTTTTGCGTTTCTTTTACATGTAAAGATCGCGCAAAGGTGTCAAAAAGTTCTTGCCGAAAAGTAAGGGTTGTTGCAACAAGCAATTAAATTTAGACATAGGACTTCTCGTTTCAGATGAAACAAATAACCTACAGTTGTTGTAATTTTTTTTTTATTTTTAGCATCACGCTGTATTCCACATATAGCTGGGAAGGCAGAGGGAACCTAGTGTTAAGACATTCACCTTACGCGCTTACATTACATATTGTTCTACTTGGCCAAGACGGCTGCTCTAGAAAATTTATTTGATTAAATATTTATAAATACAGGAGTATCTGATGAAAGAGAACCTACTGATAGACCGAACTTCGGCTTACAGCCCAGTACTATTACCAAGTATGGATTGCATTTTATTATGCGTGTTATTGGATTAAGAGCACGGGATCTGCGGGTTTGCGGGACTGGAATATCTTACATTTTATTTTTACTCTTAAAAAGCACAATTGCTCTCAATAAAAAGAAATGCAAAAGGAGCACTAAAAGAGAATTTCTCAATTTTCTTTCTTAAAATGCAAACTAAGCTGAAGGCGATGATTAGTATCACATAAAAATATTAAATTAAAACTTCAGTAAAACAACTTTCAATAAAACAGAAACATATTAAACACAGCCATAATAATAAGATTAAACTTTCTTGGAATATTAGAAATAATAGCCAAGTTAAGGGGGAAGTCCCGATCGTGGGCATATTGGAAATTCTCAATAGCGATGGGAGGCTGAACTTGGCACATTACGCCATCGTAATGTAAAACAATTAAAAGGAAACTTTTTACTAAAGGGTGTGGTTTTGTTGTATGGAGTTGTATGGAGCTGGTAAGATAAGATTTTATTTAGACTATTGTAAGAATTTTCTTATACGGTTTTATTAATATGTGAAAAATAAATGTGTACGAATGCCAGTCTAGTGTAGGACCGTCGTGGTACAAGCGTGTGACTGTAAACGTGACAGGTTATGGGTTCGATTCAATTTGGCGGAAAGTGGGGAGTGGAGGCCTCTGCCAAAAAAAATATTACAGTGTATAAGCAAAATTTTTGGCAGTTTATGAGGAATCTTCATACTTTTTACAAGACCATCGATACTGTGTTCTTAAAGCTCAACGAAGGTCTTCCCCAGCCTCTCTTATCACACTATTTTGTGAAACATTTTTTTTGGCCCACTCCAACGCCGTCGTTTGCACGTTCTTAAAGCCAAAAAACCAGATCACACCAAAATGATCAGCAACACACCCAACAACTCAAACCTAATGAACAATTAGACAATACGCGCATCGGCGGTCTGTAACCCATTAGGGTTTTAATTGAAAATAGCGTAACGGCTGTAAATTGTTGCACCGCGGAGAGTGCACCCTACACCCTACACCCTACACCCTACACCCAGTGACCTCCCTACATACTTTGCTATCATGTGATTATGGGCAAAGTTTTACCTATAAGTTATAGGCTATAAGTCAATTTGTTGAGGTTTTTTTTTTTCGACTTCACGCTATATCCCACAGAGACAACCCAGACTAAGACAATCTCCTCTCCCCACGCACCACCTAATTTTCAAGATAAAGGATTTATTGACCAGAGCGAGGAAATGTAAATAATTTGGCACTGGCTCCGGATTGGGAATCGATCCTGCAAGCGTTGCGTTTACAGTTCGATATTAGATCTTGAGTAGTTGAACTCAATGTCGCCCGTCAGAATCGGACCCATTACCATCGTCGAGCACGATTTCTTAATTACATAACATATTGAAAATGTAAATAGTTAGGTATAGTTAGTATAAAATTCGGACAAGGTTCATTTCCTAGGACAAGAAACTAATTAGCATTCTTTAGCATTAGTTTCACGTTGCGGCAGGGTAGACAGAGGGAACCTGTGAACCTATTTTTAAGACACTTAATTCCCATTACGACAGTTCCGCCGAATTCTGGAGATATAAACATTAATTTCCTGGAGCGAGAATCGAACCAACAACCTGTCACGATATTATTCGCACACTTGTGCCTCTGCAACTGGCCTCTACCTCGTATATTTATAATACCTCTTACTTATATATTTCCGAATCTAACTAAAACTATTCTGAAAAGAGCACGTGTCTCTATAAAAAATGTAAAATAGGGTGAAATAAAATGTTTGACCGCAGCTACATAGTAATAGAATAAGAGGGGTGCGGGTCAATCGGTAATCGGCACTATCGCGACGATCAGAGTTCGATTCCCGCGGGGTGTAATTAGATTGTTAGTCGCATGCAATGACGTGTCATGTTCGATGGGGAATAGTTTTGATACTTGAGAATTTTATTTTTTAGTTTTATATGTAAAATATTATTTTAAGATATTTTTATTATTAGATATCGGAGATAAGTAACAATTGAATTACGAAATCTGTTCTCATTTCCCCATTCCATTTTATAATAAGCTAGTAGAATTCGTATCTATTTCACATTTTCACAAACTTCATAAAAAATAAGTTTTCAATTCAATTGAAATTAAAATTCTATTCTCAATTTACGCATAACATAAAACCACGTCAGTCATAAAAAAACGAATATCAATAAAAACATAATATTTATTATACATAATGATAAACAAAGATAGTTTATATTAATTACCTTTTATATTACTTAGAAGTAATAACCTTTAAACAATTAAATTTAAGGTCATCAGAAACGATTGTATAAAATAAATAATTGTTAAGTAATGTATCATTTGTATCATTGTTTTCGTTCTTCAAAGCTAATTTATAAATTATAATTATTCGTAGTTTAGAAACAAGAATATTTCGTTATTATTAACATTTTAAACGTGTTATTGCAGACTAGGAAGAGACAAAAATATTTTAGTGAACCGTAAAACAAATGAATAAATACCGGGATTCGAACCAGCTCCTCTTGGAACTTTGATGAACCACTCGACTTTTAATCTAGCTGCGTTCAAATTAACATCCATTTTCTAAAAAAATATTAACTCAAATAAAAAAATAAGTTTTTTTTAAAGTCTCAAGACATCCCCGCACGTATACACTCACAAATTGTTGTCGATAAGAAAGTCAGTTGAAATTTAATATACATAATTTCTTTTAACGTACGCCGTAACACGAACTAAGGCGGCCACAGACAGACTATTCATTATTGAAAGGGCATTTGCAATATATGTATTAAATACTAGCTTTGAAACGTGGCTTCACTCGTATTGATATCCTTAAATGATTGTTTCTTTTATACATAAATGGCAGGCTAGGGAGGGAACCTAATGTATTAAATACCAGCTTTAAGCCCCGGCTTCACTCACGTTGATATCTTTAATTGTCTTGTCTTTTTTTAGCTTCACACTGTATCCGTTTATAGCAAGGTAGGCATTGGGAACCTGGGAACTTAGTGTTTGGAAACTGCGTTCCCATTAAGATACTTGCGTTCCACACTTTCTGCCAAATTCTTTAGGCTTTGCGTGTTGATTTGCGAAACTCGATGCCGTTTAATGATTGCCCATGATAAAATTAAATATTAATTGAAATAATGAACTTTTGAGACATTACGTGTAGAGTAACGGAATTCAAGTCCACGCCTTGTCTTGTTACCCCAGCGAAAACATAAGAATTATTCTCTCTAAAATATATGAATCTAAAATATAATAGTAATCGTTTCACTAGTTTATATATAAAATTGTAACAAACAAACAAACTCACGTTTAAAATAATATAATACCTACATAAAACACAGGTGATATATTAGAGAAAGGCAACGGAAACAATTTACAATTTATAATTTATTTCTCTATATTGTATTTGCGAAGAACCTTTTTTTTAAATGTCACTTTCTTTCTTATAAATGGATATTAGAACTTTAACATGACTTTTTTATTTGACATTCAATTTAATAGTTTGAGTGAAGCTATGGCGTTGGGTTCCGCCGCTTAACACGCGATGTATCGAATATTGAACGGGAAGTGGGGAACGGAATGTTTTAACACTAGGTTCCCTCTGCCTTCTCTGCTATATGCAGAATATATCGTGAAGCCAGTTTTAAGTTTGTCTGATACTTGTGTCTTATATCTTCAAACTTGTTATGATTCTTACAGAATCTCTACTTTTCTCCATAGCTGCAAAAAACCTCACCTTTATCACCCATAAGAATAAGAAAAGAAAACTTAATGAAGAAACTTTCTTTTCTATTTATTACTTGAAAGGGAAATTATATGAAGCAAACCCGAAATTCGTCACTAAACGCCAGCACTCATGTCAAAACCCTCATGTGTTGATTGAGGAACCTCAATCTCAACTGGCACGCTCGAAGCGCCATAAATAAAGAACCGAACCGAGGAACCTCAATGTCACTCTATGTCTTGTTACCAGAACGAGGGAATCATACCCACAACCATTGAGACGCTGTACCGATGTGCCGCAACGACCTGACTAGAAAGTAAGCTGTCTATAATTCTAATAAAATAACAATACCAAAATTATTCATTACGAAAGGAAATCTTGTCAGTTATCTAAGTGAAATAAATTGGCTGGCCCGTTAATTGATACGGTTTCGATCGGGGGGAGTCAGCCATGCGTCACTCCTTATCAGTGCCCCCTTATCAGTGCTCCTGCGATCTGAATTAATGAGCTGGAGCAGATGTTTTACTTGAAACGATGAATTTAATGTGTGGATTTGAATTGTGGGTAGTTTTAAGTCAGTTTGTGCCTCTTTTGGTTGGTTTTTAAGGTTGATTTTTAAATTTGTATCCCGCCGATAGTAAGGTAAGTGGACGGAACCTGGGAACCCAGTATTAAGACATTTCATTCCTATTAAGATACTTCCGTGCAGTAGAGCCTTAACACTAGGTTCCTCTGCTTTCCTCTGCTACTCTGCCTATCCTACGGAAAATATAGGAATCTAAATTGCTCCAAGTCGTTATCGAACCACCAACTGACATTACTACTTGCCATTATTTAATAGTAATATCTAATGACATTAAGCATATTACAAATTGTTGATTTTATTCATATTACTTTTATTGATATGCCATTTTGTGAAAGTAATCAATTGTCCTTTATCTGGGTTATATATCTATAATTGTTATTTTATTACGGTACTGCGAAATAACGTATTGGGAGACAGGTGCAGGAATTAAATAATTCTAATATTTATTGTTAGGTATATATTTTTTTAGCTTCACGCTGTAACCCGCATATACTACCCTGTTATCAGAGCAGAGGGATACCGGCAGAGGGAACCGGGGAACTTAGTGTTAAGATTCTCAGTTCCCATTAAGACATTTCCGTTCGATGCTTCCCGCTGACTTTTGAAGGCATTGCGTGTTGAGTGGTGAAACTTAAAGCTACTTAATATCTCATTACCAGGGAGAGGAAACGAAAAAAATATTTTTTGAGTAGGAATCGAACTCTCACGTTTGTGTCGCATAGAAAACGAATATTCAGCAACAATTGATATTTTTTGGGAATCACTCCATAAAATTAGGAGTAAACTGGCTTATAAAGTTAAATAATAGTATTATATAGAATCTTGTTGTAACTTTTTGTAACTTAGAATTTACTTTTATGCAGTTTTAGTTGTAAGGACAAAATTTTTTATTTTTTTTTAGACTGTGATTGTTATTAGGTAATCTTTTTCTCACACATAAATATTTGCATGTGGAGTTCATCGTAACAAACATATGTATAGTTCTTATTTTTTTTTTTAAGTATATATACACCAAACTTACAAAGCTGTACTGTACCTATGTGATAAACCAAATAAATAAATAAATAAATAAATAAACTCACAACCTATCATCTTTCCAGTCGCACGCTTTTGCCCCTGCGTCACAACTGACCTCTAGATCTAATTCTATTCTATTCAATTCAATTCAATACTATATATAATGACATTTACACACTAACGTCTTTTGTCCGTCACTTCCTACACCAAAACCGCAGGCTTTCTTTAAAACATACCTCTAATTACTTTTATATTGTGACCACCTTGCAGGTGCGCTGCCGGCCGTGACGGACCACTCAACCTTAACCGAATAGTTAAAATTAACTGTATAGTTAACTAATAGGGTTTAAATTTAAATGTAAGTAGTGTCTTCGCGGCTTCGCCAGCTTGGACTCTACTCTGATATAATATGCATATATTATAGATATAAACCTTCGTTATGAATTAATTTTTAGTAAAGACGAAATTTTAATCTTTGGGTAATTTTAAAGCTTGGAGGCGGTTTAAGACGATCTATATACGTAAAAAATTTATTGATAATATTTTAAATCGAATATTCATTGAATTTTCTGTTATTATTATAGAAGTTATATTTGAGGTCAATGCCTTGGGCGAATTTGGTCTTAATGATTTTATTGTTTTAATTTGTCAATAATCTTACACTATAGACACCTACCCACCACTATAGATAGCATAGCGTGTTGAGTGGCGGAACTCAACGCTGGGTTTTTGCCTTGTTGCCAGAGCGAAGGAATTAAATTATTAATAAATAATAATACATTCCCTCGAGTGGGGATTGAACCCATAACCGCTGTTCCTGCGCCACGATGGCCTCAAATAGCATTATTACTAATAACTATAAAACGGAAATATGTACGTTCATTAAGCTCTAAACAAATACGTGTCAGCTTAAACTTTAAACACTAATATAAATTGAAAAAGTTAAAATTATGACCTTTACACTAACAAAACTAATGAAAATGACACAAAAACTTAAAAACAGTTATTTTTCATCGATTTAATTTGAGAAATTACAATTTACGAACACGCGATATGTATACATATCAAATTCCCTGGAATTGCATGCGGATATTGGATATAATAATACGCTTCACGCTTTATCACGCACACTGCAGGGTAGCGAGAGGAAACGTAGTGGTAAAATAGTCAATTTCCCAAATTTCTCCGAATTCTGGACAAGAGAATTGAGTGGCTGAACTTACCGCCTCGCTTTGCCTCTACCGTAGTGTCGAAATGGAAATATAAATTTAAAAAAAAATCATTTCCTCGAGTAGGGAATCGAACCTACAACCAGTCGTGTTAACAGTCACACTTTGTGGCCCTACGCCACGACTGGCCTATTAATAATATTATTGCGGAACATCCGTTTGTAATTTTATACTTCGCATTTAGTCTTCCATGAGTTTAATGTGAGTATTTATCACTTATAATCGAACTTGTGACCAGCTGCAGTCAGTTATCATCACATTGTAGCATTGTACTACAATGTCTCTATGTTAATTTCCTTTGTAATATGTACTTATATGTAATTTAAGAATAAGTTTTTTTATGATTTATTATGATTATAGAAAGTCGTAAATTCTAATTAGTGTAATATGATAATATTTATAGATTCGTTAAGTAAGAGACCTAACTATTGCAACAATATAAGCTTAAAAACGAAAAAATGCAGAAGCAGAAAATCAAACCTGCCTTATAACATTTGAGCTTTCTGGTACTGGGTTCTCTCTGCATATCCCGAAGTGCTGGACAAGACTTGACGCCGGAAAAAAAAAACTTTAAGTATAGATCCTTGCTATGTATGGGATACAGCGTGAAAGCTATAAATAAAATATTATTATAGTTTCACGCTGCCTTTATCCTACATATATCAGGGAAGGCAGAGGAAACATAGTGTTCAGATACTCCGTTTCCCACCTAACTCTCAATTTCCGTTTTCTCATTGAGTGCTGTGTGACGGAATTCAATCCCACTCGTTGTCTTCTCCAGAGTCAGAAGGGGCACTCTAGAGAATCGAACCAACTGTCCCGTTTACATCAAGACAACGCCTCACAAAAGTTTCATTAGTTAATTTAATACATTTGAAAATAGCTTAAGACATATGATCATTACCTCTACGGGATATCAAACCCACGACCACTGTGCTCACTCAGGCACATCCCTAGCCGCGATGGTTAAAAGATAAATATATTTAAATAGGTCACTTGTATCGACACTGCTCGTATAGTGCTGTCCCTTTTTAAGCGATAATTACTTTCTCATGTCGTTTTTTAAGCTTTTGTTTAAGCGACATGTGGTAGAGTTAATTATTGGGGTGACTGATATCTGTATTGATGAATTAACGGAATATGCAATGAATATAAATTTTTTAATTATTTCCATTTACCTACACTTATAATGACATAAGTCTGTCACGCTGTCACGCTGTATCCCGTACATAGCGAAGCAAGCAGACAGAACCATAAGACACTACGTTCTCATTAAGACATTTTTTTCGAGCCATCAGAGAGTCGAGACGAACAAATGAAAATAAGTATTATATATTTTATTTCCACAGGTTCTTCTCTGTTTATATATTTAATTTAATTCATGTTACTTTTTAATTGAAACCAAATTATTCTTTCTACAAATATTATTTATTTCTCTCTCATCTCCACAAAAACTATTACAAAAAACCAAGCAAACCCACAAAACTCCACTAGTACCTAACATAACCACACTACCGTATGAAAGAACCACAAAATTAAAGATCGGAAGCAGATTGTCGCGCACCACTGCTAGTGACCAAATATGTTTTTTTATCACTAATTAAAAATGCAGGCGCTTTGATGAATGATATCCTGATAGCGGGTTCGATGCCAGGGGTTATGTATAATAGAGAAGTCATATTTAGATAGTTAATTAGTTGGAAATACGTTTTGTATTAGGTATGGTGAATCAGTTGTATAGTGACTCTGGCTATATAAACGAAGGTATTAGGTTCGATTTACGTTATTTTTGGTTATTAAAATATTCGTATAATTTTTTTAGTTCCACATTGTATCCTGAATATACGGTAGTCAACCTAGTGTTGATACACTCCATTCCTCACTTGATATTGCAAGTTTTGGAAAGCGGAACATCGTAATTTACCAGAGCGATGAAATGAAAAAGGCTCCCGTATAAGAATCGAACCCACAACCGTTGCGTTTATAGTCACGTCACGTGCCGTGCCCGCGCGTGCTCTGGTGATGAAACAAAGCGCGGCGTTGAATTCCGCCACTCAACATGAAAAGGCTCCATTTATTCAACACTTAAAAATATATTATGTTAAGTAGCGGAACCAAACGCCGCATTTATCTCACCATATCAGTCAAACCCCTATACCTATTATAAACATAAATAATCCCCCTGTAAGATTAGAATTCACAACTATCGACTTAACAAACTAAACAGTCAACACTAATCCCAATCACAATCTATTCATCCAAACGAAAAATTAGAATAAACTGTCGATAAATCCTCAATTCCGTTCTCAAAATAAATTGTAAGTGTCCACGGAAGAGATATAACCGAAAAATAAACTTTTTAAATCACAGTCATGCAAATTAACCCTTGAAATGCCAACTAAATTTAAATATGGCCATAAAATCGGTCCAAGTACAATATAGAGAGTGTATTCACAATGCGAAAAAACCTCGCCACTTACGCTAGGATTGCCTTCGAACATTAATGATCTATTGAAAAATGATACCAAAAATAATCTTCTCTTCGAAATTAACATAAAGATTAGGGGTAGCTTTTCCCAGGGTTAGTATAGTAAGCTGTTTCAATTTCGACTTTATTGCTATACAAATAGAGTATAAATTTAATTTTGGTCTTAAACTATCAAGTACCAAAAGCTATCTAGGATTTAGATACATTTTTCATATAAAAGTTACATATAATGGAACTTAAACTTAATTTTGTTAAAGTTTAGAGCTCAAAATATAAAAGTTTCATCAAAATTGTAATCATATGGTAATTTTTTTAACCATAAATGGCGTATGCAAATTTTTGATTTGTATTGAACGTACAGATTTATGAGAGGGTTGGTATTCAATTCGATGATGACAGATGCAAAAATTTTCAAAACATCGTATCTTGTTACGTACTATATATATTATTGTAGCAGAGCTAGACGTGTGGTCTCAGTAAATATAGTAGAACAAACTCAAATAGTATTTTTTTTTCATTTTGCTATCCCAGCTTCACGCTGTATCCCGCACACAGCAGGATAGGCAGAGGAAACCTAGTGTTAAGACACTCCGTTCCTCACTTTCTGCCGTATTCTGTAGTTGAGTTCTGCCACTGAACGTCGCGCTTTGCGGACCAGAGCGAAGAAATGGAAATATAAAAATAAATAAATATTTCACTTCCTCGAGTGGGTATCGAACCCACAACCGTCGGGTTACAATCACAGGGATGAAAAGGGATCTTGGAACATAATCAATTAAAATTATATTAAATCAGCTTCACGCTGTATCCCGCACACAGCAAGGTAGGCAGAGGGAACCTCGTGTTAAGATATACAATTATATAAAAAATATCAAATATACACAATCCAAAGTATTTAAACAACATTTTAGCATTACTTACTATTATTTCCTTACTCTACTTTGCATAATAAAGAGGGTTCATCCAAACGGTTGAGATTACCGACATGTGTAGTTCACGCTTGATCGCGTCGCCGTCTTGCGGTCTTATTTAATGAATGACTANTGTAGTTGCGTTCTGCCACTGAACGCCGCGCTTTGCGGACCAGAGCGAAGAAATGGAAATATAAAAGTAAATAAATATTTCACTTCCTCGAGTGGGTATCGAACCCACAACCGTCGCGGTACAATCACAGGGATGGAAAAGGATCTTTGAAAATAATTAATTAAAATTATATTAAATCAGCTTCACGCTGTAACCCGCACACAGCAGGGTAGACAGAGGGAACCTCGTGTTAAAATATACAATTATATAAAAAATATCAAATATATACAATCCAAAGTATTTATATAACATTTTAACATTACTTACTATTATTTCCTTACTCTACTTTGCATAATAAAGAGGGTTCATCCAAACGGTTGAGATTACCGACATGTGTAGTTCACGCTTGATCGCGTCGCCGTCTTGCGGTCTTATTTAATGAATGGGTACAAGGGAACCTTTTTAACGGTAAATTTTGTCTTTTTTTCCTTCTTGTGTAACGTTTAGGGTGTGGAGAATTTAGTGTTAAGGCTCTCCGTTTTTCGTTTTACAATGTTTCATGATCATAATAAATTAGTATTATCATATTTAATAGTTAAGGACATTAAAGCAACAAAATAAGCGAAATAATGATATTTCTAATGTAAATAGACGTTGTATTTGCATTGTTACCATATTGAGAACCAAACATATTTTTAAAATCTTTAAACATGTGACTATTAACGCGACAAATTCTGTGGTGGATTCCCAATCGAGAAAATGAAATGTTTAATATTTCCATTTTCATTTTCTGGTGTCGACGTAAAGCGCGGCGTTGAATTCCGCCACTCAACAGGCAATGCCTACAGATTTCAGCGGATAATTGGCAACGGAGTGTCTTAACACCAGATTCCCTCTACCTAACCTGTTATGTGCGAGATATAGGTGAACCTAATTTAAGTAGAACGAAAAAGAAATATGAATTGGACAAAATCGATTTTATCATAGATTCAATATCGATATTATAAAAGACCACCCGTACAAACTCCCCTGGGATGCTATTCGAAACCGATAATCGTGTTAGAACCACTTAGGAAGTTAGAGTGTCTCACATTCATTTGAATAATACCGTCTTCTTATTAGGATATAGCAGCAAAGTAACTTTTTACGTAAAGTATATTGTGTTTTTTTTTATTGAAATGGAATATTGATTATAGCTTATTGGTTGTTATGGAATTGAAGCCGTCAGTCAGTGACGTGGTAAGGAGTTCGTTTACAACCCAATGGTATGATCATATTATTTTTTTTCTTTTTCCTTCTCTGGTGGACAAATATGGCAGACAGAGTTCAGTGTCGCGATTACCACATAATGTCTCGAAAAATAGGCAGAGAGACCGGAATATTTTAACTCTAATTTCCCTCTGCTCAATCTACTACGCAAGAAAAAGGGAACCTAGTGTTAACACAATCCGTCCCCACTTTCCATTCAATTTTCGAAACAATGCGTGTTGAGGCAAATTCAACGCCGCCTTATAATACCAGAACAAAAAAAATAAAATTATTAATTCCCTCAATTGGGAAACAAACCCACAACCATCGCTATTACGGACTGTGCTACTGCGTCATGAAGGCCTCAACAGCCAGATACGCGTAATAAGACAGACTTCCGGTTCACATTTAAGTGTGGAGAATTGAATTCATTAATTTTGTCACGTTCCAGTTGCATAAAGGATTGTAATTATATAAATAGATTCGTAGTAAAGGAGATAATCGATATATCGAATCATCAATACGAATTAAACGGACCGATTGTGATGGTGTTGTCGATTATTTTGATAAATTATTTAAAAATCTGAATGCTAAACGGTTGAAATTTATTAATAAGTTATAGCAAAGAATCTTATAGATAACAAAAAATTGCGATTAATACAAAGAGTAAAAAAATGCCATAAATTACTCAAAAATAAAATTTTATTAATTAACTTAAGTGTGATATTAAGAATGCTGTAAGAATGGAAAAATTTAGTGGTAATGTGTTTATTTATTTTAATCGTCGTATTCAATTAAAATGGAAAAAGAGAACTAAGTATTTTAACATTATTTTTTATTCTCATTTCTATTCGAGATTCGAGATTCATTTCTATTGGAGACAGCGTAAAATAAAGAAAATCTTACACAGTTTTTTTTTGTCTATTTATAAGTATTTTAAATAAACACTACAGACACGTGGTTTGTATCTTTTTTTCAATTAATCCAAAATTATTAGCTATAATCGTATTTTCNCAAAATCGATTTTATCATAGATTCAATATCGATATTATAAAAGACCACCCGTACAAACTCCCCTGGGATGCTATTCGAAACCGATAATCGTGTTAGAACCACTTAGGAAGTTAGAGTGTCTCACATTCATTTGAATAATACCGTCTTCTTATTAGGATATAGCAGCAAAGTAACTTTTTACGTAAAGTATATTGTGTTTTTTTTTATTGAAATGGAATATTGATTATAGCTTATTGGTTGTTATGGAATTGAAGCCGTCAGTCAGTGACGTGGTAAGGAGTTCGTTTACAACCCAATGGTATGATCATATTATTTTTTTTCTTTTTCCTTCTCTGGTGGACAAATATGGCGGACAGAGTTCAGTGTCGCGATTAACTCATGATGTCTTGAAATATAGGCGAAGAAACGGGAATATTTTTTTTTAACTATAATATCCCTCTGCTCACCCTACTATGCAAGAAAAAGGAAACCTAGTGTTAACACAATCCGTCCCCACTTTCCATTCAATATTCGAGACATTGCGTGTTGAGTGGTCAAATTCAACGCCGCATATATTTTATTATAATACCAGAACAAAAAATGAAAATAATTGATTCCCTCAAACGGAAAATGAACCCACAACCGTCGCTATAACAGACTGTGCTACTGCATCATGAAGGCCTCAACAGCCAGATACGCGTAATAAGACAGACTTCCGGTTCACATTTAAGTGTGGAGAATTGAATTCATTAATTTTGTCACGTTCCAGTTGCATAAAGGATTGAAATTATATAAATAGATTCGTAGTAAAGGAGATAATCGATATATCGAATCATCAATACGAATTACACGGACCGATTGTGATGGTGTTGTCGATTATTTTGATTAATTATTTAAAAATCTGAATGCTAAACGGTTGAAATTTATTAATAAGTTATAGCAAAGAATTAAAAAAAAGATTATTACAAAGAGTTAAAAAAATGCCATAAATTGCTCAAAAATAAAATGTTGTTAATTAACTTAAGTATGATATTAAGAATGCTGTAAGAATTTAAAAAAAATTGTGGTAATATTTTATTAATTTTAATCGTCATATTCAATTAAAATGGAAAATGAGAACGAAGCATTTTAAAGCTATTGGTAATTCTCATTTTTTTTATTTGCCTACCTTGATTTTTTTTTTAAATATCATAACTATTAGCTCTAATCGTAATTTTTTTATCTGCTACTAAAACTTGGAACTAGACATATGGACCGTTTATTTTGAAAGTGGTGTAAGTCCATTTTTGAGAAAAATGAGCTATCATGTAATTCATGCTTAATTTAATGTAATTTTTTTATATATAACTAGTCCGTGTTTAATTTCTCAAATGAAACCCCTGTTTTGAACAACTTAAAATCGGTCGGTCAATGAAATTGCATCATCAGCGACATACTAACCTTTAATTTTCTCGAAACAAAAGAAAATGGACTTACACCACTCTCAAAATAAACGGTCCATATGTCTCTAGATATTTAGTTTCTAATAGAGTCCAGATATTTGGATTACGTTTTCCTACATATATTTAACTTAATGTTATTTTAATACCTATTACAATTTGACTATTCTTACACAGATTATATATGCACTCAGCTTTTACTAGTACAAAGACTTTGTTAAAAAAAACTAACTATAAACAAAACCAACAATGGATAATATACAAAAATCGAACCGAAAAATTGAATGTAGATCGAATTCATTGTTTAAATATTTGAAATTCGTTCCATTCATTCCATAGAGATCCATCTTTTTTGATTATGTCAAAATTTTGGTTGAAAATTTGCATAAGAACGGGTTGCATTCAGCCAAAGGGGTATTGTTCGTTTTTGAACAGAACAGATATTTGGATGTCACTTTGTGTTTTACGGATCGTTTTTAATAAAATTGAATCAATGTGATATTTTAAAGATTCTTAGCGTTTGAATACGTTTATTAAAATATAGTATTGGACATGTGTTTAGGATTAGTTGGCTGAATGTTGTGGCCTTGTTATATAGGTATGTATTATTGTATTGATAAATAAAAAAAATAAAATAATCTACTATATACAAATATATATACTTATTTGCACAATTACAAAAACATAATTTATATTTCAAGTCCGAATTCATTGTGAAACATAATCGAAAATTAAACAACAGAAAACTTCTTAACCATCTAAAATGTCGCCCATTTCTCAGTTACCATAAAAAAATCAATTATTTTAACAATAGTATTACAAACACGCATTAATCTTGGCGTAAAGAGCAATGCCTTGATACTATACAAATCACTGTATCGCCTCCTAATGATCTTGATACTTCAAGTGATCGCTGTGACAGAGACAGAGAATGTAATTGTCATATGTTAGAAAGAGACAGACATACGACTTCTCACCGGAAACGGCGTAATATATGGTGCATTGTTAGTAATGAGATCGGTTTGTATGTTCGCTTGTGGTGGGCGTAGGCCTTAAATAGTCGATAGGTTTTTTTATTGCAACACTAAATAGTCTTTTAGGTAGGTGATGTTTTTTTTAATAAAAAAATATTTGCATGTTCTATAAGATTAGATCACTCACTCAGCAATACATCCATATATTTTAAACTCATTTCCATATATCAATATATTTCTTATTCCAGAAAAAACAAAAATAGACACATAAGCTGAGTAATATTCACCTTTTACAACATTTTCAAAGCTACACAGATGACAGATATGCAAAAAAACACAAACATTGAAACATTGCAATAGTCTATGCCAATGTCAAACCATTCGATTTGAAATTCAAATTTGGAAATCCATTAGTGTTCGTCATTTTAATGTGACAGTATTGAGTTACTCTAATTGATGGTTCGTTTTTTGAATGCTCCACTTTCGAAATTCGAACGTCAGTTCCGTTTTTTTTGTAACAATATGCATAGAGCATAGGGTTGTGTTCCTAACGGAAGAGTTCGGCTTTTTGTGTTTGGAATATAAATACTTTTTGTTATTTATTCACATGTTTATTGATTTCACTTTTAAAAAATGCTAGTTACATTAATATTTTTTTTACATTGCAATAATATTATGTATACGCATTTGTTTTTCAAATTAAATAATTTTCATAATTTAAATTTTAAAATGTAAAGAAGAGAGAACTGTAGGGACTGTAACTGGTTGTGGGTTGGGTTCCTACTCAGAGGAAGTCCCTTTTATAGTTTAGTGTTAAAACACTTATTTTCCGCCTAATTTTCGAAATATTTGAGTGGTAGAACTTAGCACCGTGCTTGGTCTGAATGGGTCGTCATGATTACAGTCAAACATTGTGATATTTGAAATTTAATTTATAAATAAGCAAAATTGTATTTAAAATACTATTTCGGTATTGTTACTTGGTGCATATCATGAAAGCGACAAACTAGGGACTTTAAGTTTTAAACTTTAGTAAAAATATCTCAACTGCCCCACTTGGGAATGCTTTAGATAATTCGCAATTATATAATTTTAAAAATGCTATACCTTATTATTATTAGTTTGTTTTAGTTTTTTAATAATTTTGAGTTACTAGAAAAACATAAAAAAATATTAACTTTTTTACCATACCAAAATATTAATACTTGACCTTACATTTACACTTTTATTGTAAAAAAAAGAACGTTGCTTATATTTATTCTTTTATTTCTTGTCTATTTCGTGAAGAAATTTTTCAGTAAGCCAGAGAAATCCGAGTTAAAGGACATTGCGTCATGTTGAATGGCGGAACCTTAACGCCGTTTGTTACCAGAGCGATGAAATGAAAATGATTAATTCCCTCGAGTCGGAATCGAACCCACAATCGTCGCGTTTCTCTGCTCTATGTTAAGAGGAGTTCTGTTTTATTTGCAACATATTTGACAGAGTATTATTAATAAACAGGCGGATCGTCCGATCGCGTTGACAATGGCAAAATCATTAAAAGATTTGAATAATAAAAAAAAAATACAAGAGGGGCGACAGTCACTGTTGCATAAGTAATTATAACAATTATTTTTTGATAGATAATAAATTATTTGTGACACTTCGTGCGATTCGCGTTCACAGATAAAAAAATGTTACAGATTAAAAATTGTATATGATTTGAATTTTTAAATATTTTTTTTATGCTTAGATTACTTTACTATATATTTTAATAAATGCATCAATATTCGATTATTTTAGCAAATAGAATACAAATTGCACTTACTAACTAACCTGTCACAATTCAAATTTAATTATTTTTCTTTATTTCATTCCACTTTTTTAGGTTAGAGAATAGGTTGTAAAATAGTGTGTATTTTTATTTCATTGTGTCTACTATATCCTACTATTGTTTTTATTCATTTCTCTTCTTCCGGTTAAGCAGAGGGAACCCAATGTCCGTCATTCACTTTTCGCGGAAATTTTGACACATTACGTATAGAGTAACAAAATTATTTATAATTAAATATTAATTCATCTTATTACCAAAAAAAACTGTACTTGAGTGGAAATCGAACCCACAATAATCTCTTTTACAATCAAACGCTGCCCCTGCACTACGACGACTGTATCACTTATTGCTTTTACGAATTCAAACCTACACTATCTTAACTATCATTAACAATAAAAGATTCATGCAACATTGCATTGAATTCAATACATTTATATATAAAAACGCATAAAAAAACCAAGTTGAGAGCAAAAGGAACACGTGTGTTTGTCACCCCCATCCCAAGACAGATGCCTTTCTCATTCAAATCAAGTTATTATATTTAGATCTTTGGTGCGCTATTTTGAACAGCTGATTGACTTTTTGTGTGGTTCTTTTAGAAAGTTTAGATTCGTATTGTTTTGGTTTCACTATCTATTTTTGTGTTGGTTAAATAATATTTTGGGTGTCTTATTGTTTTGACCTTTGTTTGGTTCCTTTTGGGGCCTATATAGCTCGAGATCAACAGATAGCTGAAGGTCTGGCTGTTAACAGGATATTTGCAGATTTGATATCTTGACGTGATAATGAATTGTTTTCGTTAGAAATTAATAAATTAATTATTTTCATTTCTCTCCTTTATTGATATACACAGTGGCGTTTACTTCTGAGAGGGAGAATCCAAAAAATCTATTAGTAATGTCAATACGGAGCATATTAAAAGAACGGTAGTATCTAATATTAGGTTAAGAATACAAAAATCTTTTCCTATTGTATCATTGTAGGGCAGCTAAAAAGAACTCTTAACCACTACTACTCTACCTGCTAAGTATAGGTATATTTGCCTCTTTCTACAATTTTCTTAGAAATGATTCATATTTATATGAACAAAAAAAACAATAACGATTGCACATTTAGTTTTTTTCTTTAAACAATTACTGATATTCAAAAATACATATTTTGGGTGCAAGTTGCAGTTGCATTTAGTGAATTAAACAGAGGGCCCGCATCATCTACTTATAATTGGTTTTACGCCACATGGGTTATAGGCTTGTTTGAGTTGTAGAAATGGCACCTCGTTTCTTATTTTTAAAAATTTTAATCAAATATCAAATTAATCTTGAATATATTTTCTTATAATTAAATTAAATATTATACACATTAGAATATACAGTATATATCATTAGTATAATATATTCATTTAAATTATAACTTTAATATTTTTTTTATCAGCTTCACGCTGTATCCCGCACACAAGAAGCTAGGCGGGGGGAACTTAGTGTTCTTCTTCGCTCCCCACTTTCCGCCAAATTCTTTATGCATTGCATATTGAGCGGAACTTGTTTTGAATTCGGCAGAACTCCACGCCGCACTTGACAAAACATATAAAACAAAAAAATATGTCTAAGATATATTTTTTTCTTTACTAAAAAAGTCATAACTAAAACTTGTCAACTCTACAATTTCATTCATTTGTTTCCGAGTCGTCATTTCTCTAGTATATTTGAAGAATATAATAATGACGATTAATTAATGATGGCTGATTGTGGTGAAACAATGACGGGGCCAAGATGACTTGCATGGGGGTCTGATGGGGAGAGAGTATGGTAATATAGCCAATTGGGTTTTAGTTTTGGTGGTGCAGGAAATGTTAGCTAGTATTAGTTTTTTATTACGATTTAAGAGTTTATCTTTGTTAATTTAAAGATGGAAAATAGAAAATTTTGTTTTCTGAAGGAATTTCGTGAAATCATGCTAAATTTCAACTTTCGTAGTCTAGTAGTTTTGCCAGTGTGTTGTATGTTAATCAGTGACGAGACAGATTAAATATTAATAGGTGGTATAGCAATACATTTTTCTTCTTTCGCCAAATTCTGGAATCATTGCGTGTTGAGTGGCGGAACTAAACGCCATGCTTTTACCTCGATACCAGGCATAGTATTATTAATGTCTTATAGATTATTATTAATTTTAAATTAGTTACTATTTCCCACTATTACACCTAAATATCTAAACGTAACAGCATTACGCTGTAAGGGTATCGAACTCACAACCGTCACACAGACGCTGTGTCGCTGAACCACAATACCGTCAATATTATTATTGTATGAGACAATTAGTATCTCACCATACAATTTGCATTTATTTAATTCCCGTATCAACTTTCTCATTACTCCAACCTTTTGAGGACGTTCTTTATTTTTTAATGCAATCTTCATTAAGACTCATTAAGATTTTATATTTCTTTTTTTGAGCATACGTGCCTTGTGTTTTTAAGCCTGAAGCACATCACTATTTGGAAATTATTTTTCTTTTTGCTTATTTATAGACACTACTATTTAAAGTGGCAGAACTCTACACTGCATTAGTCTAACTCTTTCCTCAGAGACTACAGAATATTAAATTAAAAATAATAATTTTGGATCTATACTTGAACCAGAATTAATTATAACGTTCTTTTTGCGTGCGTTTTCTTTTCCATGAATGCCTGAATCCAATTATTAAAGAAAGAAAAGAAAGTTCATAAAGACAGAAAAAAAAGAAGACATACATATAAGTGAAGGCTGTAGTAAGCACGTCAGGTTGTAGTTTCAATTCCCATTCGAGGAAATAAAATATTTAATATTTCCATTTCATCGGTCTGGTAACGAAGCAGTGTTCCACGACTCAACACGGATGACGGACACGCAACAGAAATCAGCGGAAAGTGGATAACGAAAATGAGAACGGAGTGCTATAGCACTAGGATCACAGATTCCCCGTACTTAACCCGCTATAAGCGGGATATACCTACTATGGATATATAGATATACCTACTATGGATATATAGATATATAGATAGATAGATACGACAGTCAAAGACAACACCTCCTTTGTCACCGCCACCACAAAAAGCCATCCATTCCGAACAGAACAATTACGATGAGTATAGGAAAAGTGCAATACATCGTAACATCTTCTATCCTTTGATGGCCTCCATAGTACAGAGTAGTGTTACGTAGAGTGTTCATATTTACATTTTATTAAAATCATTTCTTTTAATATGTAGGTATACGTAACGCGACGGATGTGGATTCGATCTCGACTCGAGGAAATAAAATATATATTTAATTTTTATTTCTTTGCTCTGATGCCGAGACAAAACACGGCGTTGAGTTTCGGCACTAACACGCAATGCTTCGAAAAATTTGGCAGAAAGTGGGGAATAAAATGTCAAAGATGATTAAATCATCTCTCTCAATATGTAAAGAACAGAGAGCTCTACTGCCATTTAAATACTTAAGTTAACACCGCGTTTTGTCTTACTAAATTAAAGAATCGTTATAATTGGGCATAATTCTGCGTTCAGTTACGTAATGTCTCAAGAGTAAGCAGAAAGTGTAGAACAAACTGATCTAACATAAATTTTCATAAATTCCTTTCTAAAACTATAAAATCTACGAATTATTATCGAACCTAAATCCATTTCTTACTGAGCTTTAAAAAAGTCGTAAACAAAAAAGCTTCCAACATCAACTACTCTGTCGCCTATTATCGAAATGCACATCGCGGTTTTCCTAAGGGTTGAATATTGGTATCAGCATCCGATTTGAACTCGTACACCTCTTTATTACAAGGGTACAAGGTTCGAATTCTCTTGGATAGTTTAAAAAATAATTTTGTATAGAACCAACGTTGGTGGCATTACCGAAATTGTAACTACAAAGTCTTCTAAAGGCGTACAGTGTTATTGTTCGATAGATTTGTATGTGTTTTTTTGCATATTTTTCTCTTTTTTGCATATTTTTCAATTTCACGTTTCATCCCGTAAAGCAGGAAAGGCAGAGGGTACGTAGTGTTAAAACACTCTGTTTCTAACTATAAAGGTGTAGTTGCATTTCAATTTGGTCAAAGGGATAGAAGATACTATATATTTTAAGTATTTTTTCTTTAGTTATCTACTTAATATGGTGTTTTCACTGTTTTCCTTTTAACTCACTCAGTGTTTTTGTTATCGTGGCTCAGTGGCAGAATGTAAAAGCGACGCCAACGTTTTGGGTTTGATTACTACTCGCTTGTATCAAGACAAAGCCGTAAAAGCAAGTTCCACCACTTAACACGCAATATCTTGAAAATTTGATGTAAAATGGAGAACAACGTGTCCCTCGGAGAGTGGAGAATGGAAGTGTTAAAACAGTGTAAAAGTAGAAGTATCTTAACACTTCCATTCCACACTTTAGGCTAAATTCTTGATGCGTTGCGTATTAAATAACCTTTACCTTGTTACCAAAGCAGGGAAATTTAAATAATAAATTAATTTATCATTCCCCCGAGTTGGGATCGAATATACAACCGTCGTCGTCGATACGACAGCCGAAAGGAATATCTTAAGAATGTGCGTATCTCTTTATTAGCAAGAAATAGGTAAAAACTAAAAGCGGCTCAACATATGATCGAAAACGTGGTTTTAGGTTCGATTTCCGCAGATAAAATATTTAAATTTCCCCGATTTTGTAACAAGACATAACTTGGCGTTAAACACCGCTACCTCCCACTCCATACTCCATACAATTCAATCAAAGCGTCGCGACCGGCTTCTGTTACAATAATATAGTTCAACATTAATAATGTATGAGGCTTAAACACTTTATTATGAGTCGTCTTACTTCAGTGTTTAAATTATTTTTTTTCATTGACGCGTCATCGCGACTCACGTCAGCTATGACGTGGGTGAATATGGATGGATGGTTTTGTTTTTGTTTTTTTTTTTTTACTTATTTTTTTTTTTGTTGAGCGAGTTTGAAATGGCGGAAGTGACATGGTTTTTTTCTAGGTTCAGACAGTATTTTAAAGGGGAAGGAAGAAGGACCCTGATATTGAGACATTTCGTTCCCCACTTTTCAACCAGTTTTCGAGACGTATTAAGTGATTTAACTTCATGCCAGGCTTTACTTGTTGTTAACACAGCAAGGAAATGAACAAACACACAGACACAACCGACACGTTTACGTCAGGCGCAGTAAACGCGATGGTTGAGGATTTAATTTAAGATAAGTTTAAATACCCTAAAATAATAAATTAAATTGGAAAAATGAGAATTTAAAAAAAAATCATTTCATCGACTGGCAATCGAACCACGACTTACCTCGAAACCTGGTCAGTTAAATAATTTAAAAAAAAGTGAATGAAACTTTCATAAACTTTTCTTTGGTTTTATATATTTTTTTATTTGAAGTCAAAAAAATCATTTCTATGGCATAAAGAAAAAAACAGTACGATTATCGCCTTCAAATCAACATTTAATAGAAACAAAAAGTCAACGCAAACATTAGAAAGTGGTGTATCTGACAGCTGTATGGGACATACCCCTTCGATGGCATTGACGGATTTTTATATAAAATATGGACATGGCAATATAAGAATATATTCGTTTTTTTTAAATTCACTTTGTATTCTGTGTATAGCAGGCTAGACAAAGTGAAAATTGTTTTAAGACACTCCCCATAATAGAAATAATATGTGTTAAGTACTTGGCAATTGAACCCATAACCATCGCCTTTGCGTTTGCGTCTACGTCTCTACTAACTAATCTTGAAAAAACTAAATATAGGTATCTACCTAAATTTTAGAGTAATTTACTTCGTTAAACCAATACTAACCTATTTTTTATATCCAGAAGGTATATCCATACAACTCTACCGTTGGTTTCCATAAAAAAAGAAAGAAAAAAAATAAACGAGCGGGGGCGCAAACATCCCTTCTTATGCAAATTCCGTTTGATTCCTTAGTGTCGTTATTAATTATTAATTTCCAAATGATTTATTAGCTTTCCTTATGAAAAATTCCATAAAAGTTAATTAGATATACATTTTTATTGGAAAGGGGTATTTTTTAACACGTTTTTTTCTCTCTCTCTTCTGTTTCAATAGAATTAATTACAACGTCGAGACTTTGCTGAACAGAATTTACTTTACTTTTCTTTACTTTGAATTTCTCGGTTGATTTGTGATGGAATTGTAAAGGAATGGTTTCTCAGTTATTTTTTTTAGGTAGCTTTTAATAAAATGTCAATCAATATTATGAGTAAAATCAGTTGTAAAGCTGTATATGTTGGACATGTTAAAAAAAACTTCAGGCTTTTTATGCCATGGCAGATACCTGCCAACAGAGGAAAACTAGAATTTAGGCACTCCGTTCTACATTATCTGCCCAATTTTTGAGCATACAGTGTTGATTAGCAGATATCACATCTTGCCCAGAGCGAGGAAATTTAATTAAATATAATCGGTCCCCAAATAGGAATCGAACCCACGCTGTCTCAGCATCGCTATAAACGAAAGTGGCGAACGAAGTGTCCTAACACTAGGTGTATTCTGAATTAGCGTGAAGGTGTGAAATAAACAAAATCACATCAGTGGAGTTGGACTCGTGTACGGAGGGTTCCGTACCATTAAACACCTTTAAAAATGGCATAAAATGGTTGTACGGAAGTCCCCTTAAATATTTATTTTATAGTTTTGTAACTGTTAGGTTAGCGACAACAGTAATAATTGCGAATGTCCAATTATTAAGTTCATGAGGTACCTGCCTAGCCTGGTGACAGACGAACAGACAGACAGTGAAGTCTTACGAATAGTCCCATTTTACCCTTTGGATACGGAACTCTAAAAAAAAATTTTTACGAATAAAAGTAAATATGACGTCGTTGATACAGGTGCATGCCTCTACCGCTGTCTGGCTGCACGCGATAATTATAGGTTCAAATTCCGCTCGAGGGTATTGTATTCAAAACACCCATAGGCAGGCATTCCTCCAATATACGGTTACGGATCGTCCGGTGTGATGGAAATACTATATATCTAAATAAACTAAAGGTTGAAAGCACAATTATATATTTTTTCTTATATCATAGCAGGGTAGGCAGAGGGAACCTGGGAACCTTTCCCCCTTTTAACGTCACAGTGTACTCTGCACACAACAGGATAGTCAGAGAAAAACTGCCCGATTTAAAACTCCCATTTTCCGCCAAATTCTGAAGACATTACGTGTAGAGTGGCGAAACTCAACGCCGCGTTTTGCCTTGACACCAAAGCGAAAATTAAAATATTGCAAGAAATGACTTATCATAAGTTAAACCTAAAATTACTATTTATTTGCACCGCAATGGTTCGCTTTGCAATGTTATTAAGTAATACTGGAAGATCGTCACGAATTCATTTCTTTGTTCTCGAAATAAACTTTCGTCATTTTACTATTATAATTTGTAATACAGTTTAAAATTCGTTTCTCATACTATTCATGTCAATTAAACGAAAAGATGACTTTTAAAGTGGACTGGACTGGGTTGTTGATGGTTCAAATTCAAAATGGGGGAAGAAATGTTTAAAATAGTTTAGTTTATATATGACCTCGGTAATTCTTATATATTTTTGAACATAAAGCTACGGCCGCTACGGCTCGTTAAGGTTTAGGCTAAGGCTATCTTAAAAAATATATTTATTGGATTTAAAACGTAATGTAATGTAAAACGGCCACCATTGTTTTAAAACACAAAAATATAGAATAAAAATATGAAGTTATACAATTATAACAGCAAATTTCTAAAAACAGGGTAACTGTAAAAATCATATGTAATTTTTTTAAAACTCAAAGCTAACCAACTTAAAAAGTCACATATAATGATAAACAACTAAAGGGATTATAACAAAAAAGCTATAAAAAAACTCAAAAGAAAAATATTATTTACTTACACAATAGTAGAACAAAATTATGTGGAAACGAAACACCACTTGACTTGTAAAGAGGACCTTAGGTTCATTCACTTGTATCACACACACAAAAAAATACTTTAATTTGCAAATTATCACTCAAAACTGATAAAATATATTAAAAATGTATTATTTATATAATATAAAGTAATTAAATATAGTTTATAAGTGGGAAAAGCGCTTAAAAATGATAATTATTTCACAATAAGTGACACACGACGCCATCTTGTGGCGAGAAGCGCGGGGAAACTAAAAACATGACATTTGCTGATAGCTAGTGTAGTGCGTTTTATATTACTAATAGATATATATCATTATTATGATAATCGATTATTCAAATTATTAAATAAATATGTTTTCTAATAGGTCAAAATTTTATTGAGGTTTTTTTTGGATTAAATTTCAATTTTATGTCATTTACAAATATTTTATTGTTGTTCGTCTATTACAAAAATTATATAAATAGTAATCAGTTTGGAAGAATTATTTGTATCAAATAATAATTATTAGAAAAATATTTCTTGCGCAAAAAATATTAATTATTTATTTGTTTAAAAAAATCGAGATATTTCAATAGATTGCTGTATCGATGAGAGTTACCAATCGCGTGAACGAACCTAGTAACCGAATTTCGGATGGCGCGAAACAAAAACTGACCTACATTCGCGCCCTACCGAGTTCAGCCACCCCTGCGAGACGGCCCTAAGTCTTGCCCTTTGCTTTGCGGCTCTACAATTTCGATTATTTCAAGGTGATCTTATTGTTGCATTTGTTTAGATGCATTTAGCTCTTACTTCCTAAATTTAATAAAAACAACCCCTAAATTCCCTGAAACTCCTAAGATGGCTGCAAGATTATATATCTAACAGCTACAACAACTTGCATTGGTTAAGCCTTAGAAAAAAAAATTGCAAAAAAAAATTAAACAAGATAGTTAAAAAAAACGTAAACAAATAAATGTCAAGTCCGAGTGGGCAGCCGATTGCGGCGCAAAAAAAAGCGCATCCTATTATCGACTACAACAAAAGGACTTGTGCAGCGATACCTAAGTACACATCTCGATTCATCGTCTCGACTCGATCCGATCCTATTGGCGCGCCCCACTGTCGCCGCGTTGGAACGAGATGCCAATATCACAATTGTACAAGAGTGAGAGAGACAGAGACGGTGATCTTAGTAACGTAGTGGCGTCCCACTGGGCGGGGCCGCGCCAAGGAGCCTCAGATGCGCGTAGTGGGGCCTCAAGCGAAGGATCGCACTGCAGTCGTCTGTCGCGGCAGCCACGCGCGCCCGCGACCACGCCACGTTACGTCACTAATCGGTTACGGACAACCGATAATAATAATATCGATCGAACATCGATTCGATTTTGTTTTGTGCGTTCGTAATTTTTGATTGTTAATTATCTGTGCTTTGCCGCCTTTTTCGATAGTGAAGGATTGTGCTTTGACGTTTGTTGTTTTGTTTTTTGGTTTTTATTTTTGAAGGAATTTTTATTGAGATTGTGAAACTTGAGTGAAGACTGTGTTTGTGGACGCTGCTTATTTATTATGTTTTGAGTGATTTTCGAATTTTTCTTGTAAGTATTCCTCTTTTTTTATTTTAATTACAAGTGATCATTTTAAAATGTAGGGTGTAGTAATTTAGTGTTTTCCTTTTGGTTTCTTAAAATGTTTTAGAAGTTACAAAGTCTCTAAGTCTTATTA
This sequence comes from Heliconius cydno galanthus, assembly GCA_036379175.1. Lineage (NCBI taxonomy): Eukaryota > Metazoa > Arthropoda > Insecta > Lepidoptera > Nymphalidae > Heliconius > Heliconius cydno. The sequence continues at coordinate 248,835 of JAKRZM010000174.1, read as the reverse complement.
GAATTACGTATAGATATTTTTATTTTTTCAAAAGAACGATTAAAGTATTACGGCCAATGATTTACAATAATATATTAACATATTTATGAGATAAAAATATTTTCATTAAATTACCTGTGTTTTTTACATTCTTGATTTTTGGCAAAACTGTTAGATAAGAAAACTAATATAATAAAGTTATTAATATAATTTATATTAAATCATTATTAGAAAACATTGGATTAAACTTTAAAAAAATCTACCTTAACAATCGAAGTAAGCAAAAGATAACTCAAGAAACTTAGCGTAAAATCGCATAGTATTAAAACAAACAAAATTAATAAAATTAAAAACTAAATAAAACATTATAATAATATAATAAATTTAAAAAAATCTTACATAATAGAAACGGATATATTAGTAGAGAAATGGAAATAAAAGTGTTACAACACTCATTGAAAACGCGGCGGCAACGTTTTGCTCTATAGATTGATGAGTATCAATTACTTGCGTTTACCCTTTCAACCCCTTTTGAGATTACCTTTTTTTTAATGGACTTTTTTGGTTTTCGATATATTTTCGAGTTTTTTTTTAAATTAGAAAATTGGTATTGGTGGCATTGGAAAGACTAAATTTTAAATGATTATAACTATTATAAAAACATACATAATTCTTGATAAAAATAATTTAAATCGTGTTTTCTTAATTAAAATTTCTTATAAGATAAATGTAAGAACGGATTATAGTGCTTATTATATAGGATTTTAAAATTTAATCTGTTATTTTAAACGCGAATCGTTATGGGGATTAACTTAAATGTTCTTAAAGAATTTATAGTTCCTTGTGCCCACTTTTTAAAGTGATTATTATAAACTTTGTAAATATTAAAAGTGTATGGAGAATTATTTTAGTAACAATTTAAATTGTTATAATATAAACAGAGTTAGCAAGTAATTTTATTGAAGACGAAAAAATCCGTGTTAACAAAAAAAAATAACTCAATACAGATAATAAATTAATTAATCGTTAAATATGTCTTTTTATACTTTATAACTTTCCAAATTTTAAATAGTTGCTTGTTTTTAATGTGATCGTACTATGTTAAGACAGTTTATTTTAGTACGGTTAGAATATAGTTCCTATAATTAATTAGTCCCTCACGAGTTCTTGAACCTTCTCTAAATTTAGACTTAATTCGTGTAAGTCTTTTTTGACAAACGCACTACATTCGTATAAAGATGAATTTTTATCATTTCGTATACAAGGAAAAATAAACGTAAAAATAATGAACGGAGTGTCTTAACACTACTTATCCTACTATTTGCGGGAATATTTCTGATAATAAAATATTTTTTTAGTGAATGTAATTACTTAGAAAGTAAAATGTGTAATAGTTACCTTTAATACGCTACAATAATGTTGTCTCGAAATTTCTCTAACATAGCACAATGTTATTTTTTATATACCTAAATAAATGTTACAATTTACTATATTGCGTGATACAAACGAAAGAAATTTAATTATTTTTCTTACAATTTGTATTGGTTTTGAGATTACATTCGTATAAGATTATATGTATACCGTAGTGTCGGGACACTGTATTTTACGTTTCACGGCTTAACTCATAAAAAAAATATATTAATGAAATAAGTGACTCTATTATCAAAAAAAAATCTATAAAAATGATATTTTTTTATATCATAATTACTAATTAATTGAATGTATAAATGACAATTGGCGTGCAATTAGAACATTCTTCAATTGTTTTCTTTTACGTTGTCAATTATAGTCAACTACGGCCTTATAAGAAATGACATTGTATCTGTTTGTGATTAATAAAAATCGATTTTAATTTAGAATTGATTTAATTTCGATATTATTTGTAAATATTTATTTTATGCTTAATAAAAATCGATTGTGTTAAATATCGTGTTATTAGGTAGAAAATTATCTTCATGGATTGTTTTCTAGTTAAAGAATATCTCATATTAATATTTCGTAAAAGTAGTATTTTCTTATGAGAATGGCACTTATCTTTTTCCTTTACGAACACTTATTTGTATCTAAATAATTTAATAAAATTTCTCGGCAACAATTTTGATTGAGTATTTTTAACTGGTTCTCATCCGTTTCCCTACACTCCCTAAATTTCAATTTTCTAAGTCCGATAATTTCGTCGTTGTCAGTCAGTAGGCAAAGTTTTATACAGATATCTATATTGACTAATACATGAAAAATATATCTTTTTTTTATGAAGAAACAGATAAAAAATAACAAAAAATATCTTAATTTCGTATTAAAACAGATAGGACTCGATTCTGATATCATCATTGCGGAAGTTCATAGGATATGGTAAATCGATTACCAGCATGTGTTAATATGATTGTTATTATATTTATGTTCACATACCATATGTGGATTATTGTATGGACAGACTATTAGTATGTACTTACTGGTATATTAACTAATAAGATATACCTAGTGGTGTAAGACGGTGGTTGCGGGTTCAATCTTATATGGAAGAATTGTTTTCAAAAACATCTTTCCGTTGTAAAATATGGCCTTTTAATTTAAGTGTTATTCCACACTTGAGAATACAAAATACTTTTCTTAGTAAACTAAGATCTTAATTAAGAAGATAAAACTTTCTTTGACAAGAGTTTCAGTATCGGTGTTTAAGATTGCATATAATATGTATGAAAACTATATATACTATATATAAATTAGATTTTGGATAGCATAATTTTTTTAGGGAGTTATTTATTTATATTGTTATTTTTCCATTTATTTTGTAGTTTATTATCTTTAAGTGTTGTACGTACAGTATCTAGAATGTTCTTAAACAAAAGATGTTAATTAATAAGAGCTATCCAATCAACATTGTTTAAATAATCTTTTCTTATTATTTTATATAAATGTGTAATAAATTGAATATTATCCCATGAGAATTGACTTATTGTAATCGATTTTTAAAAGTTTTATCGATTTGTCGAAAAATTGGCATACACTTTAAATTGAAATTCGACATTACGAAACTAGTACAAAAATCCTTATCTAAGTCAATTAGTTATTCTGTCCCATACAATTTAATTTAACGTCCGAAATTCCAATACATTACATAATTTATTACTGATTTTGAATTTATAATGTCAACCATTTTATAGATTTTATTAAATCGTAGACACAACACTAATAAAAAAAAATTTTAAAGATGCTACTAATGGCACGACTTAAATGTCTTGATGAATATTGATTTTGTTTTGTTTTTTTTATTTTTATTTAGTACAGGTAACTAAAATGTAGAGCATAGAGTTGTTAAAGTATTTGTCATTTGGTGATCATTGATTTTTATTTAAAAAATATTTTCTTTTTTTATTTTAAAAGAACAAATTATGTATATTTCTTATAATTTTTCGATCGATTAATAATAGTTTAATAGTTTAGTTCGTTAACTATATTGTGATATAATTTATGAGGGTAGTTTGAATATGATTTATAAACATAAGTAAATATCCATCTTGAAACATAATTATGCTATTTTTATTAATTTTTAATGTTTTGCTATTTATTAAAATTAAAATTAAAATTCGAGGCCGTCATACTACAGCGGCCCAACATGTACACGACCGTGGTGGGTTCGATTCTCACTTGGATGGAATTAATTATATTTATGTAGGTTTACGCTCCAGTAATAAGATGAAACGCGGTGTTGAATTCCACAATTTATTACCGAGTTTCTTATACCTTCACGCTGTATCCCGTGTAAAGCACGGTTTAAACGGGATACAGTGTGAAGCTAATAACAATTTATAAAATTATTAAAATTTTGGTTTTTATGAAGTAATAAAAAATATATGACAGACACTACTTAAGTAGCATTGATCTAATATAAATCCACGATTGATTTATTATTTTCTTTCTAAAAGTCGTCTCTTATAGTATAAGATTAAAGTATATTTGAAGGTCAATGACCTGACTTAGATTTAACTTCAATTTTTTTTATATAAAAGGCACCGTGGTGCAGTGGGACAGCGTGTGAATGTAAACGCGATGGTTATGGGTTTGATTCTCACTCCGATAAATATAGTCGTACCTATATATTTTTTATATTGTCATTTTTTTGACTCAGGTAACAAATATTAACATTTGGTTTCCTCTGCCTATTCTGCTATGCGACTATGCATAGCGGTATAGTGATTCAACTCACTGCCTCATCCTAAAGAAAACACTATAAAATCACTACTTAACCCATCAACACTATCAAAATCACAGTGTAGAACTTCAATACTTTCCAACCCTTACCAAAATATAGACGAATATTCGAAACATCAAACCCGTAAGGGTGCTCGGGGTACTCTATCAACAATCGGTGAATTCCACAGAGGGAAGTATTCTAGATATGATATTTATTTGTTTATATCAAAGTAACAATGCACAATGGTGGTATTTTGGACGGTTAGTAAAATATTTAATTATATGGTAGGTTTTACCGACTTTGATAAAAAAGGGTTGTGTTTTTGAAGAAAAGAAAGCAGCTTAACCTTCTTTTTCCGCACGACGTTAGTTTATTGGCTGAAATTTCGTAACAGTGCGTGTTGAATGGTGAAACTCAACGCCACCAGAATATTAAAATATTAAATAAATTATTCCCTCGAATAAAAATAGAACCCATAGCAGTCACGTTTATGGTCGCACATTTGCACCACTGCACTACGACACACTCACTCTCACAGCTAGTTGTTTAATAAAAAAATAGAATGGAAATCGAACCCATAACCTCGGGCGTAACAGCCTGAAACACTTGCTATACTAATTGGCCAATTCAGTTTGTAATATGAGGTCTATTAAAAAAAAATTACCAAAAGTTAAACTTGAAATAAAGTTTTGGTAAACTTCTAAAATTGTAGATCTAAACGATAGCTTGTTGAAACTTTTGCGTGTTATTCATTAACACTCTAATAATAGGTACACTGTAGCTATTTTACTAACTAGTGAACATCGAAATTACGGAGAAATGAGACATAACTTCGTTTACTCTACATACAGACCTTAGTATTTGTAAGCTGATTATGCAGTCATCATAGCACAGTAGGTAATTGTCTATATAAATTCGATGGCTATAGGTTGAATCCCCAATTATTTATCCTTTTTCCTTCTCTGGTAGAACAAAGTGCAGCGTTAAGCTCCGCCTCTCATCTCACAATGTCTCGAATTTGGCCAGACAATGGAAGAGTGTCTTAACACTATTTTATTCTGTCTACCCTCCAAAAAATTAAATAAATATATTTCATATAATATTATACCCACCTATAGTTTTGTTTATTTATCTTACTTAAGCCGAGTGGCCATCTCGGGTGACCGGATGCTCTATCGATATATGTTATTGTTATAATAGTACTGAGAATCACTATCTTTCTTTCCTGTGGGAACCTGTGGAAGTATATGTTATAGTTTTAGATATTCGAGAACTTGTTTACTGGTAAGGAAACATAAGCTAGTCATGGTTTCGGGATGGTGTGTGTGGATTCAATCCATTAAGGTAAATTTATATTTGTAAAAAAAAAATGTTTTACTCCATTCCTCACTATATTTCAATTAGCAATAAATGTCTGGATAACGGAGAGCTAAGTGATATGTCATTTATACTACATTTGATATACTTATCATAAATCATAGCCGAGTTCAGGAAGTATTAATAGGTATGGTAGGTAAGACATATGTTGAAATTTCGAAATTACTAAGAATTACAAGTAAAGTTGATTTGTTTTAGCTATCCCGCTGCAAAAGCAAAAGACGGAGGGTACTTAGTGTTAAAACACTCCGTTCCCTAAGCACCGTCCACCAGAGCGACCAGAGCCTTGTTACCAGAGCGAGGAAATGATTACCCCAAGTGAGAACCGAACCTATATTCATCGTGTTTACAGTCAGATGCTATAATATTCCGCTACGACGCGACGGTCTCAAATTAGTTACTATCTAAAATAATGAAGACAACATGAAAGGAAGCCGACTTTAAAAGTCACGTGTCAAATTCAAAAACAAATTCTTTTAAAAATCTATTTTTATGTTATGCATTTTTATATTAGTTAGTCATTCCACTAATAAAAATTGCATACAAATGGAACGGTGTTAAGTTATGATGACTGTCTAATAATTATATTGAAATTTTCCGTCGGCATATAATATAAAAATATTGCTATAATATTAATAAGTAAATAAAGAAAGCGGTTTCTTTGAAGAAAAAATCGACATTGCTAACTAATATTATAGAGTCGAAGTATTTGTTTGGTTGAACGCACATATCTCAGGAAATGTTGGTTCAAATTTAAATATATTTTTTGCATTAAATAGGCAATTTATCGAGGAAAGCATTACGTTGTAAGTAAGTGACCCAGTACACTGGGTCACTTCTCTCTCTGAAGTACACCTCATAGTTACCTCGGGCCGTTAGCCAGTTAAAATTAGTAGAGTTATACAACTCTTAGAGGCAAAGCAACAAGCAAAAGGTAGTATCTACATATAGAAAAAAATATTTATAATATACTTAGATTCGTATTACAACCTTATCATTCGCCTCGAATAGTTTCTCACGGTGTTTTCGTGGCATTATGGGTTCTATGGGAAAGTCGTAGGGTTCCTTATGGGGCATGAGGTACGATGGGTTTGACGTGTCCAGTGTATTGCACAGGCGGTAGCGGATTGCAATATAGGGTAGCTAATGTGCTAAAAGTATAATTTTATTAAATAATTATAGGTTCATCTTATAGAAAAGCTGGTTATTGTTATGATTACTATTTACAATGATGTTTCAGCTTCACGCTTTATCCTGCTAACTGCAAAACTTAGTGTTAAAATACTCTGTTTTCTGGCTCGAGGCAATGCGTCTTAAGTGGTGGACGTTGCTATTTCTTTTGTTACCAGAAACTGCAAACTAAGATAACTCATTGCCCCAACTAAAAATCAAACCCACAACTACTATATATTAGGAATCTCCTTCCACCTACATGAAAATAGTTGAATTTGAAAAAAAAAAAATATGAAATTAATTTCTGTTGACGCCTATAACTTCCACGTGTAGGTATATCGTCAAGTAAACAATTCTATGGTATCAATTAATGGTGTAATGTTACTGTCCGATACTGACGTAATGTCATATGGGAATGTGGTATTGCCTATCTATCTTATGGTGATTGTGTGATAAAAAAACGTAGTGTTAAGACACTATGCGGTTGTGAGATCGATTCCTATTAGGGAGTTCAATTATTCTCATTTTCTCAGTATGATAAGCATAATTAAAGGAAAGATAATAAAAAAACTAGGTGGTTTAGAGGAACGGACTGTCTTAATATTAGGTCCCCTTATATATGCGGGATACAACATGAAGCTAATTAGTGTCTATAGTCGTTGCAGTGTAGTTTACACTTAAACAGAGATATTATGAGATAAATGATGGAGTTCAACACCAGTTTTTACTAATTTTTACAAATTATTTACTATAACAAATAAATATTAGAAAATAATTATAGTATTACTGAAAACTTTAAAAAAGTTTATATTGATTACTAAAATAACGATAAAAATCGATAACAATACTAGCAATGAAAGCAAAAATCAACAATTAAACAAACAAATTCATACAAAAGGCACCGATTATAAACAAATAACCGAATAACCAGAACCATGTGGCAAAATCGGTGCGACTGAAAAAAAAACAATATCGCCATCCCTTTCGCACGTATATCTGCATCCCTCTCTGACGTCACATGTGCTTCCCGCGTGAGATCAATGGCGGTTGTTTTTTTTTATTTATTAATAGTTTTATCAACGGGTTAGCTTTATTGAGTTTATCGATTCTGTTCTTCATTGACCTTTTATCGAATGAATCGATTATTTGTTTATCGCTTTATCTAGTTTAAGTTTTTTATTGAACTTAATTACTCTTGCACGCATGTCTCTTACAATTCTACTTCTGTAACTATTAATATTTTCTATGTGTTATTATTTGAGTGCATTATAGGGCAGTAGGAAATCGTCTGGCAGATAAGAAAAGAGAAAAACGGCGTTAAGTTCCGCACTCAACACGCAATGTCTCGAATACTCGAGATACTAATAATATACTAGAGATAAAATAATATTGTATATATCTCTGACGCTTCAGTTTCCCGCATAGCCCGCTGGGCAGGGGCACCCAGAATCAAGACATTTCGTTCTCCTTGCGTCATAACCTCAGGAACTCAACACCAGCAGGATTACTCCATTATAAATTAGTAAAAATATTAAAAACCCAATTCCCAATACAAAATATAAATATCCTCATACACTTACATACATACACTTGGTACCTACGACCACGACCACGCGATGACATTTCGAGCTGGCAGCCCATCAAGCAATTGGCAGGTGACACGTGAGTTATTAGATAGTTCTGATGTTGAATTTATTTTAAGTATATTAAGTCGTTTATTAAATTATACCAGCTCTAGCTACTTATATATTGTTTTTAGTACGACAATTTATTCTATTATTTGAAGATAGGGACGGGACTTCCAATCTCGAAAATTAGGTGGAAAGTGAAAATTCGAATATCTTAATACGTGGTTGTGAAGAGTCTATCCAATGCTAAAATAAACGGCGTACAGTTCTGCCGCTCTACATGCAACTGTCAAAAAACTATCTCGATTATGACAGGAAAAGAAGAATGAATTGTACTTTCACTAAATTCTCTGTTTATTCCTGTCATAAAAAAACAGTTTTTTGCTTTATTCCGCAAGGCAACCTAGTTTTAAGACATTCCGCCCAATTTTTGAGACATTACATATTGAATGGCGAAACTCAATCCCTCTCTTTATTTTCTTACCTGAGCAGAGCAAGCAAAAACAATTATACATTCCATCGAATTAAAATCGAATCTATAACCACCGCGACTATTAATAATATAAAAAAATAAATAAATATATGTATTTTTAGCTATAATATCAATAAAACAAGATGTCCCCGCACTCTAAACGAACAGGTGATGTTTCTTAATGATGCCACAGATACTTTGTTCCATTTAAATTTGGATCTAGATGTGCATTACATTAATATGATTTACGATATGCGGACGATGTAGCACTGTTGTGTTTGTCTGTTTGTCTCATATACGAGTGTATGTAGGGTAGATGGAAATTGTTTTTTTGGATTATGAATGTTTTTTGTATGATATTTATTTGTAGTTGTGGTGTGGTATAATGGTGGAAATGGGGAACCCATGGCGGTTCCATCTTTGGATTCTTCCATGGGGATAGTCAATAGAAAATATTTGTATTCTCTATCAATTGGATTTAAATTCACTATAATCGTAATCTGCAATCTCTTTGCAAAGTTAGTGTTCGATGGAAACTCGAAATTTATGTACTCGGGCGGCACTCTATCAAGATAAAGTGCGGCGTTTAATTCCGCTACTCAACACGCATGTCTTGAAAATTGAAGTGTAGGGGGAACGGACTGTCTTAAATCTAGGTTGCCTCCACCTAGCCCACTATATACGGGATACTGCATAAAAAAAACAAAATTTAAAAATAATAGCGCGAGTTCATTATCCCCACACTGCCGTCAAACTAAATCTATAGTATAAGAAACATTGGAATATCATAATTCTTTCTGACATGCCTCCCCTCGGGAACGCGTTCTGAATGTCTCTAGATACTCCCATATTATAGTGATGCTGAGGAATCTCTATTGGATTTTTTATGTTATTTGTGAGGGTAATAGTATGCTTCAAATATGTTTAATATATTGTTATTTTGTCTGTTTCTTTTCTAGTGGTATTGTCGTGTTTGGACACAGTAGTGGGTTCAATTTCAAAAGTGGGAAATAAAATAAGTCGGTTAATAAAGGTTTAGGTGTGTATTCGTTAAGGTTTTATGTAAATTGACTGAAATATAACGATTATTGTTAAAGAGATCGTAAAAAATCTTGCTTACTAAAAGCTTTAGTTGCCGCGTAAACTGCCAAAGATAAGTTTAAAGGTGAATATTTATTTCTTTATTGTTTTTACAAAGGAAGTAATTTGTCATTCGATTTACTAAGCCCTACTATATATAGTATGAAAGATGATTACAGATAAAACATTAATAGCTTAAATTTTTAAAAAACGTTAAGTCGATTCCGTTAAAATACATATAATATTAGATTAAAAACTGTCTGGGCAATTCATTATTCAAAATTGCCCAATTTTACAATAGATATATAAAGATATAGGTAAAGATAAAATATGATATACGTTTTATTAAGGGAAACACCCTACTAGGTCAACGTATACAATACTATAGAAATAGATGTAGAAACGATACCAATCTACACCAGCCCTACAAGGTGGGACTGTCGCCATAAAAAATAGCTTTTTTTTCTAACCAAAGATATTTTTTACCGGTTTTTTTGTACTATCATTATGTCATCTCACGCGGTTACGTCCCTAATGAATAATAAATAGTCTAATTATTCCTCGGAGAGTTCATTGATATATTTATTGTTATAGAGGAAGTGAGTTTCTGTTTTATGAAGTTATTAATATAGTTTATATGACGCGGCGTTTTTGTCAGTCCTGTAAGGTTGGCGTTTTTGTCAGTTGTCTATAGTTTCAATACAAATAAATATATTAAATTTGAAAAGTGTCGTTTATCCCAAAAAAAAATATAAAGTTCACAATTAACATAATACTGGCAATATATTTTTATTTTCTTTGAAAACATCGGTAAATAATCTTACTAATTTACAACAAAAATTACAGACTTTTAAGTAACTTTGACGTGACGATCGATCTCTTTCAATAATCTATAACTCTACACTGCTATACTAATATCTCAAAATTGAAAGAGTTTGTTTGATTGAACGCTCTTATCTAAGGAACTAATGTTTTGTGTTAGATAATCCATCATATTAAACACTTTTATTCAATCCTCTTTAACTGTACAAGTAACTCGGACACTACAAGAAAGCATTTTTTTTCCATTTAACTATATCTACAAGAGAAGTCGCAAGTTAAAGATAACTTTAAAATATAAAAAAATTCAACAGTTACATTTACAGTCCAAAAATAGTCATTTATAGTCGTTAAGCGTTAATAACATTAATAAACTAGAATACACGTGTTTACTTACATTCTTTTTGGCGTTCCCGTTATAAACTAAAAAGAATTATGTCAAAGCCACATTCAAGTTAAAAGGGGTCGTAATTTATATAAGCGGTATAATGAATAAAAATAGAAATAATGAATTTTAGAAAGTCCAAATTAAATTATTGGCAGGAAAATCGTTATTCTTGTCTAGTTGATAAATGTGATGAATGGAGGGTGTAGGTTCGTTTCATATTTGGGGGTTTATAATTTAAATGTGGGCTTAAGTGGCGTAGAGGCACAAGCGAGCGAATATAAACACGACAGGTCGTTTAATATTTTAATTTTTTCGGTCTGGTGAAGAGGCAATACGCGGCGTTGAGTTCCAGTACAGAATTCGGCAGAGTGGGAAATGGAAGTTTTTCAATGGGAATGGAGTTTCTTAGCACTAGGTTTTAAGGTTCCTTCTGCCTACCCTGCTATGTACAAGATACAGTGTGATGTTTTATATTTTGGCGGTTAAAATGATCAAACCGTCACCCACTTTAATTATTCAAATGTCAAAATTGACCTACATATATGTACTCGTAGGTGTTCTGCAACACATCTTATCGAGGGGACTATCTTTTTAATTGTAATAAGGGAAACTAAGATACACCTGCCTTTGAATAATGGCTCGAATATATTATTATAATTATATGTATGTAGAGTATTTAATTCATTAACTATTTTTTACCAGAATGGGATAAGTGGTGTGGTAGTTTTAAAATTATAGATTATATTAGTAACGACTTCTTTTTAGGGGAATGTAAAACGTAAAATTTAGTATTTTCCCGTTTATGTTGGAACTTCAAAAATTCCTCTGTTAGCGCAGAATTTCAGATTTAAATTTCCTAAAACTTACAATTGCTTAATAGTTCTCCTCTTTTGACAAAATAATATGAGTTGGAACTGTTGAAAATAAGATTTCAAAACTGATGAAAAAATTGGGAAAAGTAAATATGAATAANCTATACAAGCGAAGTCGCAAGTTAAAGATAACTTTAAAATATAAAAAAATTCAACAGTTACATTTACAGTCCAAAAATAGTCATTTATAGTCGTTAAGCGTTAATAACATTAATAAACTAGAATACACGTGTTTACTTACATTCTTTTTGGCGTTCCCGTTATAAACTAAAAAGAATTATGTCAAAGCCACATTCAAGTTAAAAGGGGTCGTAATTTATATAAGCGGTATAATGAATAAAAATAGAAATAAAGAATTTTAGAAAGTCTAAATTAAATTATTGGCAGGAAAATCGTTATTATTGTCTAGTTGATAAATGTGATGAATGGAGGTTGTAGGTTCGTTTCGTATTTGGGGACTAATAATTTAAATGGGAACCTATGTGGCGTAGAGGCGACACAAGGGAGCGACTGTAAACACGACAGATCGTTTAATATCGCGAAGATATCTTTGGTAGAGAGGCAATACGCGGCGTTAAGTTCCAATATAGAATTCGGCGGGAAGTGGGAAATGGAAGTATTTTAATGGGAACGGAGTTTCTTAGCACTAGAGTTCCTAGCTCCCTCTGCCTGCTATGTGCGGGATACAGCGTGATGCTAAAAAAAGGTAAATATGTCTAATAGTTTGGCGGTTAAAATGATCAAACCGTCACCCATTTTAATTATTCAAATGTCAAAATTGACCTACATATATACACTCGTAGGTGTTCTGCAACACATCTTATCGAGGGGACTATCTTTTTAAGTGTAATAAGGGAAACTAAGATACACCTGCCTTTGAATAATGGCTCGAATATATTATAATAATTATATATATGTAGAGTATTTAATTCATTAACTATTTTTTACCAGAATGGGATAAGTGGTGTGGTAGTTTTAAAATTATAGATTATATTAGTATCGAGTTCCTTTTTGGGGAATGTAAAAAGTAAAATTTAGTTTCTTCCCGTTTCTGTAGGGTTTTCAAAAAAACCTCTGATAGATTTCTTAAAATCTACCTGGGCTGAATTGTTTAATAATCTCTTCTATTGACAAAATGATATGAGTTGGAAATTAGATTTCAAAATTGATAAAAAAAATCAGAAAAGTGAATATGAACAAAAAAAATGCCTTCCTTTATTTATCTTTTAAACAAAATATAAAGAAATATAAAAAGTCTCCATTTGAAACAGAATTAATAAAAAAAGACAGAAAAAAGACAAAAAAAAGAACAAGCTGTCAACTAATAAATAAAGCGAACATGCGATGTCACGAATCAATTGTCGATAATCGTTTCTACCGTGACACGTGGTCGTTAGAAACAGTGTCGTCTTTATTGCACAATAACATTGAAATTGTCAATTTGGTTGAATATACATATTAATGGTATCAAATACTGATAACAGTATTTGATATTGGTGTAAGTATTCATTTTTGGGTCAACAGGTTAAAGAGGGCTGTCACGGCGCAGGGGACAGGCGTGGGAGTGTAACCGTGACAAGGCAAAGCACGGCGCGGCGTTGAGTTTCGTTACTCAATTTGCAATGCCTTAAGAATTAGTCGAAAAGTCAGAAACGGAAGAGTCTTAATGGGAACGGAATGTTTTAACACTGTGTTCCTAGATTCCCTCTGCATACCCTGCTATATGTGAGATACAGTGCATAAAAAATAGACTAGAAAAGATAAAAATAAAGAATCCAGGACCCAAAAACAGTAACAAACACCATTTATACAAAAGACACAAAAAGTACACAAATATTTGTGCACGGACTTAGCGCACGTTGGGAAAGCTCCCACAAACAAAGAGGTTGAACAAAATCCATCAATCAGAGTGCAATGAAATAATCGAATTGCCGAACGTCGAGTGCAGTTGAAAGGGCAAACGAGAAACCGCATGTGCAATAAGAACAAAAGTTGCAAATAAACCATGGAATACGACTAATACTTGGTAAAGGTATCCATGTTGTCCGTATAAGCTACTGTCGCGGTTGGAAGGAGAGTAGGATCACTGATAATAGGGTGAAAGAGTAAAATTAGAGTTAAGACACTCCGTTCTTATTTGTTTTCGTATCTTAGAGAGTGATTATATTTTTTTTGACAGGTGTTATCAATAGATTTCTAATGGAAGATACGATCAATTTTTGGTCTTTATGTAAAATGCAATGTATGAAACTTCAAAGCTGGGTCTGACTGTAAACACGATAGTTATGGGTTAGATTCTCATTTGGAAGAATGAGTTATTTTTATTTTCTCGCTCTAGAAAGAAAACAAAGGGAGGCGTTGAGTTTCGCCACTCATCACGCAATGTCTTGAAAATTGAGCAGAGCGTGGGAAACTTATTGTCTTAATATTAGCCTCACTATGCCTACCCTACTATATTCAGGATACAGTGTAATACAAAAATAAATAAAGTTACATACAAATACACAAAAATTGAAAACTAAAACCCCCATTTCAAATCTATATCACCCATTAAAACAGAAGTGACATAAAAATTCCCTAAGTCGTTGCATGAAAATAAATAATTAGGGCCCAGAAATAGTATGGGCCGTAAAAGAAACGTCGAACTAAAAGGCATCGATTGAAAGCGAGTTCGCCAACTTTCTGTCACGAAACAGAAATGCACGATAGATTTTACTACCATTTGCTTGAACAAAAACAAACTTAAGATATAGATAGATAGATAGATACTAAGATATTTTGTTTGGAGGGTTTTCTATCTTATTTCTTTGGTTATAGAGACTGTTTTGGATTATTTATTTTATGGAAATATCGGTTGGTATAAGCTAATAGTTAAACTATTGATGGCATTTGTGAGAAATGTACATTTTATAATACAATTCTATAGAATAAACGATAAAGTATTACTTGTATTGTGAACTATAAATAAATGTTGTCTTTTTTTAAGTAGCTTAAGGTACTAAACTTTTTAAAAAACTGGATACACTTAGTTTTTAGACCGTAGATATGCCTACATATTTAAAAATATATGAAATTTTAAAAGAAATAAGAAGATTATTATGATTTCTAATGGCTATAGAGAAACTATTTTTGTTTAACTAATATATTCTTTTTCTTATCTATTAAAATAGCAAATATAAAAGAAAGCCATATTATATGAACAACTCCACGCTGTATCATACTGCAGGGTACGCAGAGGGAACCTGGCAAATTTATATTAAGACACTTCGTCACCAATTTCGGCTCCATACGTGTTGAATAGCGGATTTTAACACCGCGCTTATACAGAACAAAGGCATATTACATATATAGTAAAGATATAATTTTTTTTAAGTTACGCACGCGATGATCGCTATATCATGTTAAATTTAAGTTATATGAAAAGCTTATTTATGACGCCAATAAAAATGTTTGCGGCAACACAGCTCTGTTACAAGCACCTGTCTCTTTTTATCTTTATTGTATAATAAAATTATCGGAAGTATTCAAATAGATGGGAAAGTCGGGTCGTGAATTGAGTGATAAAATCCATTGATTTTTTTGTATTGTAACGGAAATGGGTGTCTAAGTGTTAACGGGTGGTTGTAGATTCGATTTTCGTCGAGGGTATGAAACATTTTTATTTTTTGGCAACAGTACTTAGATCATCGTTCAGTTCTTAACCTCAACACATAGTGTTTAGAATTTTATATCATAAGCTTTTATAAAGCTTTGGTACATGACAGAGTAGGCAGAGGGAAGCTGGGAACGTGTTAAGACACTCCGTTCCTATCAAGACACTTTCTCTCCCCATTTTTTGTCAAATTCTGGACACTTTGATAGTTGGGTGGCTGAGCTCAACGTCGCCTCCTTTGTTTGTATAAAAAGCTTTTTCATTTAGAGCTTTTAGCTTTCAATAAACTTTATATGAAAGTCCCAGTAGGTACATTTTATTCAAAATATTTGTATTTTTTTACATATTTTGAACACATTGAACAGAATATAGTTGTTAAGGAACTGTAGTAGTTGGGGCACGCACGCGATTTGGGTTACCAATTCTAAATATTTCTGAGGACAAAATTTTAGGTAGATTTTTTTTAATATATTAAACAAAGTAATGTCAAAAATAAATGTATTGACATGACATTTATATTTAAATATTATATAGTTCAAATATTGTGTTAGTTTCTTTTCTATTTTTTCTTATTATAGATTACTGTAAAATTTTTGAAAAGTCTAATTTTCGAAAATGTTCTGTTGGTTCCTTTTTGTCGTCGCCCATCTTTAACAGCTAGTAAAATAAGCAGAGAGTACTTATTGCACTCCGTTCTCCAATATCATCAATAAGAAGGAAAATGGGAAACACTAGGGTCCCAGACTACTTCTGCCTACTCTGCTATGTGTAGAATACAGCGTGAAGTATATAAGTATAAGTATACCATTTTATATATTAAAGGCCACATAAACCAAGAAGCGGGCTACAACTAGTTAAAAATACATTAATTCAATATGTTCACCCTACACAACGCCTTACCGATCGCTATCGATGACAAACTTACGGTTGCATATCGTTATGTATTTGAAACACACGAAAATATAACTTATTTTTATATGAATAAAGCTTATATTAAATTGAATAAAGTTATTGGTAGCACTGTTGACTTTCCCCAAGACGTTTCGATTTTTGTATTGTCTTGCTATAAATGGTCTGTATGAATGTAAAAGTTCCTTCACTAGCTTTTGTTTCTGGTTTCATTTGTGAAAAGAAAATTGTTAGAAAAATCTTATTTCTTCTATGATCTTGTCGCTGTCCTTGTGGACATGGAAAAGCCAATGCAGGACTTGATCAGTTCCATCTCGTATGCAATCGGAAGCTTGAGCGCTGCCTTCCAACTCTTCCTTGTATTATTAAGCGCTCTGAAGACGTGTCGAAGCCAGTCGTAGCGCACAAAGTGTGACTGTAAACGCGACTGGTTGTGGGTTCCATCCCCACTCGAGGAAACGAAATATTTATTTAAATTTATATTTCTCTGGTATTAACTCAAAGCGTTGAGTACCGCCACTCAACAAGCAATGCCTCCAGAATTCGGTGGAAAGTGGGAAACGGAGTATCTTAACACTAGGTCCCCTCTGCCTTCCCTGCTGTGTACGAGATACAACGTGGTTTCTATCGCAATCGAGGAAATAAAATAATTAATATTTTTATTTCTCCGCTCTGGAGGCAAAGCACGGCATTGAGTTTCAATACTTAATACACAACACCTCCAGAAGAAGAAGACGAAATGGGGAAAGGAGTATCTTAACACTTGTCTCCCTCTGCCTACCCTGCTACCTGCGAGATATAATCTATTCTTCCTTAAAATAATAAAACATGTACAAAAATGTTAATTATTTCGTTATTGCTATTCAATAAGAAACTAGCATTTCAACTACTTGGTAGCAAGTATCAATGCGTTAATAAGCCTTGTGTGACCCGAGCCTTATCTCCACATCTGGCCTCCCCTAATGAATATTAACTAATAACAAATAACTGACGTAAACTGAAGTGGGAATTATTTCTATATACTCGTAAATGACTCATTTCTTTTAAGTTATTAATGTATTTTATATATAAATGTTGTATGGATTAATTAAATTTTATGATGGATCTTACATAATACTGTGTGACATAGTAATTTAATATGTTAATTTTTGTAAGGCTATTCGAGGGCTGTCGTGGTAGTTTTTCAAATTCGAAAGGGAAGTTCGGAGAAGTCGGGAAGTGTTTTGATATGCGGTTTTATATAGCAGGGTAGGCAGAGGGAACCTAATGATAGAACACTTCATTCCTACTCAGATAGTTCCGAAACTACTATGCAATATTTAATACGAGTAATTTGTATTCTTATTAAAATAACAATAGAGGACAACCCAACACGCTATGTCAGAAAATTATCTTAACACTGGGTTATCCTACCTACAATATCTCTAAAATCCATCCCAAAAATTAATAACAGAGTGTCCTAACACTTAAAAAATAAAGACAAATTTTAAAGAGAATCTAATAATTTATACAAACAACCAATGACCACTAGTCGATAGTATCTAGTATAATAGTACAGTTCGTGTTTATACACTTGCTTGCATATCGCAGTAGACTCGCACTTATCATGTTTATTGATTGACACGCCAGTAATTCAACGTTCCAGCCCTTGTAGCTGCCCTTGGGCGTAAAATACAAGAAATAGCGGTAAAATTTAAAAAAAAACTAAAGAAAATCATTATATTTGGAAGTAAGGTTTTTCTAGGTTTATGGTTTGTTCGGTTCCTTAAAATATTTCACGCATATCGTGTAGACAAAAGATACTTTAAAACACACATTTTTCCATTTTCCACCCGATTCCCAGGCATTATGTGTCAATAGGTGTAACTTAACGCTGCAATCCGCATAAAAAAACAGTTAACACTTCAAATAAACTTTTCACGATTAATAAAAGCCTTCAGGCTATACCTTGACTTAGCATGACTGACCAAGTTTTAAATTTACAAGCGACGTTTTTACAACTCTTTGTTGGAGGTGGCGATAAGTTGGTTTTTAGGCACCGCCTTCATAAAATTTGGGGTCACGGGGATTATTTAAATTATAATTTGATTAGTATCTTGTATTATACTTAACTTTTTTTAGCCACACGCAGTATCTCGCACATGGCAGGTAGACAGAGGGAACCTGGAAACATAGAGTTAAAACACTTCGCTCCCATTAAGAAATCAACGCCGCGTTTTGCATCATCACCAGAGCGAAGAAACAAAATCATTAAATATTTCATTTCCTCAAATGGGAATCGAACTCACAACCTATCACGTTTACAGTCACACACTACGTATAAATTCTCAATACAACACCAATAATCCGTAGTAAATATAAAGAAAAACGACAAAAAAAAGTACCCAAAAGTGAACAGGCAAAAACACGATTAAGGCCATCAAAGTCTCGCGCACGGACTACCCACCTACCTACCTACTTCCTTAAACCGTACCTTCTGTCAATTTTCCTCCTTTTTTCACAGCCATGGGTATCAAGACTGAGCATCGAAAAAGCAAATTAGTTTCAACACGAACACCCCAACCGATTATCTGAAACAATACTATTGATCCCCTAACATTCTTTTTCTTATTGTTTCAGAAAAGCTAAAGAACACGCAAGTCTAACTAAAACGCTAGTGGTGCAGTAGTAGGAAGGTTATGTGGGGTTCGAGGTTGGGCTGTGGCATATGCATTATGCGTTAGTGGGCGGGGCGGTCCGAATGCACCCAACAGGCGCGGCAAGCCTGCCCGCCGCACCGGAAGCGGAGGTGCAAGCTATGCACTCAATGGACTGGCTCTTTAAAAAGGAAAGGATATATCTCCTAGCGCAGTTTTGGCAACAGGTACTTATTATAATTATATTTTATTTTTATGTTAATTTTTATGTTTAAGAGGGTTCCCTTTAGGTAACTTACTATGAAGGAAAAAGCGGGAACTTTCTTTTCTGCAAAATATTTTTTTTACTCAGCACAGTTTTAAATGTGCCTGATTTTATATGAGGCTTGTGGATTCGATTTCTACGAAGACAACTATCAAGGTCAAGGCAAGGCTAGTTCAGTTGAAAATGGAGAATGAGACCATGTTACAAATACTCTTTATCTACCTTCAAAATGCAAAAACATCAAAGATAAAAAAAAATCAGAAGCGCAACTCCAAATTTTAGTAACAAAATCAAAACTACAAAAAACAGTTTAAATTCAAAAGCTAATCACAACACCGATATCAAACCAACCAAGAAACATTATCTCCTATCGTTAAACATAATAGCTGGCCATTACCCATCATGGGTAGGTACAAAAAGCTGTACATACCGGGTAGGTACCCAGTAGGTTCCCGCAAAATCAATTAATAGTTATACATTAGTACCGCAATTAACCTGCGCCCAAACATAACGGAGCCTCGAAACAATTATCGTGGAACAATCTATTGTGGTTACAATCGTTATGCAAATATCTGATTGACTTTGAAATGATAGTCTTATCCTAGATGTGTGTGGTATGGAGGGTATTTTGAAATTATTATTGTATTATTATTATTTTTTTGCATTCATCCTGTATACCGTATGTAGCAAGGTAGTCAGAGGGAAGCTCTAAAGACACTACATTATCCACGCGCCACCCAATTGTCGATACGTTGCGTTTTGAACGGTGGAACACAACGCCGAGCTAGGCCTTGTTATCAGTGCGTTTGATTTGTATGATATATTTTAAAATAGATACATATGTAAGTTAGTTTGGCTGTTTCCATATTTAAAATAGTACCCATAAAATAACATATAAAAAATTACAATTGTTTTTCTAATTGAAAGTAAAACACTATAAACATCAAAATCACTCTATATCATATCCAATAAGTAACTAATCTATGTTATAAAATAGATACACAGATATAAATCTAACCAACCTCAATAGAGATGTACAGGATGTTACGTAACAATGTACAAGAGGAACTCAGCATTTTAATCGCTAAGAATGAATTTTTCAAGGTTCATACGAAGATAAGATTTACATTCACTTATGTAAGCATTAGTTTATATGTTCATTTGAGGTCAGTCGTGGCGCAGAGGCACAGGTGGCGACTGTAAACGTAAAAAGTTATGGGTTTGAAACCCACTCGGGGGAATGAAACGACAAATAATTTAATATCCTCGCTCTAGTAATGAGGCATAGCGCAGTGTTGAGTCCTGCCATTCAACACGCCATACTTTCACCCAACTTCTATTTTCACCCATCTCACTAAGATACTTGCGTTCCCCACTTTCTTGCAATAAGAGCGGAGTGTTTTAACAATAGAAGCCGAGGTGCCCTCTGCCTTCCCTGCTGTATGTGGGATATAATATGAAACGAAAAAAAATGGCTCAATTAATAAAAATATGTAAGTAAATGTTTATAATATTAACTATTTTTAAACTCGCGATATTTTTTGTTATTTTCTACTAGATGGCGCTACAGTGCTTACATAAACTTCTCTTGTATTTTTACTATTATTAACCTTAATTATAATTATTTTTATAGTACATAAGTAAGACAGAAATAATGATTTTTACACAAGACATAACAGATTGGAGATACAGTATATTTTTTTTAATATAACCATATCTACATGGTATATTATTAATAATAAGCAAAGCAANCACTCTATATCATGTCCAATAAGTAACTAATCTATGTTATAAAATAGATACACAGATATAAATCTAACCAACCTCAATAGAGATGTACAGGATGTTACGTAACAATGTACAAGAGGAACTCAGCATTTTAATCGCTAAGAATGAATTTTTCAAGGTTCATACGAAGATAAGATTTACATTCACTTATGTAAGCATTAGTTTATATGTTCATTTGAGGCCAGTCGTGGCGCAGAGGCACAGGTGTGAGACTGTAAACGTGAAAGGTTACGGGTTCGATTCCCCCTCGGGGGAATGAAACATCTAATAATTTAATATCCTCGCTCTAGTAATGAGGCATAGCGAAGTGTTGAGTCCTGCCATTCAACACGCAATACTTTCACCCAACTTCTATTTTCACCCATCTCACTAAGATACTCCTGTTCCCCACTTTCTACAAGGAAGAAAGTGGGACGGAAGTATACTAATAGGAGCGGAGTGACTTAACAATAGATCCCTAAGTTCCCTCTGATTACCCTGCTATATGTGGGATATAGCGTGAAACGAAAAAAATGGTTCATATATTAAAATATTTAAGTAAATGTTTATAATATTAACTATTTTTAAACTCGCGATATTTTTGGTTATTTTATACTAGATGGCGCTACAGTGCTTACATAAACTTCTCTTGTATTTTTACTATTATTAACCTTAATAATAATTATTTTTATAGTACATAAGTAAGACAGAAATAATGATTTTTACACAAGACATAGCAGATTGGAGATACAGTATATTTTTTTAATATAACCATATCTATATGGTATATTATTAATAATATACCATATCTATATGGTATATTATTAATAATAAGCAAAGCAACACCACCAAACAAAACAACACAATTATTCAAATCAATTTTGTACGATTATTTCCCAAGCTTACACGCGTAGACCTTTGGTATCAATTAAACCAGATAGCAGTTCTGATAATCGCTGATCTATGACCACCATTGATTTCAGATGTGCAATTACGTCATTAAATAGTGAACTCTAATAATTGCGTTAAATTGCAATCTCGATGCTATTCAATGACACTAGTGCAGTAAGTACTGGGCTAACGGTGTTTGTACGTTTGTTTGTTTGTATGTATTTTACCTGGCCTGGTTCACTTCACTGGCGGAATTCAACGCCACGCTTATTTTACCAGCGCCAGGCAATGAAAATAATTTATATATGTACTTCTTTGAGTTTTTTACTATGGACGCTGAGTTCAAAAATGCCTAATATTAATCATTATTGTTATTGAGTTCGATTCCCACTTGAGGAAATCAAATCGTGGCGTTCAGTCCTGCCACTCAACATGTAATGCTTCCAAAATTCCGCGGAAAGTGAGGAACGGAAGTATCTTAATGGGAACGGCGTTTCTTAACACTAAGTTGTGCCCTAAGTGCCTACCCTACCAGAATTGAACCTAGCACCATCGCGTTATCGTTACCACAGTGTCACTACGGCCTCACCGGTGACAGTTGCCAATTCCGATTGATCAGAAAACACTAATAGAACTAATGTTGTAATTAAAACTACTTTAGAATTCTAGATTTATGTCTCTCAGTTCTTAGTAAGCTTCGATTGTGTTGTGTTGGTATTTAAATTTATTTTAACTTTTAAATTTACTCGTGTTGATTGTATGTAATTAACATTTTTGAATAGCTGCCTGTAGCGAATAACGTATCAAATCGATTAAAAAAATCGATGTTTATATTGAATAGCATATTGTCTTTTTAGCCTCACGCTGTATACCACACATAGCAGACAGAGGGAACCTAGGAACCTAGTCTCAAGATATACGGTATCCGCCGAATTCTGAAAACCTACGTGTTGAGTGGCGAAACTCAACGCCGCATGTTGAAGAGTATCTATAGATACGATCAATTAATTCAATAAAACAAGAAAGTTCCACAAAAACAAAATAAAACCTTTAATTTAACCTGTCATTCGATTTCGCCATCCCATAATACTATCATAAGATAGTATTACGAATATGAACAATGGTTTAAAATATTTCGAAATAAATATTCATTCATGTCCAATGGACCCGATGCGTCCTACTGATATAGGATACCTCCTGGGTACCTCGTCGGTACCTCCGTTGCATTTGTATGCACAAAGATAGTATTGTTTTAGCAAAACTAAGCCTTATATTGATTAAAAAACATATTTAAATTCGAATTTACATATACTGTGAGTCGAATGGTAGATATCGATTGGGTGGACGTTTTATTTGTACGGTGTGTTTTTATAGAAAAATATATTTTAGATATAAAGAAATATTTATTATAGCTTCACTCTTATCTGTATCCTATACTATTGCAGAGTAGGCATAGAGAACCTAGTGTTAAGACATTCCATTGTCTGATTTTTACCAGAACTCGAGACATTGCGCGTTGATTGGTGGTACTTAACGCCGCACTGTGAATTCTTAGAAATTAATGGTTTTTAGCCACTTCAAATGACAATTTACTGATTAATTATTCTAGCTGATAAAAGGAAGGTCGCGTATTTAATTTCACATTAATCTAGGAATATAATCATATTCAGTGAAGAAAAAAAACGTAAATAAAAAATATTTTCGTTTACGCTGGTAACGAGGTAAAGTACGGCGTTGAGTTCCGAAATTCAACACGCAATACTTCTTTAATTTAGCTGCCTATCTAAAGATAAATCTGAAGATATCTATAATTTAACCGTCCTCTCTATTCTACATACATCGCCAGCACTCAGTTAACTTCGCGGTAATCATTAACGGGATATCGAAGACTTATTGATGAAATGGAAAAAAGTTTCACTGAACTAAGATAACTATCTAATTAAGGACATTTATTGTATACAAATGTACTATATGATAATGTCGAAGTGTACACGCGATGGTTATAGGTTCTATTCTAGTTGTTCCCCTCTAGTGATATATAGCACGGCGTTGAGTTTCGCCACTCAACCAGTAATGTCTAGAAATAAGACGTTAAGGAAAATGGAAAAAATAACATTGAATGCTATGTAAATTTTGTTCTACATTATTTAATCGATGTAGAGCTGGTAACCGATCATTTTATAATGACGGCGCTTAAAACAGCATCAGGCCGTCACGAATCCTCAATAGTACCTGTTGGAGTATCTCCCCCATTCGATACATTTTTTGTTCAGTAAAATAATTTATTCGATTTTTTATAGATTTATGCTGTATTTCGCAACCATACTATATACGGGATACGGCGTGATTCATTATCAGAGCGGGCAAAATTAAAATATTAAATATTTTATTTTCTTAAGTGGGATTCGAACCCACAACCTATAGTCACTTACAGTCACACACTTGTACTGCTCCACGACTGGCATCGACAAAATTATTTACTTGTCTGTTTTCCGTGTGACCAAGAGGGCGAAGCCTAAGGAAAACGCTAGTTTAACTTAAAGGACAAAACGCAAACGAGCAGGGACGAACCCTTCATTAATAAAACTAACAATTAACGTCTATAAACGGCGGTCGATCTTTCATTTATATTATAAACCGCCTTCGCCAATGAGTTCGATCGTTTTATAATACTCAATGTATATTATTAGTTGTATTGCCTTTTATATTATAGGGGTATTTGAGTTACAGTATATATTAGATATAGAATATATTATTAATTCTTATATTAGTATAATTTTAATTTTTTATCTGTATCTCTACTGTAAACAAGACGGTTGTACGTTCAATTCCCACTCGGGGAAACAAAGGAAAGCGTGGCGTTGAATTCCGCCACTCAACAAGCGCTAGTCAATGATCGTGAAGCTAAAAATCTGCTAATATACGATAAAAAATTAAAAAAAAATTGAAAACACATACTTGTAAAAATAACCTCATTATAATTAAAGGATGTAATAAATTAACATCGATTAATTAGGGTTAGCTTTTAATCGACTCGATACATCGAATCAGTATCGGAATCGCTACAAATACCATCGGCAGTTCCCACAGCTTTGGTATGGAATGTTCACTATTCGGGAGGGTTTTGGCAAAAAAGTCGCAACTTTCCCATGCTTCGCCATCAGGATAGCGTATCACCTTTTTGCTTAGCTTTCTATTTGACTACACGAAATTTTATTACTCTTATTAAAAAGTTATTTTAATTATAAACAGTGTTTCGTTTCTTGGAAAAGAAAAATATTAGAACAAACATTTTTTTCGTACCAAAAAAACGACTAACAATCTACAAAACGAACCCACGACCACTTTCAACAAAAAGTCTTAACCTGTATTTAAAAATCGATTGCAACCAAAAAATTGTCACTGACAAATGATTCGAACGCCTTGCGGTTGAAATTACGAATTCAAATCTTTGAATTCCGAACAAAAACCGCCATTAACGACGGTTGTTACTTTTTTTTCTGCTGTCGATGATTTCGGAGCTAATCGTGTTTTTTACATCGACTAATCGATGTATCGACCTTACTAATTCGATTTTCGCTCCACCCACTACGTCTATAAGTGGGCGTGCCCTATCGATACTTTATCCGGATCATTACCCAACTACTCGACCCATTTGTAGCTGGAGCCATAACGAACGCTCATACTAATAAATTGTTTCAATCATTCCACAAGAATTTAAAGTGAAACCTACGAGAATATACGAGTAATAATTCTGATTGTTAGTCCGATTTCTTTATAAGTCTTCGCCAATGTCATCTCGAATTGAGAAGTTATGAAAGAAAAGGTTGAAAAAAGAAAGAAAAATTGCTTAGAATAGATCGCTACTCACTCTGATGTCTGATGTCACCTGTCACTTAAACGTCATCTGAAGTCCGAATCGATTCAGATAATAGACCGTTCAAAACATGTGTGTACCTCTCACTCGATAATTTAATAAAGAAAAAAATAAAATCGATTGTAGTTGATGACTCTGGTACAGTCGAATCATCAAGCGCTGATGGTTTTTTAATGATATTTTTCACAATCGGCCCGATCATTGTAGTTATTAGGTATAGGCAACGCCTCGAGACACGAACGTGCGTTGGAGAACATTTTTGTTGAATTGTGATTATTGCCTTTATGATTATTGCCTTGAGAACTTCAGCTGTAATACCGATTATAGCTTATGATGGTGTCACAGCAACTTGGATTTTAGTGCTTTTAATTTAAAGAATATATTCCTATTTAACTACCCAGTATATGTACCGTCATATTTGAATAAACGACGAAGACAATAGATTAAAAATTTCATTTTTGACAGTAGCAAACTAGTTCGGCAGTTTCTCGACCGGATTTCTGTTTGACCTTTAAACTGAAACTGTGAGACAAACTGTTGAAATTGATGTGGATTATATATTTACAATGTATTTTGATTATTTAAATCATAATTTAGTAATAAAAGTTTGGATGAAATGAGGCCAGTTGGGCACAGAGGTTTCCGCCACTTACCATGCAATGCTTTTAAAATTTGCTATATTTGCCTTCATCTAAACTAAATAAAATATGATTGATGATTTAACATGTTATTCGAAGCAATACTTTAGTTATTCTTCGTGTACGATGACAATAGTAAATTATGAATAAAATTGTTACCACCAAAAAATAATGTATGACAAATGGTCGAAGGTGAAAAAAAATCATTAGCGTTCAATACCGCCGTCATTAGACGCACAATGCGAACCTTCGTCGCCTCACGAACCAAAAAACAATCACTTTGCCTCAAGCTACGATCATTATTTGTATTTACTTAACCATTGTATTAATATATTTTGTCAAACGATACTTATTCTAGAGGTTACGTAAAGACAAAGCACGGCGTTAAGTTCCATCACTCAAGCGGTAATGTTTTGACATTGAATTTTGTAGAACATTATATTTTTTTATTTAATTCTCTCTCACCATTTCGTTTATTGCAGAATAATTAAGCATGAAAATAAAAAAATGCTAAATAATTTACAGACCAGTATTCTTTTTAATGAATTTGTTTAAACAACATAATGGATGTACGAATATTTTTCAGTGCCAATTAAATCGATTTCCAATTAACACAATTAATCGAGTATCCAATGCATCGATACATCGCGACGTGAGTGATTTACGATGGCATCACTAACTGATGTTGCGTCGGAAAGGTTAATTGGTAACGTCTTTAGGTTGGAAATAAACTGATATATTGTTATTTATTTAAGTAAACGCTATTAATGTATGAGTATTTAGCATAAAACTTTTATAATTTTTTTTCATCTTCACGCTGTATTTCGCATTTAGCAGAGTAAACAGAGGAAAACTGAGAACCAAGCCTTAAGACACTCCGTTCTCATTTGGACACTCCGTTCCTCATTTTCCGCAAATTCTGGAGGCATTGCGTGTTGAGAGGTGGAACTCAACACCACACTTTTGAAATGTTTTTTTTGTTTGTCAGCCTATGTCATCATTATCATTATATTTGGGTCATTATATCAGAGTCACCTTATGCACTTAGAATGTGTCATGTTTTATATATTTTTAGTTTGACCGACCAAGTCGTAGGGAAAAGCTAGTGATTTTTATTACTAATATTAGTCATATAAATCGATTATGACTAACATGCGAATGAATATTAGGTAACAACACTACAGCTTAGTTCTAAATCCCTTCAAAGTTGCCAAGTGAACTAAATTTCAAAACAAAAGTTTGTACGAGTGACAAAGTTCAACGGAACGGTGGGAAAGATGTCTACAGATTGCAACGGAATTGCCACTCAAAAATCAACTTTATTATAAATAGAAGAAGATACAAAATCGATTTCGTTAATAATATTAAATATTTTTAAAATATTAATAAGAAGAATATATTAGTATGGGAAGTTAGGCTTGTATTCGTAATTATGAGTTTGGAGACTTAAAATTGGTGACATTTAAATCAGAGACTTGTAATAGAGCCTTTACATTATAGGAGTATCTCAACACTAGGTTTCCTCGACTGCTGCTATGAGCGAGATACACTCAGATAACACTCAGTATCTGGAATTCGAGTTTCGAGCAAGAGGAAAACGGAGTGTCGTAACACTAAATTATCTGTCTATTCTGCTATGTATAAAATGTAAAGCTAAAATAGCGTCTTCACATTGACATTTAATTCGAGTTTTCAACCGAATGTGCACTAAAAGAGTGCAAGCTGTACGTATTGTTGATCAACGGTATTAATAAAAAACCTAAATGACACTCGAGCGCGTTAATGAAAATTCCGAACGACGATAATCGGCCCATTAACACCTACAATTTGCGAGCTCACAAGATTTTATCACATTTTAAAAATACACGATTTATACGAAACTATGAAATATATTATATAGGTATTTGTGTGAAATGATTTAAAATTATACTGTGATTTGTATTGTTGACGTAGATGACAATAAAATCGTGTTTCTAAAAATTTACCAGTATTATTTTATACAGTGGACGATTTGGCATGTACTAAATGTACATGCCAATATTAAGTCAGTAAAATTCTTAAAAGTATCTTTCATTCCTCATAATGTAGGAATCGAACCCACAGTCATCATGTACAATAAATCATTTTTCAACGCACCAAGTGAGTACCAACATATAAAAAATAAATTTAAGAAACAATAAAATTTTAAGAAATGAGAAAAGTTTATTTTAATAACGTTATAGTCACTTTGAATTAGGTAGGTATATTAATTATAAATTACACAATACATATACCAACATTTAAAAATATATTGAAAAATGCCCTCATTAAGCACAACAACACAAATCTTATGCAACTATACTGTTATAATAATAATAAAAAAAACAATCCGTTTTTCCCCGCCATTGACATGTCTCAGCAGCCGTTATATCGAAAACATTTCAAAATTAGAACGCACATTCGAACTCTTTCAAAAGACGTTCTAGAATCGAAAACAGCGATTAGTTTTAAGTGTCGCTGTTCGAACTTTTAAAAATATGTCGCTCGTTCGAAATTTAAATTTAAACCGGGAGAATGCGTTCTATTTCGCGTCCACTTTACGATGTTTGTCAGTTAATGATTGTCGTTACGAAATTTTAGTGTGATATGAATTTATAGGAGAGATCTCAATCGAATTGAAAGGAAAATGTCGGAGTTTCAGTATCTATCCGGTATATGTGTCTACATCTCTACTAATATTAAAGAATTTGTTTAGTTGAACACGATAATCTCAGGAACTTCTGGTTCGAATTTTAAAAAAAATGTGTTGGATAGTGCATTTATCGACGAAGGGATGTTGCTGTTATGAAAAGGGATACAGCGTGAAAACAAAAATAACGTATCAATATTTCTTCAAAAACACAGTTATTGTAAAGAAAAAATTTTTAACAAACATTCTTAACACCAATTAAAGTATTCGTTAATATTTCGCAAGCAATTATTTCTATATCAACGTACCCTGACTTTATCTTCAGGTGACTTGAGAGTGACGTTTTAATTCCGACTCGATGCCTTTGACATATCTGAGCGGCTGGATTTGTATCGGTGACACTTGTGACACTAGTGACACTTGTGTACGGTTGCCACGAAATGGACTGAATTAGTGAAATTATTCAATTTTAATTAATTTTAGTAGTTGATAGTAATAAGATAGTAGGACGTTGTAGCACAGTGGCGCTGTCTGACTGTAAGCACGACGGTTGTGGGTGCGATTCCCACTCGGGAGAATGAATTTATTCTATTATCCACTCTGGCAGCGCGGCGTTGAGTTACGTCACTCAGCACGAATTGTCACAAAATTTGTGCGGAAAGTGAGCAAAGAATGTCTTAACATTAGGTTCTCTTTGTCTCTCTGTCTTTGTATATGCAAGAAACAAAGGCGTTCAATTTCATTAATCTTTGTTGTTCTTTTCATATAAAGGCAGAGGAGATTCAGTGCACTAGAAGCAACCAGAGTTGATAAATAAAAAAAGCTTCATGCTCTCTCCACATAGCAAGGCAGGCATCAGGAACCTAATGTTTAGACACACCATTTTATACTTAAAAACAATAAAATATAAAAAAAAATATGAGATAAAAATACACATTTCATCTTTCGCCTGTCATTCATATTTTAAGCGTCGGCTTTTCAAAAACAATGAAAGAAATAATAATAAATTATTGTTCCATTGACACTCACCCACTTGGCACGCTCCGTCCATTAACTACTATAAAGTATAAACTTTAAACGAAATATAAAAAAACATAGTCATTTGAAATATATAATAGATACTATATTGTCAGAAAATAGTTGGCGTGGCGACTCCATTGGTTTTATATTTAGAAAAATATGTATCGATGAAACGTATGAGAATTGTTTATTTTTCACACATTTTTTCTGTGTTTTATTTTCTTTGTAGAGACAGTTCGATTCCCAATAGGATACTGAATAGTTTTCTTTGCCTCGCTTCGGTAGATTAAGTTATGAAAAGAGTGTTTTAACACCAGTTTATAGTAGGGTCGGCAAAAGCTGATTGATATGTAGAGAGAACTAGTGAAAGATCACTTTTACTATTAGGTATGTAAGAGGTAAGAGCCCTTCTTTTAGCCTGTTCTCAGCACATTTGCGTTCCTTTGGCTTTTTTACATAAAACTATAACTAAATCTTGATTAATTCTTACAATATGTTTAATCTATTATAGTGAGAACATTACCTACTCTACATTTATACAATTTTTATTGAATCTACAACGATCACGTCACTCCGCACCTAACGACAATACAATAGCAACAAAAT
The DNA here is from genome assembly GCA_036379175.1 of Heliconius cydno galanthus. Taxonomy (NCBI): domain Eukaryota; kingdom Metazoa; phylum Arthropoda; class Insecta; order Lepidoptera; family Nymphalidae; genus Heliconius; species Heliconius cydno. The sequence continues at coordinate 217,923 of JAKRZM010000174.1, read as the reverse complement.
ATAAGAAAATATATGAAATTTTAATAAAAAAAAAGAGAGAAAAAATCCAAAAATTCATAGTGCACAGGTGCAATACTCCACGATGCGTTGTAAATCCGACTAACTAACAGTTCGATGGACTTCGATTTTAAAAACGAAATGAGTTCGGAAATAGCGACAGCTGAGACAGCGGCCGATTTTTTATTACCTTCCTTCGTGTTTATTGCCATGGCACTTTAATAGGTTATTTTTTCTTCCAAATCTCATGTCATAGTCCGATCTGATACAGTTTTCGGTGTTCAACGCTGTTGGAAATATTATTTTATTGCAGCGTGGTTGTTTTCTATATTTATGTAAGCAGAATATTATATTCTAATTCAATATTTTTTAATGTAATAGTTGGTCGTTGTGGTACAGCTGTAGATTCGACCTTAACTCGGGAAAATTTAAATTATATTCTTTTCTCCGCTGTTAGACAAAACGCAGCGTTAAGCTCCACAATTAAAACATAGAAAACTCTTGAAAAATAGGCGTAAAGTGGGAAATAGAGTGCTTAACAATGGGATGCTTAGAAAAAATACTATAGTTCCTATTCCAAGGATAAAGACAATAAACAAAAAAAGGTCCCCCCCTCAATGAATAGACACGGAATCTTCAAAATCGTTTTCATTTCAATTTGATTAGATCATTCAATTCCCGATCGATAAATAAGCGATATCCTTTCCAAACGAGGTCACTTATCGAATGAATCTATAATCGTAATTCGAGACTACTATATTCGAATTAACGATCGAGTTCCTTTGCCTTACCGAAATTGAAAAAAAAAATCAAATTAAAAAAAAAACTAAAAGACGCCTATTTGAATTAAGAACGGAAATCAACCGTCGCGACCGATTGTGTGAAGTGTGAAAGGATCGATTCAAAATGGGGTAGTTTTTTAATCCGGCTTCTGTTTATTGACATTTTATTTTATTTTTTTTGTTTTCGCCATTGTTTTAGAGCTAGTGCTTTAGTTTAGTATTATACGATATTGCATACGATTTAATACGTACGGTCGGCCATTATGTATATGTCATCTGTACAAATGGTTGACATGTCATTTTTGACAGATGTGTGTATGTTCGGTAAAGTTGTACCAAATTATTGGGTACCTATAGCTGTTGACAGCGGGAAAGTTTTGCTTAGTAATATAATTAAAAGATATTTTTTCTGGCAATTTTTGGTGACGAAACTTACACATTGAGGTTTTAACTGTAGGTTCTTTTTGCCTACCCTGCTATATACAGGATGCTGTATTCCACTAAAGAAAATTGCAATTTCCCTAAACACGAAACCCACGACCCCCTTCAGTCAAACACCACTCACTATGCCATAGAATGGAGATATTAATAACAAATAAAATTGCGCATATCCCGCGTCACGCGGATATTGACTGCGCGGCCGCCCACGTGGTGACGACTGCAATTACTTTGTGAAACATTTCATTATTTCCTTTATTTAAACATATCTACAGGTTTTAGATATAGATATTAATATCTATACTTCATATACTTTTATTATACAAGAGAATTTTACATTTTTGAATATAAAATATTATAAAAAATATATTTAAAAATATAAAAAAATAGTCTTCCGAGGGCGGGACGAGAGTTAAAGCTATCGGTGGCTAGGGCTCCAGAGAAAGGAACCTCCACACAACGTGCCGTCTCAAGTAAAACTGCTGTCTGAATCGGTTCTTGATCCAACAGCTATGCAATAACCTCTTGAGATTTTGGTCGAGGCTTTTCGCTATTAAACTGTTAAATGAAACTTCTATCGGCACAATGATAGTCGCATTGACATCCCACATGGCGGTAATGTCATGGGATAAATCCAAATAGTTATTAATAAATTTATTTTTAAATTAAAAACCCTAGCAACCGTCTAACAAACATGTCAAAAAATATGTAACTGTTAATATAAAATAATAATTAATTTAGAAATAATATAAAACGATAAGAAAATGGAGAACAAAAATATGTTAGGGACTAATAGAATTAAAATAAATATTGGTAATAGATGTCACAAGTACCAATTATTAAAATAAAAAGGGAAGACGGATGCCAGGAGGACAGATGCTCTCCTAACACCATGGACAGAGATGTTGCACGTCGGAACCCGCTGGCGCGCCGACATCCCACCATCGGAGGGCTTGGAGCCAGGAGTTTCACGGATTCTCAAAGGTTCCCGCTACCGATGGTAACGTGCCTCGCACGAGATGGTTATTAAACAAATTAAATATCTTACTTAATTAAATATCTTATTAAATTAAATATCTTATTAAATTCGCCATTAACACGCAAATTTATGAAAATGGGATGATGAGTGAGGAATAGAGGATCTTAACACTTTATGCGGGATACAACGTGAAAAAAAACGATTACCTAATCCCATAATGAAGTCAAATTAGGCTTTTTCGGCAGCCCATAAGCGAGTCGTAAAATAGTAGTAAAAAGTTTGGTATTGATCGTGGTCAAGTAAACTATTTTATTCATTTCCTTTTTTTATAGTAATTTATAGAGGAATAAAATCTTTTTATTAATGTCATCAGTTCATAAGACAGTTTCTATCTCGGCAATTAAAACTTTGTTTCATTTTTAAAGCTCAGGTAGATTTCTTCGTGTTGGATAGAAAAAAAACTGTCGTGACATAGCGGCGTAAAGTAAGATTATTAGCGCAGAGGTAGTGGGTTCGATTTGCACTCGAAGAAATTAATTATTTGCATTTCGTCGCTAACGGCGTTGAGTGATTTATTCGTAAGATATTCGGCGGAAAGTGAAGAACGGAGTGTCTTAAGTCACTAGGCTCCTGGCTGCACTGTATATATGGAATACAGCGACTACTATTCCTACTACTATACTACCCTGTATATATGAAATAGAAAAACAAACTCATAATTTTAAAATTTTAATTCGTGTCCTGTATTTTAGGGTGATTATTCAAACGCACAAAGCTAACTTACACGCACAAAATTTAGGTTAGTACATTATATATTTTTTAATTTATTACCATTGCATTGATATAACGAATTAAAGCCGAAAACAATTCAAAAATTTTGACATTAAATTGAAATTTTATGTGACGTTATAAAATAATTCTAAACCCATAAAGTGTTGTTAGCGTTGCTATAAGAAGTTTTTATTTTATGGCAACACCCGCATGTATGACTAATACAATTGTTCATTTATATGTGGAGTGGTTAATCATTTTTATTTTATTTTCAGGTAATTAAGTCGATTCCAAGTTGAATTATAAGAAGCTAGTGTGAGTTGATTTTTGGGTTATTTGAAATTGTCATTTTCGTTTAAATAAATTTGAATAGTTTAAGTAAGCTGAAATGTTCATGATTTATTGTTCCCCCAAGTGGGAATCGAACTCCCAACCGTGGCGTCGAAAACCTCTTGAATGTTATAAGATTATTAAAGTTAAGTTTAGTTCAAAACATACTAACGTTTGAAAAGCACCACATCTACCAAAATATATGTAAAAAGAGTTATTTCATACAAACGAAACTAAACGACAGACAAAAGAAAAACGAACATACATACTCGTATATCATAATTTATAGGATTTCCTCTAAACCAGTAACAGAATTGGGATCACAAGTCAATAAAGTTGCTCTACTATCATCCTTTGAAGTTACGATCCCGGCGGGACTCGCCACGTTCCCTTTGACAATTTTTGTCTTTAAGTGAAAATAACACGAATAACAGTTGGTTTGGAAATCTTTTGTGCTATAATTTGACGTAAAAGAAAGAAAATGGTGTATCGAATATATTTATTAAGTTATATAATAAAAATGTGTTTAACGAGTTAAGTTTTATACTGGGAATTCCCCATTTCTATCAAAAAAAGGGTAATTCCCCTATTAATGCACAGATAAAATCTATTTAGTGGTTATTGTTATCTTTGTTAACAAAACAGAATTTGAAGGCCAATATGTTAATAAAAAATTTAAATTGAAACACAGCAACGATTGTTACAAATTTGGAAAAAAAAAATTAACTCCGTCATTATTGAAGCGTTAAAAAATAAATTGACAGAAAAAAGACAAAAAGAATAGAACGTGTGCCTCCCCCGGCGACGCGGCCAATGGTAACAAATTAATAATTAATTTTCGCACAAAGTTACTGGGGGTTTGTACGGTATCGTTTTGTTCTAAATTTTTTTCGTTTCCAAATTCTAAACTCATCTGGGGAGTAGTAGAAGTTAAAAAATTGTCTCTGTGTTGCCATTCGATTTGTTGTTGTTTTTTTTTTGTTTTAACGATGTATCGCTTTGGCTTGTTTCGCTTTGAAAATGGGAATATCATTATAATTGACAATCGATTATATTATATCGATATCCGTAATAATTGTTTTAATATCAATATCTTATTTAATTATCATATAAATTATTTAGTTAAAATATCTTGTATGAGAAAAATTGCATGTATAAAAATACGTTTTTCGACTTCGCGGTTGATTTCCACCATAAATCACATTTAGGTGAAAATTAAGAAGTTCAGAGTGATGTCTCAAAAACATTTCTTAACTTTAACTCAAAGAAAAAAAAATTCGTGAAAATAATAACATAATGTTACATGTTTTACAAAAAAATCCACACAAACAATTTCATAGGCTGTATAATTCACAACTTATACAAAGCACAATAAAAAAACAAACAAACCGCATCCCATAGACAATACAAAACAATAAAAGTTGGGGAATACCCGATTTCTTGAACAAGAGTCAAGCAAGTATCAAAGAGGGCAACTTTCCTCGAACGCAGTGTTTACAAGAGGGTTACAGGCACCTACCTGGTGCCTACTTAAGACGTTTTTTTCGTAAACTGATCACGTTCGATCGCTAAGTGAGCCATCCTCCCCTCCGATTTGCGTAAATTCATCCCTTATTGGTTCTTTTCTTTAGAATTTGGAATTTAAAAGGCATTCCGCTTGTCGTTTCGACTTGCGAATACCGTTTCAATTATCGTCTTGTTTAATATTTGTATGTTTATTGTGAACTGACTGTAAATGTGACAGGTTCTGGGTTCGAATAGCGAGGAAAAGAAATATTTAATATTTTCATGGAAACAGAGTGTGTTAATACTAGATTTCCAGGTTACTTTGCTTACCCCGCTAAGGGTGATATAGAGCACGAAACTAAAAAAATGTTTATTATGATTTTTCGCACGTAGCACGATATATAGCGAACATAGAGACATGTCACTACATTTCTCGCTTTTTGTAGAATTTATGATTAATACCATGTGACATAAACGTAAGTTAAATATAATAATGTCGCCTAATTGGAAATGAATCCACGACCATGTCGTCCCACTACGCTACCACCTCTTACATAACTATGTAAGAGGTGGTAGCGTATAAGATATTTAAGTCAGAACTATAATTCCAATAGTAAACAAAGAATCACGCGGGAGCGCCGTGCGAGTCAATTGGGGTCCTATTATCTGATAACTGATCAATCCGTTCTGATTGCAAAGTCGATCGTTAGCCAATTGAGAACGATTCACCGACCGACTTACGACACAATATCTATATACCTACATATATACGTATATATATTGATCGATCATCAGCTTCACGCTGTATCCCGCACACAGCGTGATAGGCAATTAAGACTGTTAAGACACTCTGTGGCCCACTTTCCGCCAAATTCTGGCATTGCGTGTGAGTAGCGGACCTCAACGCCGCGCTTTACCTCGACACCAGAGCGAAGGAATTAAAATACAATTGTAAATAAATATTTCATTTTCTTGGGGATCGAACCCACAACCAGTTGATTTTAGTTACTCTATCCAGTCCATCCACTCTATATATACATATGTACATACATACATACGGCTTAAGATTGTTTGCATTGACTTTTGTAACCGACTTTAAAAAAAGAGGTTAATAGTTTATTTTGAACAATATTAGTTGTCTTTGTGACTCCGCTCCTCTTTTTGTGACATTCCTTGTTGAACGGCGGAGCTGAACGCCACGATTTGTTAATTAGAGTAATTAATAATGAATTAGGAAATAGAAGTAATTCTCTCCTCCGAGTGGCGATTGAACTCATTACCGTCGCGAAGACAGTGAGACATTGTCTCTTTGCACCACGAGGCCTCATTTATCTGATGTCTACTAGAACTTATAAATAACACATAATAAATAATAGGCTTCACGCACATATCAAGGTAGACAGAGGGAACCTGGGAACCTGGTATCAAGAAACTTCTGTTCCCCACCGTTCCGTTCCTATCACTAGAATTCATATTTAATATAAAAATTCCCCCGATACGAACTTATAACCACCGTTTAACAGAATAACATTGTTATACATTATTTTTTATGGCTGCTAGAGATTCTTTACGACTCAGAGAATTACCTTATTCAGAAAGAGACGAAGAATTTCTTAATCATAGTAACTTATGTGGGGTTAACAATTAAAAAATCGATTAGTATTCAAATAATACACATAATTATTATAATATTTTCAATCGAATGTCCACTTTACGAGTGTTTTCATCGAATAATTTATTTAAAAAAAAGATCGTAAAATTAGATCTATCGGTCGTAATATCGAATTTTAATGTTTGATTTTAGTAAAGAAACGTGGCAAGTGCCAGCGGTGTCCGAATAAGTCAGCATTTTATTGGTCGTAAAATTTTAAAGGCCCCCATCGGTAGTGGGTTCTATCTTGTCAAAGTATCGATTTTAAAACTTAGTATCCGATTTGATATGGGTTTATGGGGCGAAGCTCATATAATTATTGGATTTTTTTATTTTTTTTGATAAAATGAAAACATAAATTTTGTATTTAAATTGTCGATTCATTTTGGTATTATGGGATTTTATAGTTATTTTATTATTTTGATGGTCTAGTTGGTGATTGTTTGATTGAATGTTAGTCGTAGTCGTGGTAGTGGGTTCTAATCAATAGGATTGAATGATAGTGCGGTGAAATATTAGAGAAAGAGAGAGAGAGATTCTTTCTCTATCTCTCAACAGACTCTCAATCTCTCCGCTATGTCAGATGTTCGATAAGCATAATTAAATATAGAGACCATCATGGCGTAGTGGGACAACGTATGATTGTAAACGCCACGGTTATGAGATCAATCTACACAAAGAAAAGACATGATTTTTTTAATCATCATTACATCAATTAAGTCTTCATCACCTATAAACAAACAGGTAAATAATACAAATACAAAAAAGATAAATTATGAAAATTACATTTAATAATTGATACTCATATATTATTACACTTAAGAAAAAAAAGTGTCTTGTAAGCTGACCACAACATTCATATGGGGCGTACAGAAGAAATTAAAAATTAAAAGCGGCATAAACAACACTATACAAAAAACTCGAGTGAAGCGGCAAATCGGACCGGTTCACGGCACAACACTAAAAAAAGGGGTTCTGTATTTCAAATTCCTGCCAAGGACATGCCCCGGAGACGACAATGTACGCAATTCTCAGCGTTTTAATTGTCAAAATTGTCTCCTTTTGATGTCGCCGACGCCGCTCGAGAACATTTCGATTCGATTTTCGATCGATTCGATGTTTTTTACAAGTATCGTAAATCGCTCGGTAAATCGTTTCATTAATGATCGAAACGTTTAATCGATTGTCGCATATTTTTGTGCAAGAAGTGCATACTTTGTATGTGGTATTTACGCTGTGGTGCAGTTGTGTGGGATGAAACGTGATGGTTATAGGTTCAATTGAAGATTTTTTTTGGTTTCACGCTTTATCCCGCATATAGTAATGTAGGTAGAGGCAGTGTATTGTTTAGACATGTTTTTCACTCGTATTTTCTTTAGGTACCTGCATATTATAGCTTCTGGTTAAAATGACTTAATAATAACTTCTCTTTGCAAAATTCTTGAAAAAAAATATACTGACTCTATTAATTTCAAGAAAGAGGTTACCAGTACAATATATCTACTATTATACGTTCTATCTATTCTAACCCATACGTTCATAGATATAAAGTCTATAAAAGTATGTCAATACTAAGAGTCGTAGGGCACTCGTGTGCTTGTTGTGGGTTCGATTCCCACTCGATGAAAAAAAAAATAATATTTTTATTTCCTCACTCTGGTAATGAGGCAAACCGCGGCTAGTTCTGCCACTCAACACTCAATAGGTTCCCAGGTTCCCTCTGCAAAATAGATTATGTTTAAACGTAACAGCCGTTCTAGGTCGCGAGTAAATCCATACAACGTCATACAAGTCATATGTATGTATGTCCGTGCAACGCGAGCGCATCGTCCCTGACCTCGCAGGAAACGGGGGATTGATCGATCATCTCGTACAATCTGTTTTGTATGAGTTCAGCTTAACATGTGTTATTTAATGGATTTGTCGTAGTTTTTGTATGTGTTTTTAATATTTTGCTTTCTATAGAAAGAATGTAGTAAAAACAAAGTGAGCAGTGGTTTAGTGTTCGATTCCTACTTGAGGGAATTATTTTTTATGCAACGTCCCATAATACTATGCATACCGTGGTACATGTGGGATACAACTTGGAAAATAAACAAAAAATATTGACCTGTCTCCTAGAGTCCTAGAGGCACGAGTTCGAATCTCGCTTCGATCAATATTTTATATGATTTTCAAAATAACATACTTTCTTTAGTGTGACATATTATTTTAATAATGTTAAAATATTTGATGTACATGATAATAATTAACAACCATCATTTTGAACGATATTATATCCAAATAGAAGATATTTGAACCTCCTCTATTATGCCTTTTATAAATCGCTATAATATAGCATTTTTTTTCTCAAAACGTTAATCCACAACACAACAACACTACTTGATCCTACAACAGCTTATCACAAATCGCTGTTAGTGATTAATATTACGCTGTAACTCAAAAACGACACTATCACACTCTCAATAGAGTTTAAATAAGGGGTCCTACATCAGAAATATATTTAACAAGCTGAAAGGGGAGACTTTTTGCCCGAATACCGATTATTCTACGTGACGTTCCCACAGGTATCTAACCTGTGGAATTAAGACGGATTCCTTTTTCGAATTAGCGAATCACCTGTCTAATTACGCTACTCAGGATTCGGAATTCGATTCTTGATTGCTGCTATATTTTTTTCTTTACCGACTTTACACGTAACACGGTGTTTCTTTCGCAGTCTGTGGTTTTTGATTGTTTTGACGTTTGTCATTATGACAGGTGGTACAGATAAATAATGAATGTAGATGTTGTATTTTCCGTGTAATACCAAAACGTAAGCAAATCGACATCCCCTAAAATATTTACAATATGATAAGAAAGGGAAAAAAAAGCAAAAATAACCCCCAAAACACGATTTACACGTATCAGGAAGAAATTAACATAACAAAGTGTCAGAATCGTTTGCGGATTGACAATCTGACAAATTCGATCGGCGGAGTGGCCTTTCGCATGCAAATTTCCTTTCTTTTCCCAGCCAGTATTTTTTTTTCCAGAAACTTCCGCCTATTTTCCCGCTCAACGCACATCCGGTGGGGCGTCGCCTCGATATCATACCCTCGTAAAGTGGTCATATTTTCTATTTTTATAACCTTTATTGAATTTTCAACAATTGTTTTGCTACATTTTATTTGTATTGTACTGTTTATTTCGTTTTCTGACTACTGGTTTAGATATTCTTTCAGAATTTTATTATTATGATATTTTGCGAGTAGAGAGAGTATAACATAATTGATTCATAGTTACTAGTAACTATAACCAATACAAATTGTACTCAACAGGCACAAGTTTTAATTTGGCTACTTTTGAATTTTATATAAATTTAAAAAATATTATAAACCCAATTACTTAATAAACGTTACATAACGACAGTTACATTTAAATTTGTGATAAGTTTGCCGCATACTAATATAAGGTTAAAAAATTGATACAATCTATAAAATAAAAATTAATGGACTAATTAACAAACTTTCTTTACTTAACACATTTATAAATAATTAAAAACAAACTTAAAAAAAACTTACTCAATAAGAAAGCTCACTAAAATAGAACCGCAGATGTGCTGTATAACCGTCAGTCAGTATTTGATTCCGAACACCTGTTGTTTTCAAACTTCGATTACAAGCTATTAGCGTCAAGCCGATATTTAATACTATTGAACTTTGGAACATTTTTATATAGACTTTTTAGAACATGCTGTATATCCGAAATACAAGGTGTACCTATTTGGAATAAAAGTTTATAAATTTAATAAACGTTAACATCGTTGAGCGGCATAGGGGGTTCGGTTCTCATTATTGAAATGAATTCGCATAGAATTATTTCCTCGCTCTGGTAACAAAATAAACCGCGGCGTTGAATTCCGCCACTCTACTAGCAATCTTTCGAAAATTGAATGGTGTATAGGGAATGGAGTATTTTAACACTAGGTTTTCTATGCCTACCCTACTAGATGAAGAATACACACTAAAGCTAAAAAATAAAAATTAAACGATTTATCAATTTCTTTGGAAATGAATTTGATAAATCGTTTTTTTAGATGCATAATATATTTTTCTAAAGATAGGTAGTGTCGTAGAACGATGACCCCAATTTTAGTTATTCGAAATCGAACCTGCGACCAACCCTGACCTCAGCTCCATCAATCGAGTACACAAAAGCGATAATTACTCAAAGTTACTCTCTAAAAAATCCACAAATTGTTTTAACTAATTATTTTGACACCTCAGTAAATATCGTATAAAAAGAGCCTTATTTCAAAGCGCCAAAATCCTTTATTGATCAAGCCGTCAACAAAAAGGGTCTAACTGAACAATAAAATACTTTGGTGAGCCGCAACTCAATAAATACTTCATAGTATCGGTTTGGGGGTGCTGACCGGACGTCCGGTCGATCTCTTGCCCTCTAGGGCGCCCCCAGGGTTACGTGCAAGTTAGATTTGAATTTGAAATTATTTTGCAATAAAACAAACTGTATAGTTATTTGTGATTTTGTCGATTTTCGATGTAATAATTTTATTCATTAGTGGTATTTTTGTGCGAAGACAAATCGCGGTGTAGAGTTCCGCAACGCAATACGCAATATCTCGTAAAATTGGTAGGAAAGTGGAGACTGGAATGACCTAACACTATCACCTGCTGCCTAAACTATTTTTTATTTTTAAGTGTACGCTTTCTCGTTTAGATATACGCCTAGTAAGATAACCGGAGGTAACCTATCGTCATAACAGGGAGTCATTCCCTAATTTCAGCATAATTTTGATAAATTTCCAAAAAAAATGTAACTTTGGTTTAATTTTAAACCAAACTTCCCAACTTATTGTCCAAAGCAAATAAGTTTGAGAAGTCGTGTAAGCCCTCACAGTTTTACCCGACAGGGGTAAAGATATCCTAAGAGGTGTTTTATCGTAATAATCCCGGATTACTTGTGTATCCTGTCACGGGCCATCGCGTTAATTGAGGTCAATAGTTAGTTAGCTGGTCAAATGTTAGTTCAGGAGTACCCTCCGCCGTTAAGTGACCAAAATTTATAATTATATGGGCAACTTTTGAGCTTTTTTTTGGGTAAAAAGTTAGGTAAGTTTAAAAAACATTGACTTTTGCATGTAATGGAATTCGCTGCATCTATGCTATTGTAAAACTAAGAGTATGTTTGGTTGAATACGTTTTTATCAGGAACTACTGGCTCCACTCGAAAATAAATTTTATCAAACAGTCCATTTATCAAAAAGGCTTTTTAAAGTGACACATTGTGCCTTTGGTCATTCTAATATGTCATACGTCAACATAATTCTTATTTTTTTCTGTTTGACCACGCGGTCGAAGCCGCCGGAAAAACTCGCAAGTCCATACAACTTCTTCAAATATTATAGATGTTTCGGTATAGCTATTTGGATAGACAGACTGTTTTGAACAAAATACACCATAAAATACATCGTAAATTCCATTCATAGATATCAAAGGGAGATAATGAAAAGTGATATAAACAACAATGTACGTTGTTTTGGTACAGTTGTTAAATATTCGTTTGTCCACAGTGGTTGTTAGTTCTATCATTTCTTTTTAAATATCTCTATAGAGTTGCTAACAATATTAATAAATTGTAATAGGGAAAAAAAATATTTCGACGTAGTTAATAAGAACGTTTGGCTTAGTGGTCTAAGCGGTTGGAGTCGAAATCGGGCAGTAAGTGAGGAACGGAGGGTCTTATCACTAGGTTCCTTCTGCTTACCCTGATGAAAAGAACACAACCTTTACAGTGAGGTTAGGTTAGGTTAGGTTAACACGCAACGGTTGTGGAGTATATTCCCATTTGGAGGAATGAAATATATTTTATTAGTTTCATTTCAATGCCTTCAGGATTCCACAGAAATTGGATATAGCTAACGTGAACCTAAAAAATAATATAAAAAAACCAACAAATATCATTCTGTCCGTCCGTCAACACATACTATGAAAGGTTAGCGGATATAGCTTATTAATGAGGACCGGCCGATCGGCAATAAAGATGATTGACCCACGCGACCAGGAACTGTGGTACCATTGCAATGCAATTAAATCACTGTGCTTGTACTGTGTGCATATTTATTGGTTGTTTAGTTTTGTTTGTTTTGGTAGACGTAGTGATGGGTCTCTCTCTCTTTTAACTCTCTGTATCTATGATATTTATAGATTTATATTGACAGCAATTTAAATATAGGTAATCTAATTTAGGATAGACATCGAACCCGCAATCATGTTGCAGACATGCATTTTCAAAATATCCTTTTAAACGTACAATATAATAAAATAAAAGGAAATACTAAAAATAATATAATAACTTTGATTTGAAATGGTGTCTTTCAATAATATTATCAAAAACCATATCTCGATTAGTTTCATTGCCACTTGAGTCACCTATTTTTTGTGCGTCTGCCGTTTCTTATTATTTATATTAATAAATATAGAATTCATACCTACTTATCCTTATATTATTTACAATTAATATACAGATGATAAATTGGCTGCTTGTGGGTTCGATTCCCACTTGGGGCTTTAATGGTTGGTTTTTCAACACGCAATGAAGTGTCTTAGCAATAGTTTCCCTCTGCTTACCCTACTAACTATAAGCGGGATACATTATACCTATACTTGAGTACATTATTCTTTAAGTTTCACGCTTTATCCCGCACAGCAGGATAGGTTAAGTGATAGAATAGTTTAAACGTCAGTCCCAATCGTCTCTAGTTCTAGACACTAAATCTCATGAATTATGGTAAATTTCAACAGACACATTCAAATACTAATAAACTATTAAATATTAATCAAAGATATAATTACTTATTCATTTGTGTACAATATCAACGCAATTACCCCAGCTTAATATATCGGGGCCATTGTAGTGTAGTGGCTTACTGTAATAGACGGTTCTAGGTTCGATATCCACTACGGGGATAATTATATTTATATTTTTGTTCGTTGCACTTGCTTGAGTGAGTGCCTGAGAGATGCACAGACGAAACTACTGAACTTTGAAAGTTGAAATTTGGCATGTAGGTTTAGGGAGTGTATTTATAAATAGTTCTCAACTCCGATATCGTTCTTAAGATACAATTTTCATTCATGAACTATTTAAACAGCATCTCAATATCGCTCTCTAGATCAATCTCAGAGGCCCTAGGAAAAAAATATCAAAAATCATATGATTTCATCATAAATCGGTATGATTTTTGAGAAATTATTAATCAGGCTTCTAAACTCTGGGATCTATCTAGAGAGCGATCTTCAGATGCCGTTTTCCATTTTATATCTTAAGCTCAACGCAAGCAAAGCCGCCGGCGACAACTAGTAAAAATATAATTTCAAAAATTTCCACCAAATACCCCTACTATAAAAGTCAAGAATATCTATTAAAAGAGAGTTATGCGTTCGTCGATATAATTAAGGTCCCGTATACACCTTTGAATTTATTTTACGATTGTCGTAAAATTTTGAAATTGTAACGGTTTTTTTTTTTATTTTTCTTATTTCGAGCCTAGAATACTTTATGATGATATCGTCTCTAAGAAAGTTATGTTATAATGTTGATCTGTCTGTATTAAGAGAAGTAATTAAAAAAAATTGAATGAATGAATGTCTTCCGGCTTAATTTTTTTTTTAATTGGTCTTCTCTGGGTGGTTTTTAAAAGTACCTACCTAACTATTATACTTAGTTTTGGGGCCATGGTCGGGCTGTGGTACAGCGGTGGTCGGGGGTTTGATCTGTAAGAATGATTATCTTTTAATTATTTTCTTCACTCTAACAGATAAAGCGCGTTGTTGACTTTCTTAACTTAACTTGGAGAACGGACTATCTCAACATTAGGTTCCCTCTGGGTACCTGCCTATCCTCTCTCATTCTAGAAAACTAAAAGGAAACTATCTTTTTCTTTACTTACTTATTTCCCATTTTTTTCTTATTTATTGATTTAAAGCAAAAGATAATAAAACAAAAACTAAATATTTATCTAATTAAATAATGAAACAAATGTTTATGGGCAGCCATAATTAAAATATTATTAATATTTGAGGTTTAAAAATGATCGTAAAATAAATAAAAAACTGTAACAAGTGTTCGATTGAGACGGCCACATGTATCATATTTACTATTTATGCTTTGAGATATTTCTAGAATGGGAATGGACGGAGATAGGGTTGAACGTTAGATATGCCATCGAGTTAAAATTTGTATTAAAATATGTAGAATTATTATAGCTTCACGCTCTATCCCGCACGGAGCAGAATAAGCATGGAGAAGGTAATTATCGAACACTCTGTTCTCCACTTTCCACCTGAAATCAACGCTACTCTTGGGCTGGCTTGGGCAGCTAAAAACCGGGTTTAAAAGCGAGATAATTTTTATTTTTTTTTCTATGTGTTTTTCACTCAGTTCCTTAATTTCCGGGACATGTGTTGAGTGGCGAACTTTAACGCCGCGTTTTATCTTGTTACCACAGCTTATTATAATTGAATTATTCAACTTTGAGTTCCGCCACTCAACATGTAATGCTTCGAAAAATTCGGCAGAAAGTGTGGAACAGAGTGTCTTAACACTGGATTCCCTCTGTCTACCCGGGATACAGCGTGAAGCTGATTAGGTTCCCTCTACATACCCCACTATAGCAACCTACTAGGTAGAGGAGAGAAACTAAAGAAATAAATGCCACTTCTAACTTACTGTTCTACAAACCACACTGAGCTCGAAACAACATTCATAGGAATAAGAAAACATAATAAAAGTAATGTACGGCTGTGAACGTGTAAAAATTGATCGTAGAAATATTTATTTATTTATATTATTTTATTTATTTAGAGACTTCCTTAAAAATTAACTTATTATTGTTTATTTTGTTTAAATTGATGTGTTAATATAGTTCGTGATTTGATATATTTAGTATTAGAATTGTTATTGTAAGAATATAGTTATTTATTATTCTGTTATAGTTTTAATGAAAGGATAATGTCTGATTATTAATGCGATGATTGTAAGTTTGAGTCCCACTCGATAAGACGATTCCAGCTCTGGTAACGAAGCAAAGCGAGGTGTTGAGTTCCGCCAATCAACACGCTATTCCTCGAGAAGTCGGCCATAAGTGGGGAGCGAATGTATGGTGTACCTATGGACATTTCCTCGGCCTATTCTGTAACGGTACAAGATATAGGGTAAAGCTAAAAAAATGTCCTCACAAAAGTTCTTGATGTCCACACATTACAAATTAATTGCGGGGCTAAACGCTGCACGCTCATCTAACCTACAACCTTCCAATAAAAAATAACCGCCTCTAAGAAATATCTACAAAAAAAATCGCAAAAATCCTCACATTTTCTTCAGCGAACGACCTCTGGCGTACATTATTTTAAAAGAATGCGCAGACATTACAAAGAAAGCTGTCTTATCTCGCGGCGACAGGGACGCACATACACTAAGCGCATACGAGTGAAAGGGACAACAGCATACCCGATAACACGTCAATACATTCCTTTTACTATACACACACGACAAAATGAACCTTAACACACTGTCATAAAGATCAAATTCACTTGAAACTCTTAATGGAAAACCGATATCACATCAATATATTTTACGATTTTATTTGACATACGAATTTAAGACTTGGTTTCAGGAGTTAAAGTTCATTTTGGCAGTGTACAAGTTTCTAAGAAGGCGTTTCAATATCTTATAAGATAGTGAAGGGCGTTCAGAAATCGAAGGTTATTGGAAGTTATCGGAATATCGACTTTATTTTATCTTGAATCGAGTCATAGGCGTGCTGGGGCCACGCCCAGTTCTTATATGAGATTTTTCACCATAAAAGCCTTATTGGTTGATTTTTTTTTGCGTTGGAACCTTCTAGAATATGTCCAAGTTTACCTAAAGTTATCTATCTTTGGTTGCAGGTACGTGGAGATGCTGTGTGTTGTTGAGGTAATGTTGTGCTACTCGGTTAGTAGATCTTAGTTGTTGTTAAGGTAGCTATTAGTTATGGATTTTATATTTTATATCTTAAATGTCTCTCTTATGGTAGTAGATTCGGTATCCACTAGAGGAAAAGAGAAAAATTAGGTATGTACCGCTACTCAACATGCAATGCCTCCCAAATTTGGCGGAAAGTGGAGAACGGAGTGTCTTAACACTAGATTCTTAGGTTCCCTCTGCCTATTCGGCTATGTGGGATGTTTTTAACTAAAAAAGTATCTACCTTCTCAAGTTAAAATAGATTATATAAGTATTACTAAATCTTATAACTACTTTAATCATTATTTATGCGTCAAAATGAACGATATCTGTAGTCGTTGAATAAGTCAACAGCAATAATCTCATATATACTCGTACTTGCCATAAAATCGCTCTACAAAGATATCTCGTATACATATCCCGGTTAAAAATAGCTGTTAATATAATTAAAAAACAACAACATATTTTCCCTACGAAATTAACTCAACCCAAATAAACAATTATTGTAGTATTCACTATAAATATCCAGGAAATGTATGAGGATTAAAAAATATTTAATTAATCGTATCGTAAATCGAACCCAGAACAATCATCTAAGTTATATAACCACTATACAAACGGACCAATCACATTATGCATACAAAAACAAAAAAAAACATTCCAATTCAATTATATTCAAATAAAAAAACGCGTTGACGTACAAATTGAAATAGCTCTCTCTTAATTCGTATTGAATTACACGCAAACAATTCGACTAAAAACAAAGAAATCGAATAATCGAATGAAACAATGGGTGAATTTAAGACGCCATCGAATGTATACGCGACGGTAGTAGGTTCGAATCGATTTGGATTAGTGATTATATATTTAAATTATTTTGGTTATGACAAAGCGCAGCGTTAGGTTACGTCTGCTTGTAGTACAATGATCTTTTTAAAAAGTGAGAGACGTATGTTCTTAATATTAGCTTCTTTATAATAAGAGTGTTCTAGTTGGAAAAAATAATTTTGAGTTGACATCGAGTTTAGATCGCTCTACCTACCTTGCCATATGCGGGAAAAAAGAAAAGGTCAAGTTGAAACTATTTTATATATTATCTTAAATATAAAAAGATTTCCTAATAATTTTACAAGAAAAGTCAATTAATAATTACAAATTTATAAAAAAACATACACATTCAATCTAATCAACAACACTACAAAACCAATACAAATCGAATGAATGAACGTAACAAAGAAGCCGATTAACGATTATTTCGTAAAACGAAATACGCATTCATAATTTCGCGTTCGAATTTTAAAACAATACGCACATTCATTCGATCGTTCGTTCGTTTGAATATGGAATGTGACGGACAGTTCCGGGCGAGGTTTTAAATGTTTATTTTTTGACAGTTTATTTTTGATTCACAGTTCAATTTTACCTTTTGCTTTTTACGGTTTTGGCTTTTTATAAAACGATACCAATAGAAATATTTTTTTTGTATTTCATGTGAAACTAAATGAAATGCTTAAAATGGGAATAGCTTCACTCATATCTCGTTTTAATATGAATAGAATTAACCTTTCGTAACCCATTGGTGAAAATCTTTACTAGTTATGTCCAACAAGACTAAGACAATGCTGAGACATTTTTTTTAAAAATTATAATGTTTCCCGCAAAAATCGGAGGAGGCAGAGGTAACCTAGTGTGTGTTGACGACTCAACACCGCGCTTTGTCTTGTCACCGAAGCAAAGAAATTACAGTAACTATTTTCTCTGAATGAGAATCAAACCCACAACAGACGCTATGAATTAATAGTAAAATTATTGTCACCAATAATTTATTATTATTCATTTAAAAAAAAAACATAGATCACAAACAACAATAACAATCGACAACAACAAAAAAAATCGATTCAAACACAAAATAAGGTCATTTATACCTACCGATACGATACGATACGACGTAGCAATTTGTGAGCAACAGTGATTGATCCCGACGATACATCAAGCGGAGTTTTTCTATGAAAAATTGCCATAATCGACTTAAAAACTCATTAGAGGCCGAGACAAAGAAACCCGCCATTCGTCTAATTTGTTCCCCGATCGACTTGATTGCCTTTTTTTTGAACGGATTTTTAGTCCTTACGGCGTTTAATGTGTATCAATTTTTTTAGTTTTTTTTTGTTGCTGTTGTTTAATTGATTTTTTATGGGAAATTGTTGCATTAGTATTAAATAGAGAACGTGGTAATGGCGCAGCTGTAATAGGTGTCTGGAAGTACGTGATGGGTGTAGGTTCTAATTTGAGTGTGGATTGAAATCTAACTTAGAAAAATNTATTATTCATTTAAAAAAAAAACATAGATCACAAACAACAATAACAATCGACAACAACAAAAAAAATCGATTCAAACACAAAATAAGGTCATTTATACCTACCGATACGATACGATACGACGTAGCAATTTGTGAGCAACAGTGATTGATCCCGACGATACATCAAGCGGAGTTTTTCTATGAAAAATTGCCATAATCGACTTAAAAACTCATTAGAGGCCGAGACAAAGAAACCCGCCATTCGTCTAATTTGTTCCCCGATCGACTTGATTGCCTTTTTTTTGAACGGATTTTTAGTCCTTACGGCGTTTAATGTGTATCAATTTTTTTAGTTTTTTTTTGTTGCTGTTGTTTAATTGATTTTTTATGGGAAATTGTTGCATTAGTATTAATAAGAGAACGTGGTAATGGCGCAGCTGTAATAGGTGTCTGGAGGTACATGATAGGTGTAGGTTCTAATTTGATTGTGGATTGAAATCTAACTTAAAAAAATATTTCTTATTTCATTTTTGTATTTAAAAATTTAAAATATAGTTTCTATAAATATTTTATAAGTGAAAAATGGAATGACTATGGTTACGGTCATATTGCTTTACCCGCACATAGCATGGTAGGCAGAGGGAAACTTATGTTAAGACACTCTACTCCCACGTTTTGAGGAATTTTCGAGACATTGAATGTTGAATAGCTGAACTCAATGCCGCGCATTATCTTATTAGTTATTATTAGAGGAAGGAAAGGAATAAACTCATTCCCCCGACTCAAAACTGATCCACAGCCTTAGATTTGTGGACTTCAATAAAAAAAATAAAAAAAGACAATAAAACAATTAAAACAACAATAATACTAACAAATTACTCATTGACAACTAAAACTTGCCAAAGAAAAAAATATGAAAAATCCATCCATTGTGAACTACCCACATTCGTCTTCAATCACACAATCGCTGACAGCCGGAAACGGCAATACACGCTGGGGACAAAATAATAAACAATATTTATTATTCTTTTTTTTTCTATTTTTTTCTCCGCATCACAATTTGAATACGCGATTAAAGGTGTGCTCGACATAAAGGGCGACTAAAAAAGTCAAATCCGTCACAATGGCTTCGATAATTCAAATTGGGATAAAAAAAGTCATCGTCACAATTCAAGTTGGAAGTGATAATTAGGGTTCCCTAGCAGAATATTATCGTAATAAGAATCAGTATTTCTATAGAGAAAACTAAGTATTTTGACAATACATGAGTAACTTAAGGCTGCATGCAATATCTGAGTGAGAATCGAACCTACGTCTATCATATCATTCGACAAAATAATAGCAATAATTGTACCTAATATTATTTTAAATTCATTGAGGGTTTTTAAATATATTCTTATTTTCCAATTGTGGTAACACGGCGCTAATCAACACAAACTCGGAAACATAATAGAGAACGAAGTGTCTCAACACTAGTGTCTCACTATGTTTAAACTGTTTAAATAAATATTATATCGGATAGGCAACTTATCGATAACTAAAACACCTATTTGAATAAGCGTTATGTTAAACTTTTGGGATAATTTTCGATTCGGAACGCCCACGACGCTATTGTTCCACGAGTTATTGGCTCATTAGGAATATGTATTATAACGATTTAAATATTTTAACCGACTTTTAAAGGAAATGTATCAAAATGTATAGATTTAATTTTCTTGTACTACATAGTAGGTATATTCTATTGAGTATCGAAACTCAACACCGCGATTTGTCTTCAAAAGTGAAAATAATTTAATTAAATATCTCACACACTAAAAAGGCTCAAAATATACTTTGTTTATATATTTTTTTTATTAGGTATATATTTTAAAAAATCGTATATTTTAAAACATCCTATCATCACTAAGTACGTACGCTAGGTACCTACGTTGAATGACCGAGTGACCTCCACTCACTGGCACACACCCAAAACGTATGGATCATTCGCATACACTCTCCTTTTATATTTTACACTTTATATGCCAAAAATCTATTATTTATATTAATTTTAATTAAATTAAAACATACTTAGTATATACTAAATGGTCGATCGATCTCATAAGACATATACCTACACAATATTTATATATAAAAAATAAATAGAATTGCGAAGTACGAAGTGATATAAAGAGGAGAAGCCCAGGTTCAAATTTTTATGCGTTTTCTACAATAAAAAAATATTTTTCTTTGTAAAATAGAGATTACTACAGATTATCAATAAAAAAAAATCTAAGACAATCAAATAATACCATTTTATAATCGATCGAAGGATGCAGGGAGGTCTAACGGAAGGATCATCCACATTAGCATATGTAATATGCATCTGCCCCAAACCACGTGGGCGAGCTAACATTGTTCGTACGGTCTTTGTATAGGCACCTACCTACGAATGCATCGAAGATAACGCGTAACCCGGTAGGACGTTCAAGGGCTATCAGATTTTTGTTTGTTTTCTCTCTTTTTTAGGACTTTTTTTATTGAAAAACTATCTATTTTAAGAGGTTTTGACTTTTGTAGTTGATTGTTGTTTGGAGGATTGGACAAATTTGTTTGATAATCAGTAGATTATCGCGCAACAAGTATGTTGCTTATAACTTGAATAAATATTTCAGACATTTTTTTTTATTTTGTTAAAAATAATTTTAAAATCGATACAAATCCTTCTTGATGATTAAATAATAAATATGTCTAATAAATTTATTTTATTATTCATATATTTACAATACATACTCAACGCCGCGCATTGTGTACCGGACTGGTCAAAAATATCTCGCTACTTCGATAAAATAAAAAAAACCATAATAAAAAAGATGTCATATTACATCAATATTCATATATCCTACACGATTCAAATAAATCCCACTTCCCCGCTTTTTTCCGAACAATATTAAAAAAACCGTCAAGAACCGAATGAAACCGGTGACATTACCGGTAATCATACTTTATGAGTTCGCGCCAAAATAGACGACACGGCGACCGGTGACACCTACCTATCCTGGAAAATGGAATCTGGAATATCAATTGACGTTAAAAGGCCTGGGAACAAAACAGAAATGACAGCTTTTTGATTTAAAAAAAGATATGGTGTTACACGCAATGTTGATAAAAATAAGTTATTATGAGAGAGGGTTTTTGCCGGTAGTTGTGGGTTCGTTTCTCACTCGGGGGAATGAACCATTTTCATTTCCTAACTCTGATTACAAAATGCGGCGTTTAGTTCCACTACTTAATACCCAATATGTCAAATTGGTGTGGTGGGTGGGGAATAGATTATCTTAACACTTGGCCCCAAGGGTACATGGGTATGGTATAACCAAGACACTCCATAAAGCTCAATATGTAGAATAATAAATACCAATTAATATTGTTCTTGGAATCGATATTAAGCAAAATCGATTCCTAGTTGTTCCCAACTAGAATCGACGTAGAACATCTCTCAGTCACTATTGGCATTACGTCAATGATGTGTATATTAAAATTTTTTATCGCTTCTATTTCAAGAAGACGTGGACGTCTCAGCAAATTCTGATATAAGAATATTTCATTTAGTTCGCCCATTAATTTATTTTTAAATTGAAAGTTATTTCAGTGTCGGATTTAGTGTTTACGAGCGTTTGTCGCTTTTTAACATTCAATTGCTACCTACTTCTAAAAAATAAAGGTTAAATATCTCGTTACACTCAGAGATGAAAATAAATGTTTGACTTAAATTAAATAGACATAACTGTATGTGTGTATTTACGGACTAACAGGTAAATTTTCAAGATATTGCGTTTTAAGTAATAAATAGTTAGAATCGAACCCTTAGCTGTCGCGATTCTAATTCAGAATTAATTTTCCTTATTATAGAATTATATAATTAATAATATAAAACGCATTTCCATACGAAATATTCTAGGAATAGACAAGAGCAGTTCATTTATGAACCATTATCGTAAATTTCCGTTCAATATAATAGTGTCGTTGTGACCGCCACAAAAATATTATCAATTGCGATATTTCGTTTGAAATTAGAATCAGTACCGTATCCGTTTCCGTTCGATATTTAAACTGTATTCGAATTAAGAACGCGCAATGAATAGATGATAAGCGCGCTTGAATTAGACAATATTTGATTATGAATGTTTTGGAATTTATTATGAGAAAATACGTATTTTCCCGCATTGTAGGGCAGGTAGAGATAATTTAACGTTTAGACACTACGTTCTCTACCCTCTGCCCAATCCTCAAAGCGTTGCGTCATTTTGTCCACTAGAGCGGGGAAATGAAAAATAATTTAATTAGAATTTTGATGAATCTATTACTGGTATATATGATCAATAAAAATCCTAGCAATGTGAGAGAAAACAGCTAACATTACAAAATGCAAAAAAAAACAATATCATCAACAAATATCCCATCAAAAAAATTGTACAAAAAATGCAAAGTTACATTAAAATTTGTGTAATTATTATTAAAAACACAGTATTGTTCGAAAAACACCTGATTCCCTTTTTTTTCCTATCGGAACCAAGATACCAGGGGAGGCAATAACCATTAAAAGCTCGCGGAAGGCCGTTCAGAAAGTTTCTTTTCAATAACGCGTCTAATATTCAAATGAGATAGGAATAAAACGAGGAATTTAGCTATATATCATCGAACCTAATCAGATTTTTCCCTTGCAATATTTTCCACAGATTAAATTCGTATCTATATATAGACAGAGAGAGAGAGAGGTAGAGTAAGAATATTTTATAGTTACGCATTAAATTTGAATTGAAAATTAAATTGTTTTAAGTGTTGCCATAAATTATCACTTAAGTGCCTCGAAAATACGAAATAAAATTTGTTTTGTATTGGGATAGGTGTTGTTGTTACGTACAATGTTATTGGCAATGTGAATTGAAATGTTTCAAAATAACTAGAGATGTATGTAGATAGGTATTTGCTAAATTTCAGATATATTGATTATAAAATTAAGAATTTAATAAATACTTATTCTGAAGACGTCGTGGCGCAGTTCAATCTGTCTGTAAACATGATGATTGCGAGTTCGATTCCCGAAGAGAGGATTTTTTTTCATTGGCTTGTCTTACAAAGAGCAGCGTTGCGATCCAAAAAAAAACTGGAGACCAAAGTGTCTTGACTCTAGGTTCCGTCTGCCTAACTTGCTATATTATTTTTAAAAAACCTCTTTCTCATACAATAAACTCAACTTATATTCCCTATACCATAGCTTCCTCCTTCCCAGATATTCAAATCTCAAAGATCAGCTCAAAAACACAATATACGGCCACTTGGCGAACTCTCAATACTCGAAGGAACCATAAAAAATAATTTAAATTGCTCTTACAGTGTCATGAGATAGCGTCGCATTTGCATACTAAAATAATGCAAGAATCTATGTGCGGAACCCCACGCCGCTCTGTTTCCTTTGTCGCACTTGCTACGGCGTGCCATAATCACTTTAATATATTTTTCTGTTATTGCTATTAGTTCTTTTTTTTCTCTTTTTGTTTCGTTAAGTTAGATATGGGTGGTGTTTTCTTTTTTTTTCAATTTTTACTCTCTTTTGTTGGTTCGTTCTGTTTTAGCTAACTTGAAAAGAAAGGAGTTATCAGTTTGTATTTTGTGTATGTATGTGATATTTCTGGAATTGGATAATGTTTGAGTAAGATGATCGATGTAGGCACGTGTTTGGAAAGCACGTGTGCTAAATTTTATTAAACTCAAAAGTGATATTAAAATATTTCTTTTTAATTTAAATAAGGTACATTCCTACTTAGGGAACAGTTTACTTTCCATCATAATCGGTTCAGTAGTTCTTGAGATATTTAATATTCTCAATAATCGATTATTTCTTTTAATTATTATCTACACTATTAAACACTACTTTATTAACTGATCACAAAATGTACTTCCAAGTTAATAAGTTCGTATTATATGCGTCACGCAAAGCTTTGAGTAACAATAAGTTTATGAAAGTACTGTATTGAACTTAGAGTGGAATTAATAATTAAATTACTGAAACACCTTACGTAACTGTACCATGGTATTAGTTAGCTTCACGCTGTATCCCGCAAATAGCAAGGCAGCAGCAAACACTCTGCTCTCATTTATATATTTCAATATTGTAATTTATTTATTTATTTATCATTGATATAATAAATACATTTATTAGAATTTATATTTTTTACAGTAAGTAGCCGTGTTTGTCATTATATTATACACAAAATCCATATCAACGCAACAATGGAGACGTTCCCAAACATTAGGAGCGGGGCAAAGAAAATTTTTATGTATTTTTTTTTCTTGTTGTTCTGAAATATGCGTTCCGTTAGATTATTTATGGGCTCCATAGGCTATATTTCGGGAAGTAATGAGGTTTTCAAGAAAAAAAGGGCAATTTGAATGTGCGTAGATTGAGTCGTTACGCGATCATCGGTTACACTTTGGGAATGTTTCCTTTTCCTTAATCGATCGGGGGATTTGAATTGCGGTGCTTTTAATACATTAAATTGTGGTTGAAATGTCTTTTTTTGTATAGGCGAAAATATTGTTGTTTTTTATGATACAACAGGATAGGCAGAGAGAGCTAGTGTTAAATCACTACATTACAGTGCTGGCACTGTTACTCGCTCTGATATACGTAGCGCAGCGGTGAGCTCCGCCACTGAACATGTAACGTCTCGTATAGTTGCGTAATAAATAACGGAGTGTCATAGGTAGATAGAGGGATCTATCTATCCAGTCATATGGGAAAAAACATGAAGCTACCAAAAACAATAGGTAATTCAATAATTAATTAAAATCCAGTTATAATAATATAATAAGTATAATCACAAAAATTATTTGGACACGGTAGATAAAACATAAACCCACGAAATAAGATCATTCGATAGTGTTGAGTTTATATTTAAAAAAAAATAACCGTTATATATTTTTATTTAACAATTAAACGTTGCCAAGTGTACCGTGACAAGTTCAACGTACTTTCGATAGAGGGCCGAATTTTCAAATTTCGAATGTGTAACTAAGTGTGGAAAATTAACTAAAGTGTTCAGTATGTGCGCGGCCGTTAATTAATAATTAAAATGGCGGCCAGAATGGTCATGTCCATTGTTTTTGGTTAATTGGTAATTGCAATCGTCTGTTTTAAATAGAGGATTAGTAGCGGATTTGACAAGAAGTGGAGAATGGAAAAATGTGTACTTTATTTTTTGTATATGTTTAAGCCTAAAACTTCTTATCTAATTTTCCAAAGTTCTCCAAATTTTACTTGTATTTAAATCAATTAGAAAAAAATATATACATTAATAATGACAGACGATAATTAACTAAACTTTCCATAACCGTTTTTTTAAATAGAACACGGTATCCAAATCATAATTCGAACGTGTAAATTTGAATTTTACATCGCCTTTAATTCTAAATTCAAAATTTAATTCGAACAATAACCGCGCATTGAATGGATGAAATAATATTTTTTCTCATAAAAAAATTAGGCAAAAGACATTAATACTTATGCCAAAACCATTGAGTTCAAAATCGTTCAACAATCGAACACAAACGATCATAATACAGATTAATGATAATTAATTAAAAAATATGTATCCACCAAAGCGGGTCGTTTCCAAACTTTAAGTTGTTTCGCTCCATATAGAATCGGGCTTACGTCCATAGCTTTTTAATGATATAATAAATAATAAAATTACACCATTTTATTTAATTATATTATTTATGTATTATCAAATTACATAAAAACATATATTAATTATGAAGCGAAT
Organism: Heliconius cydno galanthus; assembly: GCA_036379175.1. NCBI lineage: Eukaryota > Metazoa > Arthropoda > Insecta > Lepidoptera > Nymphalidae > Heliconius > Heliconius cydno. The sequence continues at coordinate 191,353 of JAKRZM010000174.1, read as the reverse complement.
ATATCGCTTAAAAATTATATAAAAAACGATTTTTTAAATAATAATAGTAAATTAAGAACTATCTCACACAAAACCCGTTCGTCGCATTAAACAGTTGTATTATTGGCCATCATCGAACTATTAATAAAAGGGCAAACGTATTACAGATAACCCCAAATAGTTGAACTTTCTCACAGAATAAAAATTTTATATGCAAATAATTGATCCGATCGACCCTTTCCTAAGATGAAACCAGTCCAAGTATAAATCACTCGCCCTCGATTGTTCTATGATTTATTCCCAATGCTACATCTTGTATATGCTAATATATGTATATAGATATTTTCTCAATAATTATTCGATAGTATTTCTGATCCGGTTTTTGGTTGTTTAATATGCGAATAATAATTAGTGTTTCCTTATTTTTCTATGATTCTCACGAAAGGGTCGCGACCGGGATCGGGATATCGTTTTATTTTACACGGGGGTCATATCTTGTTTTATTTTTCTATTATTAGTTATAGAATATTAATATTGTCGCAACGAATTTTAGTTGCATATGCTTAAATAAATTAATTTTGTAAATACGTTGACAATTAAAAAAAGATAACGAAATGTGTAAAAGAGAAACTGCTATCAAGAAATTGATATAAGAAAAAAAGAAAAAGAAATCAATTTTTAAATTACAATAAACATTATATTTTATCAATAATAAGATTATATCAAATCGCTTACTTGACGTGACTTCAATAAAGGATAAACTGTTTAATATTTATCCTTCATATTTATAAATAGATTAGAGCAGAAGAGAAATCATCTGCCCTCGAGTATAAAAAACCAAAATGTCTCTAAGATGCCATTCTTCATAGATAAAAAAAAGGGAAATAAAAAATCCATTTCCTATACGTTTTATTCAGATCAATGCGTTGACATCTGTGGAGGGTGATCTACCCTATTCAAAGGTGCATCCATTAAACCTGTTTTACCGATTGATTCCTACTAAATGTCAAAAATAGGGCAGCCATGTCTTATGTTGCATTTATTTGCATACGATTTCTTTGGTGATGCAAATGATTTAAATTTTTTAAAGGAGGTGAGCTTGAGAGCGTTATGTTAATTACTTGAGATAAGAAACGATGCGTTTATCTGTGCGTCAGTTGCTCGCGCGCGTTTGGTGCGGCGAGGCGTCCATGTTTTGGGAACTGTCAAACTTGACAGCTAACTTTTTTCCTGAATTTCAAAGTTCCTGAAGTGATTTGGATTTTTGTTTTGTTTTATTTTTAATTGAAGTGTTAATAAAGTGCTGAGAACTGTACATTTTGTGGACTTAGTTATATTTTGGTAGCAATATTCATTTATATAAACAAAATAAATTATGAAAATTCGGAACTTTTATATGGAGGTAATGTGATTAATTTATTTTTGTTTTTATATATTTTAATTTTATATTTATTATTTGTATTGAATCGTCCCGTTTTCGTGTCGTATAATATTGTTACGGCTCTGTACATAGATGTCTTAAACATAATAATTTATTTAAATAATATTGATTTATTAAATTTAAGAAATTCATAAATTTGAAATGTAAGTAGGGAGTTAGCGAACGTAGAGATTCCTAACAAAATGAAAAACAATAAAGAAAATAACATCTTAAAGTCCACACAAACAAAGTTGGAAGCGACGACTAGTATACGATATATTAAAAACATATGAACGTTGTGAAAATTTAAGTAACTTTTAAAACTCGATACGATTCAGTTGCAAATGAAAAGGGAATCTATAATAGAGACGATGACAACTGCGGAGTAAAGTTACACACTGCTTGGATGCGGCATACAATAAAATGTATCAAACTTTATATCAAACAGACTTTGTATGAATATCAATAAATGTAAAAATGTTTTATTTTTAAAATTGTATATTTGAATATTCAGATTGCAAATTTTGTGTATTAGAATGTTTTTAGCCCAACGTGGTGCAGTTGGACTGAATTTGTAAACGAAATGGTTTTGGGTTCGATGCTTATTTAGCGAAAAAATTTATGACCGCGTAGAGTTCTGTCACTAAATTAGCAATGTCTCAAAAATTTTAATATTTTCATATAAATAGTACCAATATATATGTACCATATATGTATGTATATCTGTATATATTTACCCCATTTCATCAGTTTTACACATTCTACCCTTTTTACTAATCTAATCTCCAAAAGAAAATACCCAGTTGTGTATTCACAGCGCATTCGTCCCCATCGCCTATAATTAAGGGTGGTATAAATTAGCGAATGAAATGTGACCGAATTTCTTATATTGAATACTTAGGAGGATTACAAATAAATACTGAGTGGAAAGTCAGTGTTGTCGTTAATATTATTTTCTTATTTAACATATATCAAGTGAGAGAAATATTTTGCTGTAATCTGGCTTAATAATTTGTATATTTATACTAACGTATAAATAATTTATTATGAAAATGAAAGAGTTAAAGAGTTTATTTCTTTGAATGCTCTTATCTCAGGAACTACTCTTTCATATACTTCGTTGCATATGATTGATCGAACTTGAGAGTTTTCTGTGAGCATAATGTACAACTGTTTGTTATTTTTACCAAAACGGACGAAATCGCAAATAAAGCTAGTATTAAAATTGAAAAAATAATAGATTTAAAAATAACTTTAAAAGTACCGTGTCCCACTATACATATATCATAAAAACTATAATGAAGAGAGACACAAATTAGTGAGTACGGGAGAACCAATGCAATGTTTTTCTTGTAAATACATACGGAATGTAGGCACTTAGAAAATGTTCTAATTAACAGTTGTATGTATGTTCTATTGAAAATTACGCAGAAATGAATGTTTCTTGCGCTAATGTTTGTGATTTGTTAATCTGTTTGTAACTCGGAAGTGGCTAGGTTCTTTATTATTTATTATTTAAGAATATTTTTTTACAATACAGAATTATTTTTTAACAGTAATTGAAAGAAATTTAATTTACAATTAAGATAGACACAAGTTTGTTGTAATGAATCTGTTGCTGGTTCTCTTCAGCAGCTCCTTATCGAGCCTTTCGGCTTCCAGTGGTAGCTTCATGTAGGACTGACTCTACTAACGAATGTGAGACTGTAAATGACGGCTGTGAGTTCTATTTCCGCTCGATAAAAAAACCATTATTTTCAGTACCTCAGATGTGACATAAGACAAAGCGCTGAAAAGCACTATGAAATATCTCAAAAAAGTAATGAAAGCACTAGGTCCCATCCCTCTATATTAAAAAAAATCCTTTTAATTTCCACTTGAACACTGTCTTACAGGGCGGACGGTCCAGCTATACAGAACGCATTAAAATTGATCAACACATAACGACGTTATCCACATAATGCGGACCCTACTCAGCGGTCACTTCGACAGCGGTTGCCAACCTTTCCCAAAAATTTGAACCCCCACCCCCCAATTTTCAACCCACTTTTTACGCCAATGTTTTGCTATAGAAGCCACGTATAAATGAATACCGAGGGATATCAAAACATCTATTGGGAGGGAAGTTTTTAGGCAAAGGATTAAGTAACGACAACGGTGCCCTTTGCCGTGATGTGGGGTGGTCGGTGACTCGTCCACTTTTGTTTTTGATCGTTCGTCTAATTTCCTCGGGCATATTTCATATAAGTCACTATTAATTTAAGTTTTGTTCCACCCATCTTCAGATTGTAGCGTTAAAGATGGCTATCGGTGTAATTCTTTAAGAAATATAAGTAAAATTAAAGAAAATTCTTATTAAAACACCGTATTTTTACGTGAAATTTATTCAAATTAAGTACAGGTAGGTTAACAGTGTTATTATTTTTCGTAAATTAAAAACTTTCTGGCAATTAACAATATTCATAATGAATTAGCATATATTATTACGAACGTCAAATTTAATACGGAAACCCTGTTGAAACTTGCCTCGATTTTTCCGCTTATATTAATTCTTCATATTGACGCACATTTTCGGTTCGAGGGGTGTGAAAGGGTGTCCATCGAGGGGGTAGGGGGTTCAGATAACGTGGGAGACATAAAGCGTAGGAGATCGCTAATTCATCATAAGTTAAAGGGTTTTTATGTACGCTCCCGGACGATACTCTTTGTACGGTGCGCAAAAAAGGTCGGACGATGTCTGGAGCGATAGCGATCGGGAGTAAAAAAACATCTCAAAGGCTAAACGTAGATGAGTTATTAATTAACTTTTAGGGAATTTTTAGGCAAAGGGCTCGACTTTTACAGCTATCTTCTATTCAATCGTTTAAATGTAACATTATCTAATGAACTCGCAACTACTGGCTAGACATGGGTAATGCTGGGTTTTTAATTTCAATGAATGATTAAATGAAATATTGAGAGAAATAGTAATTAAATTAAATAATTTTTAAAATTGCTTTTATATTACCAAAATCTACTACTACTACTAGTACGAATGAGAAGGATAAATAAAAACATAAACCATTTAAGATCTTAAATTATGTTTCAAGTACCATATCTCCTAAACTTACTATCAAAAAAGCAGAAAAAAGTCCCAACAAACCAAAAACCACAAAAAGTCAAGACAAGTAAAAGTCAAATGCCTATAAAAGCTCAAGTAGAACAGCATCACTAATTCCACAAGCGAAACCTCCTAATAAATAGAGACAATGCATGTTAATTACGTGAATTATTGATGGAAAAAGGTTCTCAAGTGTACCCCCCACAGTAAATTAGTTAACCCCGTGTGTGGGGAAGTCGGTTTAAATCGGGAATCGGGGAAAGTTGGTTTGAGCTTTCGATATCGAATAAGCTCAGCCTTTTTTTGTTGCTTGGAAACTTTTTAACAGTTTCAAATGAAAGTTGGGTTAGGTTGTTAGTTGCTCTGATTGGATTTACAATAAGAAGTACTAAATGTTATTGGAGTGTTTTAATCGTTTTTGTTTTGAGATTTTTTTTTGTTTGGCTAAATTTGTTTTTTTTTTTCACTTTTTCCTAGAGATGATTTTTTTCTTATAATTTCGCTTTTCGGTTGCTTTTCTTTACAAGTTGTCTCTATATTCTCTATGTCTATTATATTAGTCTGACAGTCTGTCATTTAGTCTGTTTTAGTTTCTTAAAATAAAATAATCTCTAAAAACACATTACATATTCTCTACAAACACAGATATTTTTTTTTAATGTCAGACATTTTTTTTAAATGTCATCCATTTTTAAACTCAATTAGTCTTGAGTTCAAAGCGTGACATGTCATCGATTGCCGCGTAGACGATCCGGTTCTAATTGGGTTCGCATTTCTCGACACCCATCTAAGAATAGACGTTTTGTAGATTCGCTATTCGCTTTTTTTTGTTGCAAATAGATATGTTAGATGTTATTTCAATAGGTTATATTTCCAATTCGTCGCTCTGCGCGGCGTTGAGTCCCGCCACTCAACACGCAATGCTTTCAGAATTTGACGCAAAGCAGGGGAACGGAGTGTCTTAAAACTATATTCTCTCTGTCTACCTGCCTATATATAGAGATGACAAATCGTAAACAAACATCCACATATAACATAAATACATACAAAATTAAATACCAAAGTTGCCATACACTTAACAAAAATTACGCATCACAGCCCTCCCCAACTCCTAAACCATTTAAAAGTAAGTCGAGTCTCTCTCCGTATTTATCAAAATCCATCCTCAATTAATTCTATTTCGAAACTTCACTTTTAATCTGATCGATCCCGAGTAATTTGTCGCAACCCTTTTACGATACTTATAATTGCATCATAGTATATTAGTATTGATCTGGTTACGGCGCGGCGTTGTGTTCCAAGCGATTTGTTAGAGGGTGTGAATTGTTCAATTTTGTTATGGAAATCTAATTTTAGATGTGATTTGCATTTTGTTTCACGTTTTTTGGGGTTCCGTGGGCAAAAAATAATACGGGACATTATTGCTAAGACCGATGTATGTCTATTTGTTCGTCTGTCAACAGACTCTATCTCATAAACCGTGATAGTTGTTGTTTTTTATAGTAATAACATATACTAAAAACATAAGATATCTCTCTACCTCCCATACAACACACGTGATTTTGTTACCATTTTTAAAAATAATATTACGGAACCCTTCGTGCATGAGTCCAATTCGCACTTGATTAGTTTATTGGAGATACCTAGGTTTTCTCTGCCTATTTTGCACATTTTAGAGATACCTATATATAACTGTATAAGGGTAGCATCTCTCCTCATGTCCATCGTATTGAACCCACAACCATCTCGGATTTACAACCAAACACTGATCCACTTTGACATAACGGTCTAAGTTACGATTTTTTTTAAATATAGCTAATCAAGATAAAAAAATCGATTTCATTTAAAGAAAAACGTCAATCGAGTCCACTTTCAGTGTGGGGGGGTGAAATAATTAAAAGGCACACGGCAAAATCGAGAACTTAATTTCGATGCCTATTTGTATCTTCCAAGTTTTCCGAAGTTTGCCAGGAGTTGCCAACTCTGTCGTACTTTCGGTAATATTTGCAACGTCGACTTTTAGTTCGTTCTGTTAATTTATAATTACGCTTAATTGGTTATCTGTCTGCATAGCGCTGTGGGGCTTGGATTTGTATTATTAAGGATAGGCAGAGGGAAACTAGTGTTAAGACACTACTTTTCCTACTAGGTGTTGCGTTATTTATAGATAAAGATATAGTATTCTAATATTTGTATCGTTCATGCTAATGAAATTCGATTATAATAGAAATATCTCGTTGACCAGACCGAGAGACAATCGAACCCACATCCGTCGCGATTACAGTATAATCTTATAAGAAAGAAAAAAAATATAAATATCAATAACATGTGATGGTATTACTAATACGAGGCGGAGAGTTCAAAACGTAGTGTCCAATCACTGAAATGAAACAAATCAATGTAGTATGTAATTTAGCATTTAATATTTATATCTGTAAATATATATTATATGTATATAGATATACTGAATGGGATTCATTGAGGCGGGCTTGGACGGTTGCCATCTTTGTTTCAAATGTCGATCGACGGCGGTCGGGCTTACACTTTTTGTTCTGATTTATCGTCGGTTATTATAATTTTAGAATTGAAATACTTGTATTGATTATGTCTAATGATATATTTGTTTGGACATATTATTTTTCATTTAGGATACATGTTTTTTTAGGTTCACGGTGTATCCCGCATAGCAGGATAGGCAGAGGGAATCTTGTGTTAAGACTACGTTCCCAATTTTCCTCCGAATTCTGTCAAAAAATAAGAAATACGTTTATATTAATAATCATAGTTTTGTATATAACTAAAATAAAATTTATTTCTTTAAATTTCATTATTATAAATAATTTTCTTCATATTATTCCTAGCACCGCGTCCCGTCAGTATGAACAGCCGTCTTTACATTGAATATGATTGACACTGTGTCTAACGGCGCTACAGTCACGAATCGGTTAGTTCGAGATCCTTTGTGATGGTGAAGTCCCCTAGCAATTTGATGTTTTCTAATAAAAATGCCAATCTTATTAGAATATATGTTTTTATTTTACGCTATATCTTTCGTTTCGTTTTTTCTCGTTCCGTAAAAAATTGAGAAATTCTCCCCGAATCTCCTCTTACACTCTCTTAAAACCTGCAATTCAATTTTGAAAAATCCGCTTATATTGCTCCTCATGGATCCAGCTATGCTAAATTTTAAATTTATGTTTTTTCTCCTTAATGTTAGTTAGCCTACGCGATATCTGTCAGTGGCGAGATAATTCCTCTTTCTACATCCTCCCATAGTGTTTCTCTACAATTCTTTCAAAGCCAGGGAAGAAAATACTTTCCCCCGAGAGGACATCGAACCCACAATCGTCGCGTTTCCAGCCACACACCTGTGCCACTGCGCCACAACGACCTCGAACAGACATACATAGAAACAAAAGAAGTCTACAAGTAGTTAATTCCAAATGAAAACAAGCCCAAGTTTATCAACAATCAATGCGTCCGCCATTCCCCACGCGGTAACCCGGTGATTACGCTCGATCGTATTTAAACAATATTTAAATGGGTGCTCATTTAGATCGCATATCTCTTCGCACGCATTGTCTAGCCCGCCGGTACTGTTAGGTCGCAGATTCGAATCTCGGCTGAGCTACTCAATGATACGCCCCGCTTGCTGTATGTCCAAATGTTATCTAGTGCTTATCTGGTGGGTGTTGTTGTTCAAGACTTAGATTTTTTTTTTTCTGTTTAATGGTAAAATAAATTAATAGTTTTTTTTTTAATATTGACCTTTCTTACCTTCTCGCATATCGCAGGATAGAGAAAATTGACTAACGTTGAGACACTCGGTTCTCCACTTCCCTGATTATATTTATGTATAACGAAAGAAAACGAAAACTCACGACATCGAACCCACGACCATTGCGTCCGCAGATTCAGTGCGCTCTCAATCGTCTATTATATACATTCTAAACGAAACTGAACGCGATAACGTAAAAAATAAACAACCGCCATTGATAAAGCCAGGTAACAATCAGCCATTTAAATTCACATGCAAATAATAATTTTCATACTACCAATAGACCGGTGGAAGGGAAAAGCAAAATTTGGCTTAAAGTTGTAACAGTCAAAGGTCCCGCCTCGCCGATACTACTGCTATAGATTTCTAAACTTCGCCCGACAGCCGCATACGGGCAAAGAGTATTGTGTAAATAATATAGATATGAGATTTTTTTAAGAAAAACTAATTCACATGTAGTATATGAATATTATTATTATTGTATCATATAAATGCTATTATTATTATTAATAGTATTTTTAAGTGTATTACGTAATTGTTGGAACAAAACAGCGATATGATAAATTTTGTATAAAGCAGCATGTAAGTACATAGAAATGTTTCAACGAAATCCATAAAGAATTAAATGTCAGTATTTTAATCCATAGCACAAAAAATGTATGTCTGTCTGTATCATCGTAGCTAGCATACCAAAAAAAAACAAATTTATTTTTCCGTTAATAATTATTAATAATTCACTCTCATAAAACATTAATCACGATTACTATCAGTTACCGCTCAGAGACAAGTCATATTAGGTATGAACGTAAGTTCGCTATCGCTTAAGCGGAGCAGGTGCGAGATTCGTTCCTCCTAACTCAATATTAGCTTGTTAATGCACCGCCGTACTCGTACGCTTTGATTTTATATGTATTTGAGAACTTTGCAGTTCATTTTGATAGGTTATGTGAGTGAAATTTATTAGGGAATTGAGGTGAAAATTGTGGTTTGTGTTGTTTTTTGTGTGTATGTCTGTCTGTGTGTTTCTTTTGACAGATTTTCTATACTCTATGTCTGAATGTTAGAAATTGTTGATAGAGTTTAGTGATATGTTATTCGATTCTTATGTAGAATGACAAAAAAATATAACGGAGTGTCCTTACCCTAGGCACATTTGAGAAACTTTTTCAAATATGTTAAATATTCTCTTTAAAGATTCTTTCTTCGTATCCATTCTATATAAGAAATACAATTTACTAAAATACAAGCATCTACGAGTATATCCATATATCTTTAAACACCGCCCCACATTAAAATCCAAAGATCAACTCAGAGCATCAAAATTATCCAAAAACACACGAAAATTGACGTAGCACCCGAATCGGATTATCGTATCTCATATACGAAGCTATAAAAGACGAAAATTCCAGTTCTTACCCCTTTGAAGCGGGAGGGGTTGAGGGAGGCTAATGGCACCCTGATTCATTAGTAAATTATAAAGTACATGAAAATTCAAAGTTAGGTAAAATTTCTCGATATCTAATAATGATTAGCAGTTACCTGTCTATCGGCTCTGGAGTTACAAAGCTACTTCGTCAGTTTCTGTTTGAGTTGGAGACTTCAGCCAATTCAATTATTTAGTTTTGGGGCCCATGTTGCAATTGTGTGGGCACTTTTAGGGTTTTATTTGTTTGACAAATTCATGCTTCGAGAGGTTTTGTCGGGATGGTATCAATGAGAGTCGTTTGGGTTGTTTCAGTTTATTTAGAATAGTAGCTTCTTCTATGGGTATATTATTTAAACGACCTTAGAGACCTTTTATAGATGCGATAATTTTAGGTTTGATTATATTTGAACTATTTACATTTTTTGGGTAGTAGAGTACCTTAACACTCTTCTAGTATAATGAATGATTGATGATGATGATGATATTTTTTATGATTTTTGCGAAACATTTGAGCAATCAAATAGTCTTCCTGTGAGAACGTGCCTACGTGAATACGTTGCTTGGTTGAAACTTGATTTCATAGGAATATTTTAGATATTTTTCTTAAAACGAATACATTTATGCATATTCTTCTCTCTTAACGAGGCCTACGAAGATAAATACATATCTAACTATAAACATACGAAACAAACATCTATTTAATTATTTCTTTACTTAGGAATCGTACTCACAACCTCTCTCACCACCCATTCAACTGAACCACAAGAACACAAATTAAACACCCACTACACCGAAATAAATTGAAAAAATAAACTAATCAAATTACGAACAATTTGTACGATATTAAATAAGAAAAAAGATTAAAAAAGATATAAAAAAAAGCAATGTTTATCTATTTCCCTCCACTCGATACACTCAAGGTGGGAAGCTCTTAATCTCTCAATGTCAGTATTAATTTGCCGCCGGCTTCGAGTTACCTTCCAAAAGTTTTATTTTTGAATGTTGTTGTGGACGTGAAGGAAACACGTTTCGACAGCCTTCCCAAATATTAATCTGCTGACGAAATGCTATCGACGTGCGTTGGGCGTCGAAATATTGGTTCTTCACCCACCATCCTTAAAAAATACATATATTTGGAACCTGTTATATATGAATTTGAACCTAGAGTTAAGTACACGCAAGGAGAACTTTAGAGTAAAGACAGTCTGATCTCCATTTTCTGCATAATTTTCGAGATAAATTAGCTTCGTTTACAGGTACCTTTAATATAAAAGTACTCGGATATTTCATTTAAACATAATCTCATAAGAATACACTCAATCCTTTGTGGTAGCCATAATAAGGAATTGATTGGTACAAAGGACGGGACAGGGGACGGCAGACAAACAGCTATAAGTAAATAACTTGAAAAATGGCATCCTTGTGATAAAATAGACATGACAGGATCATTTTCTTATATATTTTTTAGCTTCACGCAAATGAAAGTGTAAAATAAAAATGTTACAACACTCCGTTCAGCACATATCTAACCAAACAGAAATATAATTTAAATTATCCCAAATACAAAGAACAGTAATTGATCACTTATCTTTCTGTCTGTAATTATAAAAAAAACCAAGAATAATAAAAATTAATAAAATAGCAATAAAAATTAAATTATAACACAATGTTAATTTTAGTTTAAACTAAAAAAACACTATGCAAATTGCGTCTATGAAAAATTACCACTAAATCAAGTAATTAATTAATTAAATACCTAGAAATGAATATAATAAAATAAAATTTTATATTTCATAAATTAGATATAAAAAACAAAATTATTTTTCGTCCGTCTATTCTATATCTTCAATACATTGTTCCGTGATCAGTAGACCAAAACAGTATCCCGTAAGCCTTAAACGATTTTCGCTAATACTTTAACAAAAATGCGCACAGACAGTCGTTATTTATTATATCTTATGTTATAATTTTGATATTACTCCTTTTCTTTTTTAGCTTCACGCTGTATCCCGCATATAGCAGGATAAACAAAAGAAATTAAGAGTTAAGACACTACATTCTTCACTTACCTCTTGAATTTGAAATATTGCATGTTGAATTGCGGAATGCTGATTTGGCATACCAGGGCGGGGGAAACAAAGCAATTCCTTGCCCGAAATAGAGTCGAACTCCGAACCACCAAACGTCTATCTATCTATCCAGCAATCTATCTATGAAAGTAAACCACAACGTCCTAACATTTATCGCAAAGAAACGTTGAATTAATTAAGGCTGTATTGACAGCCACCCCGGCCAAGGAGGACCGCCCGCCCTTATCATATTTATTTTATTTCAATGCCTTTCCCGTACAAATTTAATCCTTTTCCATTAATTAGTGACCGCTCCCCGTGCTGCTCCCTAGCTGTAATTTTTCTTAGGCAGGGTTAGGATGAGTGGCATTTTTGGGTATATGATGCCTATATGGGTACGTTTTAGTATGTTTACATGTCATGTCATTGGGATCGAAAGGGTTGTTGGGGTTTTGATAGATTAATCATTTGGATGTTCTTAAAATATCTTTCTTTTTTTTTAAATTGTGGTGTAAAAGATGTGAGAGGATATTCTATATATGCAATATTATTAGCAATTACAAGACGCTCTATTAATTTTTGTAATAAAGTAACTTTATCAATATTTCACTTAGAATTTGACCTAACCTGATAGGTACCTATTACGACCTACTTGAACGCAGCCACAGGCAAGAACTAGTATAGCTATAGTACAAAACTTATAAATTAAAAGGTAGCTACACCAGATATCTTCACAATTTTTACGTAGCACCGACAACATTATGTTAATTAATAGTACAGAAATCACGGGCTGGTTTCCATACATACCCATACAAATCTACATACATACATACATAACTGTAGCCTTTGCTAATGTTGAAAATGTAATCTAAAATCGTATAACCGAAAATAAAAATTAGCTCTAATTAAGAGCGATGCGGCCTGCCCAATTTATACGCAATGATAGCGTAGCCGTGGATTTCAAAATATAATACATCCGGTACTAAATCATAATAAACATATATATTTTTTATTGTTTTTATATTATGTAAATGCCCTTGTGCGGTTTGGTTAGGTATAGGTGGTGACGGCTTCGATTCCCAATCGAATGAGTGTCTTAAAATATTCCATATTACGTGATAGCTGTGGGTTCGATTGCCGTTTGTGGAAATGAATCGTTTTCTTGAAATTTTTGACAAAATTTTATAGGAAATCAAATCTACAAGAATCGAGCTTACTGTATAAGTCACTGTACTGCTGCGCTACGACAGCCTCAATTGAATCCCGGCGTTGAGTTCCGCCACTAAACACGCAGTGCCATGAAAATTTTATTGGAAAGTGGGAAACGGAGTGTCTTAAGTAGGTTCCCTTTTACAGCGGGATGCAGCGTGATACAGCGTGAAAAAGAAGAATGCCTTAAACCCCGCAATAAACGTAAATTAATAGAAACAGTAAATAAGTTAATATACGAATTTCATTGAATCAAGTACGTACCGTTATTATAGCCACATCCCGTGAGACTAGTTGCTCAAACCGAACAAGCGATGGTACAGAAAGATAAACTTCTTTGTTAAATTCGTACGAACGAATCGCTGATTTAATTACTGCTTATAAACCACTTGATTCCAAATTTTGAATGGCTAATGACCATAACTACGAATTAAATACAAAATATTTTCTTTTTATTTCGAATTAGAGATCCGAAATGAATAGATACGATTGGAACGGTTAATTTTAGTGAGAACAATGGTTAAGTAAGTAGTTTAACTGTTTGGTTGGTGTACAAGCGGTTATTGGTTACTTTTTTATTATTAGTTTTAAGAGAATTACGAAATTTATTCACATAGTGGTGCTTGTTAAAGTTATTGATGGTTGGTGATGAATGTAGCGGGATTTGAACCTGCGTTCTTCGAATATCGCTCATTTGGTGCAACATTGTCGTATTTGCAGTTTTTAAAATATTTTATATTTTCATTTCTTATTTTCAACACGCAACGCCTCGAGAATTCAGCGAAAAGTGGAGAAGGGAGGCTTCTTAATAAGAATGGAGTGTCTTAGCAGGTTCCCAGGTTCCCTCTGCCTATCCTGCTATATGCGTGAAGCTACAAAAAAAATATTTATATAAAACTAAACAAAATAAACTTGTCGACTTTGTTTTAATTCATTCACACACTCTCGTGGAATCAGAACCACACTGAGTCAATGTAAACACTTAATACGAAATCCATCTAGAACTAGCAGCGCGGAATTGTGTCAATATTGTAACACCATCTAAAGCTATGCTTCATCACATTATTAAATATCTGTTTAATATGTTTTGTTAATTTCTTATATTATTTTCGTTTCTCATTTTTAAAAAGCACAGCGTTGAATTACGCCAATCAACATGCACTGCATTATATTTGACATCTACCAACTGATAGTCTTATATAAAAATAAGCTTTTCTAAATAAAAATAACTTTATTTTTTTTACAAAAGCTCACTGATGCCTTCAGAGCTTAGAACGTCTCCGATCAATTCTCCAATTTACAAACAGCCACGTAAACAATGGCGCTCGCGAAGTTTGATTTATTCCTTAATTTAATAAATAGAGGTCCGATTGATGAATGCTGATGAAAGGACAGAAATTAATACGGACATCGTGGGATTGGCACTTGTATTGTTCTAAACACCGGGCATTGTCTTACGGTAATCGGGTTCGATTTGGTTATATTGGAATCAACGTGCGTCTTTGTTTAGTGTTATATTATTATTTCTAGAAGTAAATAAAAGAATTAAAGTGTTTTAATGGGAACGGAGAGTCCTAACACTAGATTAAAACTTAATTCATAAGTCACAATTAGTGTAGTATTCAGTATGAATATTCGATTGATCAACACAAAAGGATTTGTTTGAATACGAATCAGTACTTCTTGAGATTACTACGTTCAACCAAACAAACTCTTCAAATTTTAAGTATTAATATAGATAACGGTAGCCTCAATTCGCTAAGCAATAAAAAATATCTCAAATATTCCAGTTTCATATCAACGACCATTGTTTGCCTCAAAACTAAAATAAATCAATGTCTAATTACGTTGCCCATACTTTACTTTCGTCATTGTGGTTTTTTCTCACATTAAACTATTTGGGCGTTGTCGCCTCATTATTATAAAGAATTTCCTCTAATAGTTGAAGTTTTGGTTATTTATAATAGTCTAAAATTATTATTATTGTATCTCTCGCCGTTCACACAATTAAATTTCTGTATCACGACTTATTTATAATTGTTGGTAGGTTCGTAAACATTCATGATTTTTTAATGAATTACCGCAATGATTGCATCGCTTTCAAATTTTCTAAGAGTAACTTTCTAGTTGTAAACATAAGATTATTCGGTCGAAAAATTCAAAATGGATTCGTATAATTAGATTAGAATGTGCGCATTAATAGTCTTTGTTTCTTTCACTTATTATTAAATATTCTAAACTATTGTTATTTTATGTCGAGCTAAATTTTTATTTTCATTTTATTGGACTTTAAAATAGCGATATCAATAGTTGAATACTATGGTTTCAGTCACATTTTACTCCAAAAAAAATCTATACTACAAGTAACCGACTAAACTGGTTCAACAAATTAGGATCTGTAATTTCACCATCAATTTTAACTTAAAAATGATCAAAAAGCTTAAAATAATAATTTTCTACACTATACACTATAGACTCTATAATTTTGACGACATGGCTAACACTGGATATCTCATCCTGTATTGGATCATCGTTTCCATCCCACTTACCACAGGACCGTAGGCAGGCTGAAGCATTGTCGCTTACGTAATTTTGATTCGCTCAAGCAATTGAGCGTGATTGATCACTCCTGTCGTTATTGTCTGAATCATGATGTCTTGTACTGAACGTGTCTCAAACGCTTGATCACCTCCGTAACTATTTCTATTAATAGCAATTGGGCGTAAATGTTTTGGGCTCATCTTTTTATAATTTCGATATTGATTGATCTATTTTATATTTATTTTTTTGGGTTTGACGCTTTTTGGACTAAATTAAATGCCATATTTAGGACGGTACTAAAACTGGTCGTAACTTATTCTACGGCCAAGTCTCGAGACACAAATTGTTGAATGGTGAAATTGAACTCTACGCAAAATTCTCGTATACGCTATTAATATTTCTACATGTTATGCTTTTATCATAATATTGGTCAAGAAATTACTTGTAAAAGTAAAACCACAGACTAATGATAGAAGTCAATGCTCCTTTATAACAATGTTAAGAGTAATCAAACAAATGAACTGAGCGAGAAGGCGCTGGTTATCAAGATCCTCGCTGCCATTAATCCAGCAATCTTTGATTTCATCGCACGTGAAATGTGCGTGTACGCAATGTCTATAAAGCTTCGTGTATATTTAATTTTTTTTGCCACAATTATTTTTAAATTAACGTTTTATAATATACGTTATAGAAGAACGAAGAAAGATCTAGTCTATTTAGTGTTCTATTGGTCTTTTTGATCAGAAGTATCACATTTGGTCGGCAAATTGTCTCATATAGCAGAATTCACTTACGAATCCTTTGAAGAATATTAAATAATTATTTTAAAAGATGAATTTATAACAATTTAGAACAGTTTTAAAGTATATTTTAAAATATTTCTTAATTAATACAAAATATAAAATGTCTAGTGTACCGTTTGCTTAACAACGATGTTATCAGCCCACGTGAAGCGTACACGCGTGCATTTCAGATACTTTTCCCCATTCATTTTAATTACTGAAATCTGTTCAAACTCTGATCAAGTTTCACTCGTTTTATTGCTCCATTTTAGAACTATGGCTTAATTGGAACTTTTTAATCAATTATATCTTTCTACATTTGTTATATAGTAATTGTATGGCAGCTACAGAAAGAATCATAACCAACTGGACATAGGATGGCAGTTTGATTCCCGCTCGGTGTAATATTTAAGATAAAAGTGGTCAGTTTAGACAAAACGAGGGGTTAAGTTTTACCACTCAATTTTCAATGTCCCTGTTTGAAAAAGAAGACGAATGCTTTTAACTAATTACAGCACACCACGAATAAAAATTCTTTGTACATAAATACATATATATGTAAATACTTGTGGGTGAAAATGCTATAAAATAAATGTGGTCGTATAGAGGTTAGCATATTACACCAATTCACCCATGCAAGGTGTAAAACAAAAACAATAACTATAATGCAGTTTCAACAAAACCGAAACGTGAATAAAAACGATTTTTGTGCCGGCCAATAATCAGCATACATCCGTCCTGATGAGATCCAGAGATTAGCGACCAGTGAATGGTACAGGATGTGGCACAAAGGACTCTACGTCACCGGTCACAAGAACAAATAGGCTATGGGAACTGATTAATAATTAGATTAAACACGTGGATATGCGAATCGATGTTTCTATTGCAGTTAATTGCTCAATTAAATACAAACCTTATGCTAAACAGCTAACGTTCAAAATACATCGTGAGCAATCCACCGTAGCGTGAAACCTCCACACGCTGTAGTTATAATTAAAAGTGACTTGTATTAAATTATATTTTCATAGAATAGTTGTGTAAAGGAAAATTTGTTTTATAAACAATGATTCAACGTGTAAAGTTGTATTAGAATTTTTAGTCTGACGTTAAAGCAAGTTTTGTTATGTATGCAATTTGGTTCTTGCAGAAAACTAATAATGAATTCTCTTTGTTCCAGCGAGCTACCCTGGCGGAGAAGGAGGTAACGACGCTGAAGGAACAGCTAGCTACCACCAGCCCGACGCCCCTCCAAGCCACAGTACCCCCAAAAACAAATGGCTCTCACATAGAACCAACGCGAGACCAGGCCACAGAAACTAGAATACCAGATTTTAGTCCAAATATAAAAGAAGAAAAAAGACAGTCTCCAGACATTGATGAGGATTTAGAACAAAAGATAGAGATGGCAGCGACGGCGAGGAGTAATAGCAACTCCTCGAGGAGCAGCCCTGTGGTCAATCCTAACACAAGTCTGGAAAATGAACTTGCTGCCAAAGAAAAAGAGGTCAGTTCTATATTATAATTATATTAACTAAATCTTTAACCCTTCCAACATAGCCCGTATATCTTCCTTACAAAGTGGTCACTAAAACGAAATATAATCAAAATTGATATATCATTACATCCCGTATGAAAAGGATGAGCTATATCTATGAGGTCAGCAGTTAAACGGGTAGAAAATTACTGTAAATGCAATAGCCTTGCGCCTGCGCAACGTATCGAATGTAACGTACGATCAATAAATCAATTACATGTGCGGGGGCTACCGTTGAATTGGATTTGACAAGCTCGTTCTAGGGATGGTGGGTTATCGATAAATGATACATATTTTATACTGATTATAATTTTTAAATAAATAAATAACAGATATAAAAAAATAAACGTTTTCCATTATTAAACCTTGGAGTTTACCAAAACTAAATTACGATAGCTATAACAAGCTGATGAATATATACTGAAATTTTCTGCAGTTTTAAAAAAATAATGTCTATATTTATTAAGGACAAAAATTTCAGTAAAAAAATGACATTATCATATGAATCATTAACTCGATACACAATCAACGACAGCACTAGCGTTACAGGATACGTTCAATGGAATGATTGATCGGCACCGAACGGTAATCCTTGCACTAAATAAATATCATTGTTTGTTTGTACCCACAACCGCGGAGTGGGCCAATTAATAGTATTTGCTTGACCGATTTTGATGAAACTCTTTATCTGAAACACATATTCAAATCGTTGTGGCACAGTGTGATGATGATGTGATGTGTTCTGCGTCTGTGGGTTCGATACTTGCACGAAGGAATAAATTGTTTTAGTTTCCTCGCTTTGAAAAGGCAAAGTTATGCGTTGAGTTCCGCCACTCAACAAAAAATATCTCAAAAATTGGGGGGTTAAAAAACTAGATTTCCTTTGCCTGTTGTGCTACGTGCGGGGCATTGCGGGAGAAAATTATTGAAATATAACCATTTCCTCAAGTGAACATGAACCCACAATTATCGAGTTTACACTCACACGCTGATCCACTGCGCCACAACGGCCTCGAGGTGACAAGTGTCATAAAATTTACCAATACTGGCATAATCAATCAATATTAGTGTGAACGAATGACGCAGCATTAAAATCGATTTAGCCATTTGTTTACCGGACACAAAACACCCACGGGATCCGTTCACTCAAATTTGACTTATTGTTAAATGGGTTAACAGATTATTGAGATTATATTAAATAAGTAGCTTCATATATCTCACACAGAGTAAAGTACGCAAAGGGAACCTGGGAACCTAATGTTAAGACACACCAGAGCGAAGCAATTGAAAATATAAGACACTTCATATCCTCGAGCGGAAATCGAATCCACAACCTGTCGCGCTTACTGTCGCATACTTGTGCCCCTACGCCAAGACCCGTCTCTCTAATTTAGAAATAGTTTTATTGATTTCTTCCTGAAATTAGACTAAAGACTACATTTATTTATAATTTCAACATGTATTTTTTCTATTAAAACTAAATATACTCGTATACGTATATAGAATGAATAGTAAATAAAATTATTTTACAAAACTTCTGCTCAAAGCTCACTCGGTACAAGCTCACCGCCATACGAGTATAACCTGGCATATAAAGAATCCCGTTTTAACATTTATGAATTATCTTCAATTACGAAGCAGTGTTCTGGTACCTACTAGAACATGTTAAAAGGAGTGAAAAATAGTCAAAAAACGCATCCATTCATGCCAAAGAACTGTATGCAACTGAATTCTTCTATTCACGTTCCGTCATTAATGCATTGAATCGCCAAAATCTGCGTTATAGTGAATTGGAGGCTTTATTTCTCTCAATAGACTATTTTTTTAAACGTGATGTGAAAGGATCCACGAAATCAGTTTAGGTTTTAATGTAAGCGGGAAATTCTTTAGCTTTAATTCCGTATATTGAAAATGGTATAGAGTTATTTTGGGTTTAAAAGAAATGCATTTACCATATATGGACTTATACGAGTATACCAAACGTAGATATGCCTTGTTTTATTCTGTTTGTAGGTGATGAGATTTCAGTTTTCTAATACATTTTTTATCTTATCTATCTAACTGCGTTAGTTCCCCCACTCAATACTCACTCGAGTTTTAACATGGAGTGTATTGCCACTAGATTCTCTCTACCAATTAAAAAGGAAGCTATACTAAATCTATGTATTTACTTGTAAATTAAGGTTAATACAAAAATAATTTACTTCTTACGCGTTCTTGTTTATGTTTCCATTCTGTTTTAATCAAAGAATCGAGATAAGTTCGTTCGAACTCTATCGGAGTGACAAACTTTTTGCTCAAAGAATTTTTTCCCAGTCAATTTTAAAATGAAGTTCCCCAGAAGGGTTGAAATGTTATTTCTTTTTGATGACAGCCGATAAACGATTCAGTTCTGAAATAACTNTATAACCTGGCATATAAAGAATCCCGTTTTAACATTTATGAATTATCTTCAATTACGAAGCAGTGTTCTGGTACCTACTAGAACATGTTAAAAGGAGTGAAAAATAGTCAAAAAACGCATCCATTCATGCCAAAGAACTGTATGCAACTGAATTCTTCTATTCACGTTCCGTCATTAATGCATTGAATCGCCAAAATCTGCGTTATAGTGAATTGGAGGCTTTATTTCTCTCAATAGACTATTTTTTTAAACGTGATGTGAAAGGATCCACGAAATCAGTTTAGGTTTTAATGTAAGCGGGAAATTCTTTAGCTTTAATTCCGTATATTGAAAATGGTATAGAGTTATTTTGGGTTTAAAAGAAATGCATTTACCATATATGGACTTATATGAGTATACCAAACGTAGGTAGGTCTTGTTTTATTCTACTTGTAGGTGATGAGATTTCAATTTCCTAGTATATTTTCGTTTATCCATTTAACGGTGTTAAATTCCGCCCAATCAACACTGAATGTTTTCAAATGGGGTTTTAAAATGGAGTGTCTTGACACTATGTTCTCTTTATCTACACTTCCATAAAGGAAAAATCGAGAAACTACCAAAAAAATCGTTGTTTATACAACTTAATAACTTGGTCCTTCTTGAGCATTCCTGTTTATGTTTCCATTCTGTTTTAATCAAAGAATCGAGATAAGTTCGTTCGAACTCTATCGGAGTGACAAACTTTTTGCTCAAAGAATTTTTTCGCAGTCAATTTTAAAATGAAGTTCCCCAGAAGGGTTGAAATGTTATTTCTTTTTGATGACAGCCGATAAACGATTCAGTTCTGAAATAACTTTTTTGATTATGGTTTCACTGAATTGGTTTTGATTGGCCCACAATTTTCATTTAACTTTTGCTGGCTTTGGAAAAAATACTTGAGAAATATGATTTTTACAGACTTGGAGACATAAGCAAGTACATTACTTTTTGTGTAAGCATGGAAAGAAATTACAAAATATTTATATTATCAAAAACAGTATTACAAATATTTTTATATGCATATAAGACTATTTGAAGCCGTCAGCAGCTCCGCGTTTGAAAGCGGCACGACGGCCAGTGGTTGGGGATTCAATCCCTCCGATCTCAAGGAAATTAATTATTTTAATTCCTACCTCTTGTAAGAAGAGAAAGCGCGGTGTTACCCTATGCCAATCAATATGCAATGTCTCAAAAGTTGGGCGGAGTGTAGGTTCACTGCCTCATCTGCAATATGCGGGATACAGCGTGAAGCCACTATATAAAACTAAATCCGAAACAGTAAATTCTTAATGTCACTCCAGCGCAGGACATGAAAGAGTGATGACGCTATTTTCGTACACCAAAAGGAAAACATTCGAAATTAGTTTATGACGACTGTCTGTCGTTCGATTTATTTTAATTTTGTTATTTTTGGTCACACGAGTTTCTCTTATTAAGCTTAGGCGTCGTAAACTTAGACGGTTCGGTTGTGAATTATATTTGAGACCGAATGACAAATCATGTTTATATGGAATTTATAAATATGTTCTTTTTCTCTATATTACTTGTATATTTATTTATACATATGTTACTAGACACCCACGATGCGTTGAGTCATCGATTATTACATTTTAAAATGTATATAATATATAGATAATTTACTTTCAAAAGATCTATAAAAAAAATATGAATTTAGAAAACAGTTGTTTTAAGTTGTGCCAAACAATCGCAATTACAATATATACAAACGCAAAAACGAACGAATTTCAAACCAATTTCCAGTGATTGCCTCTGACCTCATAGACGTCAAACAAGACAAACGCGCCTTTAATCGCAGCCAATCAAAGAGAAAGCAACGGATCCGAAACGTCCACAAGAGATGCAATCAGACGCCCATCAAACCAACCTATCATCTCCTAAATCGCCACGCACGATAATTTAATAACGGAAAATCTAAAAAATCCAGCACAGAATTCGAGACCTTGGGCTTCAGGCAATAGAAGCGACCAACTCCCACCAGTAATTACAGAAGAAACATTCGGGCTTACATGAAAGCAAATGTCAAACTTACCCGTACATATTATTTCCAAGTATTGAATGTTGGGGTCGGCTTCTCGGAAGATGTGCGTAAACATCATCATGTCGATGATGAAAGCGATGTGATTCTTTGTACTGATGCTGATTAGTTTAATTTTAGACCACAAAAAATTGTGGTAATTTTAGGCCCTACCGTGACAACGTACTCGTACGTAGCGTGCGTAACGTCGATCGCTCGAGTTTCTCGTATTGGAATTTTGTAATCGCCGATGGGAATAGTGGATAGTTCTGGTGTGGTTTTGATATATATCTAGCTTTTTATATGAATATTTCTTACTAATAGTATTGTTGAATCGATGCTCGAGTTAAATGTTCGTAAAATTGTAATATTCCGATCTGATTACTTTATGATTTCCTTTTTTTTTTCATTGAAACAGTACGTTAACGTTCAATATCGTTGTAACGTAAGCAAACTCCTTAATAACCTCATAATTAACTAAAACGAATTCGAAACTCGTACAACTCGCGTTAGTTTATTTATACACACCGTCAATATTCAGAAGCCAGCTCGATAGATTCATAGCAGCCGACATCAAAGGCTCGACATTAATCATAACTCGCATCAATCGCCGGTGGAACGGTTCTGTTTTTATTGTAAATCAGTATTAAAAAGCGACGCGGGCGCATGAATCAAACGAGCGCCTCAAGACGTCAACATATGCGATAAATTCGTGAAACGTAAACAAAAAACTTGCGGCCCGAATAGACCACCTTGCGGTACACCTGTTGCTTCTATTAGCGGAGCGCTCGCCGATCATATCAGAACTATCTATGATCTACAAATGAATAATATTTTTGTGTCACCGTTACTCATGTGCGTTGAAAAATGATCTCGATGAGACGCGTCGAACGCTCTCCCAGATTACAGATCAAACGAATGCGTTCTTTCGCAAATTGCCCGTGGAGTTTCATTTTTAATTTGCCGAACACAAGTACCCACCGCTGGCTCGACGCGAAACTAATAAAAGTTATACTTCCTACGAATTGATATTTATGTATGCACTACGTCTGGCTTCAATCTTTTACGATCGTCAACAGTTACATATTAAATGTTCGATGTTTATCAACATTTCTTTCTTATGCAGCTTTTAGTGGCGCAATAAATTATTTATCTTCAAAGCAATAGTTGCTTATTTTCAAACTTTTGTTTCTAATTCACTGTAATTCTAAGCTTTATAACTGACATAACCGACGTTATATGCTATCTGTATATAGATAACAAAAATTGGACGTCACCTTAAATGTACACCGAAACACTATTTTGAGCATTTCTCCGTATCTTTTGAGTTAACAGTATTTAAATTGGCCTATAAATTTTAAGATAATGAAGATAGCAGTTTCGTCGAAGATACAGTCGATTAAGTATTCTAATGATATCATATAGTATACTTTAGTCACTCTATTAGTCAGCGGTTTACATAACTGAGTCAAACTGAAAAATCTTTAAAGTGACACATCACTTTGAAACGACAGAAATGGCCGTTTGATATCTGTGTAAACAGTAATATAACTCACCGTTGCTCTCTTCCTTCCCTTTTCAATAGTAAAATAGCTATCACACTTAGTAGAGCATTCGTAAATGATACTGAAAAATTTTCCAAAGTGGTTTCGTCGCTGAGTGTTTCTTGTTTAATAAAATAACACGCGCTCTTTGTTTTTTTGGGTTCTAAAATAGTTTATGGGACTTCGTCGATTCCACGTTTGTCTTTCTCGATATTTTAAAGATTAGTTGAAAGACACCATAAATATTATTTTATTTTATACTAGTCGTCGCTCACAACTTAATTTGTGTCGCCTTACTAACTGTCCCCGTAGAAATTTCAAAAACAGCTTCTTTTAGTACTCCCCTACACTTCCTAACGTTCCTACATGCGAATTCCCAACTTTCTTAGTCGTATATTTTGATCTGTGTGTTGTCTGTCAGTCACCCAATAACAGTTTTATACATGTGTACATAGATTCCTCTCAGCCTCAGGTTATTGTCTACTACAGTTGTCAACGTCGCTTTATCGATCTTTATAATGTTTCTCCCATAACCATCTATTACCTTCTAAATTTTACGATACGTATGACGCCCATTAAAAAACGTATTGGATACATGACATTTTGGCGATGTTCCAGAACCTTAAAAATATATTGCAAGTGTAATGAATAGGTACATATAAATATAAATAAACTTAGTTTATATCTTATACTGATAGATTGGTCTGAAATTGATCATCGTAGCGCCGTGGTACAGCGTCTGACTGTAAGCGTGATGACTTTGGGATCGATGTCCGGTCAGAAAAAAATCTGGGAAGACAGCGTCGAATTCCGCCATTCAACACTTAATTCAAATTTGGTCAAAAATTTATTTCTCTACGCTTTCTCTGCCGTATAATATACGAGATAAAGCTATACCGTAAATGAATAGCAAAATATATAGTAATATGTTAAGGCAAGACGTGAATCGATACGTTAATTCGTTTTCAATTAAGCACATCAACGCCTTACACAGCAGCCATTTGTTGTAATGGATAATTAATATTGATAGCTTCATTTACGAAGCGAATTATATACGTCAATGTTAATGTTGGAAAGTAATGTATTGTAATTAGTCGTTTAAAATACACTGGGTTTTTTAAGAATTTTGTTCCGCTATATCCCACATATAGTATGGTAGGCAGAGGGAACGTATTGTGACATCAAAAGCACCACTTGATTTGCAATGTCTCTAAAAGTGGGGAATGGAGTGTCTTAATAAATATTGTCCAATTTTTTTAGGACTAATCCAATTATAATGATTGCTTAACAATAATCATCGCATTTCTAAGCTTACAATATCTCAATATCGATCCATTGAGTACATAATATAGAAATTATAACATAACTAATAACACTTAAACGAAAACAACAATAAACCCAAAATCCCAATATTATCACAAATTATGATTCCTATCACATACTCATATATGGATAGTGTTCAAAAACTTCAACAGTAAAATCATTAAGCGCCGATCGAAACGATCACACATTACACCTCTTATTAGAATATGCACTCCAAGGGATAATAACGTTTGTAGTTCATACTAAATACTCGAAATAACCTCTTACAGCCATCTAATAAGAGCTAATTTCCGATAACCTAATAACAATGCTAATATAATGGAAATTCTACTTAAACGGTATACTGTTAGAGTTTGCTTTACTATATACATGACGTCATATGTCAGTACATGTTAGTTCTTAAAGCAACACGTGTAGAGAATACGTCAATTTATTATAAACTTTGTGTAGCGTAGAAGATGATTTGTGACACATTATCGGTATAATGCTATCTGTTTCTATGTATCCATTCAGAGGGTTCTTGTGTGATCGACCGAGTTCTAAGGAATTGACAAATATACACAAAGGCGTATTGTTGTATTGATTAGTGTTGGGATCTTGTTTTAATGTTGTTTAATCTGTGGTGTTATTAATTTTTTTAAAGTGATCTAAAATTCCATTATTGTCTATTTATACGTCACTAAAATTGTTTGGTAAAGCTCTATTTTAACATTAAAATTCAAAAACATTTCAATTTGTATAAATCCAAAATTTTTACCAATTACCATTTCTTTTATATCCTCGAAATAATTACCTCACGTCCAAAACAAGTCCGTTCATTTATTTTTATTGAAATTAATGCAAAAATCAATCAAATCAAACTTTCCACCCCCGTTTCTACTTTTGAAATGGTGAAACATTTTTCTTCGCCCTCCAAACCTGAGACAATGGGGATGGTTATTAATATTCCGATATAAAAAACATCGGTCCTAAACAATAGGTGCTGTTAATTTACTCATTAAGGATTCATGGGGAGTCGGTAGGGAGGGTACAGTAGCGAATTTTCAAATTATAGAATCCTTTGATACATTTTATGGGCCCGATATAGGAGATGTTTATTGAGCATTATGGAATTTCTCTTTTATCTTACAAACCCCATTTAATCGCTGCTACTTTTAAAGAGTGCCTATAAAATTCCTTTTTACATGTTATGAACTCTGTACAATTTACATACAATAGCCAAATCGATTTCTATTCGGGAGAATATGTGCCAACAATACAGTATACAATTCCTCTAAAATTTATGAAAAATGAATGGAGTGACCGGTCACTAGTTTTTATTTTTCCAGAATAACACCAAAAAATAGCACCAATAGAAGATTTTGTTTATGAAAGAAAGATTCTTAATTATATTGAACAAACAATCTTGGCCAATTCATTGTTGAGTTCAAAACAAGTGGACTTCGACAACTTCCAAAAATGACTCCATTAAAAAAGTTTGCCAAGAAAAATAGGATGTTAAGAGTATTTGCTACAGATTTTCGCTAAAGTCAAATTCGACGTAGATTTCCCCCGAGAAGAAGCCAAACTCTAACACTGTGATTGATATGCAACTCGTTGTATTAAGAGAGCCAGATCTTATAAATACTTTATATGGCTTTATAATCCAATACCAGTATGGTAAAAATAGAATTTCTATTATAATTTCATCTGAATTATAGTTTTGAACTGCTGTACCTATTATGATTAAACATCTGTAATAGGATGATTAAGATGATATCGAAATATTGTTGACATTTATAGGCTAAAACCATAAAGAAAAACCAGAATTTTAACATATTTTTATGAAAAGCTCTCGCTCAGCTGCCAATACAAATAAATCTCTCGACAATGAACGCGACAAAGGGACAAAACGCTCGATAATATTTTTACAATGACAAAAAACATTGACCACGTGGCGTCCGAACCGGTTACAACCGGTTCTTAATAACTAACTATTCAATCAGTTTTATATATCAGGTCGAATGTACATACAGAATTTGTTAAGGAATAAAAGATTTTATGTTTCCTCAATTGAAAGACCAAAGTTGTTTAGTTCAAATATCGATATGAGGTCTATTGTGAGCATTGTGATCTGAATGTCCAGCTGCTTAAAATCGGTGTCGATCTATTGATACGGGGTTTAAATGGCGATCGCGCGTTAGTCATGCCGATTTTTTATTCCGCCATATAAAATGGCCGTACTGAATATATTAGATGATTAAACATTGGACTGATTGTCTAGGGGTTTTGGCCTTGGAACAAGATAATGTTATTATTATTTAGCCTATAAAATTTAATTATGTTCATTTCCTCGCTCTGGTAATAGGCCAAAGCGCGGTGCTTAACACCGCGCTTTGGCTTTCCGCCACTTAAAATGTAATGTCTCGAAAATTTTACAAAAAACAAATTTGCAATTTTTGATTGGTAAATTGGGCCTTATTATTACTCATATTAATAATAATCGTCTCAACGTTATTACATATCTAATTCATCCGAATCGATATTGAAAAGGATTGCGAATCGATTTTTAAGTTGAAAGAAATGTTGATTTTGATTTATTAACGCCAACTACTGTGAGGCGGTCTCCGATGCGCTTAGATGTGATCGACAGCCTCGGGAAATCAGTAATAGCGACTTCATCAACATTTCTAAAAAGAAAAAGAACTTTTAATTCATATGGTCTTTTGTGAATTCTCATATTTTATCTATATGGGGATATGGAGTTATTTATGGTTTTTTTTGTTAAATTTTTGCCAATTTCAGAAACAACATCAAATATCTTAAAATATGCCAAACTTTATATAGTATAAAAATTGTAATTGCATAGATTACTTCAACTTTCTTTCGTTCCACAATAGAATTTATTTAAAACACAAGTTTATACAGCGTGTTCAAAAAACATCAAAACACAGCGTACCGTTGGAAATAATTCAATTAAATTGAATATCTCAAACAAAGGCGTCAAAAGAAAAGTCTCGCATAAATTATTCCCTTTTTTTTATCCACCACTTCATTGTTGAAGATATCGTTAATATTAATTTTTTGACACGGAAACAAACGTATTTTAATATTCGACTTACAACCCCTTTGTTATTGTAATCTGTACGTCGATACCGACGGACGAGTGGTGAGATAAAGCTCACTTTAAATGTATAGTGGATTCGATACTGGATGCTGTCTAAGGGTCTTTGAATCTTGTGAAGAACTTCTTTTGAGTTGTTTATTTTTATTTTTGACTGGATTTTAAAGCTAAAGTGTTAATACCTGAATATTTTTTGATATTTTTTTGTTAAACAACAAAAAATATGTCGATTAATTTTTTTATAATTTATTTTTTCGAATAGAGTGATGAATCACCGGAAGTGACTTAATTATATAATGTTCTAGCTTCAAAAAAACAAGTCCTAGTCAATTTTGTTTAACAATATTTCCGCATTGACGCAATTCATAAAGATATGCGTAAATAAAATAAACTGATTACAAATCGATAGACAATACCGATACATAACGCGCGAAGTCAACGGCCCGCGTTATCGATACGGGGTCAATTTTGACTGTTCACGTTTAATTCAGATATCTATATTTTTATTGAGACAATAGTGTTCTCAAAGTTTATTTGATTTTGTTATAATAATTTAAAATATATATATTTAAAAAACATCACGCTGTATACTGTATATGGTAGCGTAAGGTTACTTATATAAGATAATAGAGTTTAAATACAAAAATATGTGCTTGAAGATTTGAGCCCAAGTGATGTTTACTATATTTTTTTGTAAATTACAGAATTTTCGAGATATTGCGTGCTGGGTGGCGGAACTCATCGCCGCGTTACCTTTTTACGCCTATCAAATGAAAATAATTCATTTCCTCGGCGAAGTATTTTGCGCATAAAAATATAATAACAGTTTGAGAACCATTCGAAAACAATATACTAGATCCACGTGTATGGACAAATCGGTTTATTAATACATAAATAATAATTATATAATTTGGATTGTTTTTTACAATTTCGGCATATCCAAGCGGACAGTCGTCGATAGCGCATCCTGTGATAGTGGATAGTGGTTGTAGCTGTGCTTTTGAGGTGAGAGCTTTATTGTACTATTGCAATGGTCGTCGGTTCAAATTCCTGAATGCAAAATTTCATATTGATTTTTAAATATTATGTTGCCATTATGTTGGCACAACCGTGCCACGTCGCCCTGGTGACGCAAGTGTTTTAGTGAGAACAGAGTGTCTTAACACTAGGTTTCCACTAAGATGGGATAGACGATATAATATAAGTGAAGTACGTCCAAGTTAAAACCATTAAGAAACAATTTCATATCATCTGGGAAAAAAAACAAATAAATAAACATATATTCAGTTCATTTCAAGTACAAATGCTTGTAGTTACGATCCAAAAACAAAAACAGTACACCCATTGTTTAAGAGTAATTTACCTAATGTTTCTATCAATCAATACATTCAGGACTCTCTTACCAATAGATAAGATTGAAATTCGATTAGAAAGCACTTCCTTATCACCGATACCATACTAACTCCCATTGATGATAAGCCAATATCAACTTAAATATCATTAAAATAAAGCATCTTGTTCTATAGCAGCATGTTATTTTTATGGTGTTTAAGTATAAGCAGGTCTTAGATAGTAGTATTTATCTAATGGTTTGCTGTTAAATTAATGTTACAATTTATGACAGCAGGAATTAGCTGGAGGTACCGGATCTTAGTGCCATTGATTGATGTTTTGTATTACTTAACATCGATACTTACTTATACTTAAACTATTTAATGCTTTACTTCTAAAGTTTTTATGTTCGTACTGTATCTAGCAAATAGCAGGGTTCCCAGAGGGAACCTTGGAACCTACTGTTAAGACACTCAATTGCTATTTTACTTTTATTTTAGCTTTAATATTGATTTAGTTCTTTCTATACCATTTTAGTNCATTGTTTAAGAGTAATTTACCTAATGTTTCTATCAATCAATACATTCAGGACTCTCTTACCAATAGATAAGATTGAAATTCGATTAGAAAGCACTTCCTTATCACCGATACCATACTAACTCCCATTGATGATAAGCCAATATCAACTTAAATATCATTAAAATAAAGCATCTTGTTCTATAGCAGCATGTTATTTTTATGGTGTTTAAGTATAAGCAGGTCTTAGATAGTAGTATTTATCTAATGGTTTGCTGTTAAATTAATGTTACAATTTATGACAGCAGGAATTAGCTGGAGGTACCGGATCTTAGTGCCATTGATTGATGCTTTGTATTACTTAACATCGATACTTACTTATACTTAAACTATTTAATACTTTACTTCTAAAGTTTTTATGTTCGTACTGTATCTAGCAAATAGCAGGGTTCCCAGAGGGAACCTTGGAACCTAGTGTTATGTCACTCAATTGGTAATTTAGATTTAGATTAGCTTTAATATTGATTTAGTTCTTTCAATTGCGTTTTAGTTAGTTGCTGGTCCCTTGAGTGGAAGATTTTTTCCTATTTTTTTCTAAGATATATGTATTTATATAATTTTAAATTGACAAATTGAATATAGTAAAGATATAATTAATTAGATATTTATTTTTTCTTAATCCACCCTATACTTAGACCCTAAAGTAAAACATAAGCTAATATTTTTTTTATATTACAATCATTGAAACTCATTCAACATTCAAAACTATATATAAAAAAATCCGATTCGAAGTAGTCAATTTGCAATGTTCGGGCTCGCCTGAGCGCAGTCAGCGTGCAGAATGTCGTGCCGTGGATAATAGGTTCTGTGCCGGAGGAAGTCGTTTACTTCTACGATTTGCCGATAAAAAGACAAAAAGATCACTCGTTTCGATAAGCCTGTTTCATTTTTTTTATATATTCGTGTGAATCAGATATAGGACGTCTGGATACTTGGAGGGCGACTGCTTTTGAAATATAATTATATGAAATTTTGCAAATATTATATGTAGTCTTATTAATATTGAATAATTTAACTAGGTACCTACATCATCAGGCGTGACTGGTAGTGGATTCGATTTCCACTCGAGGAAGTTAAATAATTAATATGTTAATTTGCTTGATTTGATAACGAGGCAAAGTGCGGCGTTGAGTTTCGCCACTCAACACCCAACGCTTCCAGAATTTGGCGGAAAGTGGGGAATGGAAGTGTCTTAATAAAAAGAAAATAAATAAGAACATCACCCAGCCTATAGACATTTTCATTTTCTTGCTCTGGTTGACGAAGTGCGGCGTTGAGATCCGTCACTCAACAATTAACGTCTTTTAAATTCGGACAAAAAGCGGAGAACGGAGTGTCTCAACATATTGAAGCGTAAAACTGGAAAAATATCGATTATTCAAACAATTTTCTCCACATTTAATAGAATTTTCCTATTAAAAAATATGTTTTCGAAACAAATATTAGTAGATCATTGTTTGTTTCGGATGCAAATTGTTTGTCACCAACAAATAAAGACCTACGTTCGACAATGAGGGGAGTTTAATACCTTCGATTATTTATTTAAGACTTTCGCCACCTCCTCAGGCTTTGGCCGAAAAACCGATTTAAGTATTAATTAATTTGTCCTTTTACCTTACACTGTTTTCTTATTTAAAACTCTAATATCGTTAACGGTAGGGATGGGAATCGTTAAAACCGTAAAAACCGATAATTTGGAGATTTTCTTCCCTTTAATTCTGTGTTTATAAGTTGTTGATATTTTATTTTTTTATAATTTACTATCGTTCAAAACATAGTATATTAAATTCAAATAGAATGAGGAATAGGAAGTGTTTTGACACTAGCTCACTAAAACATGAAACTGAAAAAAATTACTTACATATTTTAAAAGAAAACATTGCCATTTACAAAAGAACATGTTAAAGAAAAACGAAGCCGGTACAATTAAAGGAAACAACGACTTGTATTAATGCTAAGACGAATGTTGCGGAAAATCGAACCCCCACCCACCCCGTCTGTAGGGACGTCTGATTTACGATACACCCCCCTTGAGTTTTCTGTTTTTAATTTTAATACTTTGGTTTTTTTCTTTTTCATTTTCTAGCTCTTTCTCGGTTATAGCAGAGCACTTAGAATGATTGTAGTGTTGAGTTACTCCGTTTCCATTTCAAGATAGTAGCGGAATTAAACGCCGCGTTTCGCCTTTATAGAGCAGGGAAATTAAAATAATTTGAATATATTTTTTTCTCTAATTCTAAATCGAACCCATAACCATAATTAAAAGCCAAACGCTGTCGCACTTACTTAAAATTTTAAATCAAACTCTCGATTTGCGTGTGATATGGGGCTGTTTAAACATTTTTTTTTTTTTTACTTTCATAAATCTTTTTATTTGAATACGTCACCTAAACACGAAATGTATTAAAAAACTAAATTTTATATTTGGCATTGTATAGTTGTTAAAAAATAACCTATTTACATTATTTTATGCAAATTAGATACGTCGCTAATAAATTAACTAGAATTTTATTTATTGAGCACGATATTTTTTTTTATTTTCACGCATAACTTTATACTAACTATATACTTTCTTATGAAACCCAAATCCGGAACTCGACGCCGCACGTAACTAAATAAACACGGCAATAATAATAGCTTACATATATTAATTACCTCAAATTAGAATCAAACCTAAAACGTTTTCCTTTAAAATCATACTACTTTCCTACGATATAATTATATTTTTAATTGAATTAAATGTAATAGCTTCACGCTGCATCCCGTATATAGTAACCCTAATATATAGGCGGAATTAATGTTATCAAACTCGGTCCCCCACTTTCCACCCTATTTCGAGACTTGAATGTAAAATAGCGGAGTTGAACGCCGCGCTGTCTTGTTACCAGAGTAACCAATAATTCATGATGTGGGAATCGAACCTACAGTCATCGCGTTTACTGTCAGACACAAATACAAATACTGTTAAGGCTTACTTTGGCTTATTGGTGATTCTAACAAGAACCCTCATTTAATTCCACGTGCTTATTTATTGTATAAGAAAGTCTACGGGATTTCTAAGTATCTATACATTTTTAATAATATTTTTTTATTATGCAATGCTATATAGGAGACTGATCACAAATCACACAGCCGTAGTGAGCGATCACTACATTTAGTAAACTAATTAAACGTAACTACAAAACAAACCAAACAATTCAATTAAAATTTAAAAATACACCCCTTAAACAGAAAGAAACATCGATAACGTCTTTCGCAGACGTGCGGGTCACTTAGGGGTCGTTGTACCCTCAAATGATTAGCTATTTTAAATAGCCAACCCCCGTAACCCCTATTACTAATACACTAGCACCCTCTGCCCATATATGGAAAGACAATTTAATTCAGTATAATGATTCCTAACAAGGTTTATTTAACGTTATTTTCTTAGTTGTTAAATATCCCAATCGAATTGAGAACCTCTTCCTTTTCTAACAGCGTTTCTAACGACGATTGTGAGTTCAATTTTCCTTAGGAGGTAGAGCTATTCTCATGTTCTTTCCCTTTGATAACTAGAAAGCAACATGTCTTATCACTAAATTCGTTCTATCTTCTCAAGCTGCTATAATTCACACACTAAATTTATACAAAAAAAATCTATATACCTACTCAATAAAAAAGAAACTAAAATATTAATCCGTGTGGCTCTCTTGGCCTCTTGTGTTTCACAATGGTATGACTGTGACGCGACTGTTGTGGGTTCGATCCCCACTCGAGGGAATGAACTATTATTTAATAATATTTTTATTTCTTCGTTCTGGCACTTCACAAACCCAGAGTTGAGCTCCGCCACTCAACACGGAATGCCTCGAAAAATTCGGCGGAAAGTAGGAAACGGAATCTTAACACCAGTTTCCCTCTGCCTACCCTGTTCTGTGCGGGATACAGCGTAAAACTGACTTAATATTTAATTTAATTTTAATATAATATTGTTTTCTTTTATTCCAGGTAAGCGAAAGACGAGGACGACTAATATAAGATACAAGTATCAATTTCAAATACAAATAGCTTATTATCAATAAGCTTAACAATTGTAAGTTTGTTACCTTCATATTTATCATCGAAAGCTTCAAACAAACGGTACGCTTTATATTTAACTAATGGATTTAATTTGTCAATATAAACATTTAGAGACTTCCTATCTATAATTCTGATACACTTGACGTATCTCGTTGGAAACCATTAATTTTCTATAGTAATAATCGAAAATGCTTTTAAAGTAGTGTGGATTGATATCTACGACTATTTTTGATTTTATAGAAAGCTCAGTTTCGAGAAATTTTAATTGCTTTGTCCTTTTTTTGAGAAATAAAATATATTTTTTGAATTCTTTAACTGCTTTTTTTGAGTTTTTAGTTTATTAAATAAAAAAGAAAATCGTTTTAGTTTCACACTGCAGACTTAGCATATTGTTAAGTTAGTAAGTAAGGCACTCTATTCTCCTTTATTACCCCAAGCAGGAATCGAACCGACTACAATCGCGTTTCAATTACAATCAACCCTACATTTTTTTTAAGTAATTATATATTTGGCAATGGAAAACTCAAATATTCGTATTGAATGCTCAAAGCCGTTCATTCCGTACCATAAACTGTCTACGAAGTATACATAAAACAGCCATCTGCATATTTCAGCTATTAAAAATCGCGTAAAAACAAAAAGGAACGAATAGAAAATATTATTTAGCGACGGATTAATAACCCGTTCAGATTTTTTTCCGTTGGACTAGTGCGAGTTACTGGTGTTGCTCGCTTTTTGGCGTCTTTTATGAATAAGATCCCCGAGGTATCTTTGATAGTAGGTACAGTGGGTTATATCGAAACTATTAACGAGACGGACTATAGCCTTCATCTACAAATGGATTATCTGTACGTGTGTATATACTAAATATTTCATTCCCCCAAATTGGAATTGAAACCACAACCGTTGCGTTTACAGTTTATTAGATTCACATTTATCCCGCACAGTCGGGCAAAGAGAACCTAGTCTCAAGACATTCCGTTCTATAAATTATTTGTTAAGTACCGGAACTCAACGCCGCACTTCCCAATCTTTATCGTAAGACGTAATCTCTAGAACCTTATCCATATTCGCAATTTTCGTCTGTTATCATTATCGATTTCACATTATTTTCTACAGTCATTAATAATTTTAATTAATTACGTGCACCCTGTATACACACTGAGGCCATTGTCAGTACGTGCTTGATTTATGCGTCTCTTCGAAGGAAATATCTTTAGACGCGTCATTGATTTTTGATGACTATGTCTGTTTACTTATGTAATTTGTGTGTTTAACGCTGTAGAATATAGTTTAGTGGATATGAGTAGGCAGGATGATTGTAGATTCGATTCTTGTATTTGTAGAATGAGATATTTTCCTTAGTTTGTTATGGTAATAAGAGACAATTGGAGTTGTGTTTCACTTTTCAATGCGAAATATCTCGAGAGTTTGTTAGTGGAAAAGTACCTAAGTACTAAATTTTAAATTATTCTAGTTACCCTAATAAAAAACAAAACGAAATCTTTATTATTCCAAGCGAGCATGCCACCAATATCTAATGATTAATTGCTATCATTTATTAGTAATATTCCTCTTACGTAGGGGATGAAGGGGTTAGTTTCATTACGAATATTGATGCGATACATTAATATTTATTTTGCATAATATTAAACATGACTTGTCTCTTTGATCGCAGTTTTGTACGCAGCTGTCGTACATATTTGTATGTTAGTATTGGTACTTAAATTACGTACAGGGTGAAGCTAATAAAAAAATAATTAAACCCAAAAAATATCAGCCAAAATCCTATACCTATAGACACTACTTACGTGGACGATGCGAAAGAAGTATGTAGAGAGCGTAGAGTTTATCGCTCCGTTCTCTTTGACCACCCCGCTAGGTATACAGGGTGAAGCTAAATAAGTAAGTAAGTAAGTAAGTAAGCAAAAAACCTATAAACCAACCCATCGTGAACCAGGCCCGGCGCCTAAATCAACGATTAACGAAATCTACAAAACTAACCCGAAAACCAGGCGCTATGGAGTTTATAAATTCACTTTTATTATACAGTGTCATGCGATATGCTAGATTATTTGCTAGATTCGGGATCGCTCGTTCGGTGCAACAACGACGTAATTGTATTTAAAAAAAAACTTATTTTATTAAGTATATCAATATCAATTAGTATATATTTTTATAAATATTGTATTTTCTTATAGAATTACTAAGAGATATATAAGTACTAGACGTAACCCATCTTAATTGCCCAGAAGTTTTGAACTGGTAGTTCATGAGATTAGCGCGCTTAATCAAACCAATTTTTGAGCCTAAAAATATTATTACATATTTGAAAATTTTGTTTTGAAAAGCGAAAATTAACGCCTTTTTTTAGACCAAAAACACCAAAAAAACAGTTCTTAATAGAAATTGAATCTACAACCAACCACCATCGTTTCTAACTAAACAAGGATGGTATTAAAGGTTAAAAATATTATAAAGCACCACGAACTACTGCCGAGTATGACTTTTGGTAGTCGCGTGACCGGAGCACCTTGTTTTTGACACGGCATTGTCTGTTTTCGCACTTAAATTTTCGTTAACTTGCACCCAGTATTTCGGCAGTGCAATTAGTGATCGCTATCTCTCCCTTATGCCTTATAGTGATATCGAGATATATTGCCGTAGAGACATGTTTTTACGACGGCTTTGCTTGGAAATATTAAATATTTTAGCTTTTTATTTATGGAATCCTGGAAGTAATGTTTGTTGAGCGAAATTCAACGCTTCGCTTCGCCACGATAGTCGAGCCAAGTATTGACAATTTAAATTATAAATTATAATTGTATATTTGTTTTTGGATTTCATTTTGGCTTATTGGAACGCGATGGTTGTCAGTTCCATATGTAATAGGGGGGAATGAATTGCCCTCATCTCGCAGCTTTGGTAACACAAGATGCTGCGTTAAGTTCCGCCACTCACCGTACAATGTATCAAAAATTGGACTGGAAATGGCGAACGGATTGTCTTAACACTAGGTTCCCTCTGCCTACTCTGTTGTATGCGGGATTTAGCATGAAGCTGATTAATTTTTAAATATCTAATATACTTATATACGGTATATTACGTATGGTTATGCAAAAACGTAGTCCTTAATTTAATTTCTTTAAAACATCTAAAAAGGGACCTTCAATCAGTTAAGAAAATAATCGATGTCCACTGCCTTATGTACGATATGATCACCCTCTGCGAGCAACCCTTCCTTTGCGCCCCGCGGATCTATCAACCCCCATATTATTTACTGATTTTTGTCACATACATACATACAGTTCATTTCATGTAATCAAATGAGTCAGTCAGATTTTGTTAGATGCGTGACGGTTTTTTTTAAATCTCTATCTGTAAAAAAATAATATTTTTTCATTTTACAATACCGGGTTAATATTTGAATACCTTTTTTTTAATTATATTAATAAGCGTCAATGAACAGTTTTGAAATCTCTGATTTTAAATATAGAGAGTATGATGTGTCCCCCCTATATTCCCCCGAGTATGAATCGAACCCAAAACCATCACGTTAACAGTCACACAATGTGTCACTTCGTCAGAACGGCCTCATCTACTTTATTTTCAGCATCATATAAAACATATTTAATTTAAATTTCCATCAAACATAAAAAAAATGTATCTTTATAAATCCCACAAACATCTCTAACATCGGCTATAACAAAATAATATATTTTGGCGTATCCGTTCGAAACGTATGAAACTCGATACTTTCGTACATTAATTTCTACTATGAAATTTATTTATCCGAAGAACATAATGAATGTGAATATGAGTGTTTTAATGGTTTTTCTCTATAGCATTTTCATTTCAATATCTTTTTGTAATAATATAATGAACGCTTATATAAGTGTTTTGGAAAATTAAATTGTATGAAAATATCATTCACCTTGCAAATTTCAAATTAAAAATATCGATATTTTAAAGAAAGAAAACACTCCGTTCTCCACCCACCGCCAAATTTCCGAAATATTGCTTGTACGTTCCATGAAAATACTGAAACAGAGTCCAAAACAAATTTAAGCCATACATATGTTTAATTAGATGTACCTATGTAATCACTTTTTAAAATTAATGAACACAATAGTATCGATATTTTTATTCCTTTCTTTGCCTCAAAAACACTTCTGTCATGAAAATCAAGCAAAACATCTGGGAAGTAGATTTTAAAATATAATTTTCACACACTTGGCTACGTTTAAGGAATTCGGACTGATAATTCGTCATTTGTACCAAAATTAACAAATGAAATATCGTCCAAAATCTATTTTCGCTTGATTGGCAGTAAGTGGAATCGATTCGGCGCTCGTATAGATGGCGCTCGCGTCTTCTGTCAAATGTCATTAGTGATGTGTCAAAGTCAAATGCTTTCTTGGTAGGGGTGTGACTACACTCCTTGTCGTGTTTCTTGTT
This sequence comes from Heliconius cydno galanthus, assembly GCA_036379175.1. NCBI lineage: Eukaryota > Metazoa > Arthropoda > Insecta > Lepidoptera > Nymphalidae > Heliconius > Heliconius cydno. The sequence goes on along the minus strand of JAKRZM010000174.1, from coordinate 152,660 downwards.
AATTAATTATTTTTAAGATATTTGGTTTTCTATTAATAAATGTTGTAGATTTTCTTGTTTTGTGTTGTGTTATTTAACAAAAATGTAAGTGATTAATTTGAAATCTATTATTTTCACTAATCGGGAAAATTTTGTATTTTCATTGTTAGTTATTTTCTTTGAATAAATAATATAATTTACCCAATATTATTTTTGAAAATATAACTAAAAAATATATTTTTAAATTGTATCGATTATAGAGTAAATATAATATAGAGTAGCTAAAATTTCTTAAACGAATATCTAAAATCGTTATCTAAAAGTCTTAACCAATACGTCGATAAGTAAAATTTTAAACAAATCCCATCCCTACAACAATCAGACGTCTCGACAGATGACATTTCGAATTACAATAATTTTAGTTGACGTCCGTACAAAGTTGGCCGGGGGATGATATAAAATGTTATACACCTAAAGATATTTTAAGACATGAATATAATAAGCATATTCTTACTAAAGAATGAATATAAAAAACTGGAGTAGATTGGTGGAACCTAACGCCGCGCTCATAGTGTAGTGCGTTATAGTGTTTTAAATAAAAATTCACCGGAACACGAATTGAACCTACTACCATATCATTCAAAGTAACAATTACGCCAGAATGAAATAAACAAAAATAAAATGAAATATAATGAAATACAAGTACATATGTAATAAAAGTCCGTGTGAAGGATATTTTGGCTTTGATCCAAAATAATGTTTAATGAACAAGCTGTAAGTATTGTATTGTACTCGTATGGAGAAAAAGCGATATGAATATTCGATTGCACGCCGTGTCGCTCTGCGGACAGGCGCTGAGCGATGAGCGAAAAGCGAACTCGTTTTGGACTTACTAAAAAAATCTATACTTCTATACTAATGTTCTAAAGTTGAAGAATTCGTTTGATTGAGCGCGCTAACCTCAGGAACTATTGGTTCTAATTGAAGAAATAGTTTTGTGTTGCATAGTCTTTTTATCGGGGTAGGCTGTATAGGCTATGCTATTTTTTATTTTACTATTTTGCATTCTACCACTTCTACGACGAGAATCTAACCCACGAGCAATTGCTTAAAGGCAAAAATATGCCCAAAAATAAAATCGCTTTAAGATTTTAACTCAAGGGCAAACATAAGAAGGGTCCTTTAACCGGGTTGTTCACCTCACTGTACTGTACCAAAGGGTTAATTCTATACAAGGGTTAGATTATGATTGTATACATATATTTTGAGGTATTGCGTGCCAGAAATTGTTTTTATTTTTTGTTTTTGTTTTCGGCTAGATCTGCGTTAATTTGTTTGATGTTCAGCTTTGTTTTTGTAATATTGCATTTTTACAATTGTTTACTCGTACGACGCTCTTTACGATTTAATGGTGGAAATGTGGATTTTGTAATGTATGAGCCATACTTATGCATGTGTATGTTTGTATGTATGTTCTCTTGGGTTTTTCTCTTGTTATAGGTTCGATTCTGAACCGGGTGATTTAATTGTTTTTAGTTTTGTTTTTTTTTTAATTTGAAAGATGTGTAAGGTTTTTTTTAAGTTAACATTAGAACTTGTAATTACTTTCAAGACTAAAACAAGACACAAACACATACATACCAATATTTACTTATTGTTATATAATTTTAATTATTACCTATTGAAGCCACCCCCGGGGGTAGTTTAACTTAATATATAATTCAGATGCAATGTGCAACTTTATGTATCGAGGGCACAATCTCCGGGGACCAAATTTTGAGACGGGGTTCAAAAATCACTATCGAACCCTATCGAATGGAACCTTTGTATCAATATTACCCTTTATCTAATATATTTATTTGTAGGGTATTTTTGGAATATAATTGAATATTATTTACTAAAAGTTATCGCGCTAGTATATGATTGGTTTGATTAGGGAGTCGATAATCTCTTATATACTATTTTATGTAAAGAGTTTTTTAAAGATTTTCAATAAAAAATCATTAAAACACCATTATTTAGCTTTAGATAGCAACAGTTGTTTTAGTAAAATTACGTTGAAGTCTATTTAAATCTTCACTAATTTACAATATTATAAGTTTTTATTCAAGACCAAGAGATATGACCGTAGAGATATACTAGTGTTTTGATGATTTCCAGATATCATTAATTGTTCTGGAATATTTCCAAATAATTTACGTAAAATTAAATGAAAAAACAAAGACAAATCTAAAAGGAATCACCAAGACGCCAAACCAATACACAATAAGGACACTGCTGGTGATAGCCGAGCATGCTCCCACAATCACCAAATTAATTCGGGAAGTTAGCAAACAAAAAATAAAATGGATCGCTCCAAAACAATAAGGAGAATTATATGAAAGGAAACCTCACATCCTACGAAATATCACTCATTAATTATTCTGTGCCATCAAGCGTAGGATCGTATTTATAATAAGAATAATGGGAAGCTTCCTCAACGTGCGAAATTATGCTCCCTGTTCCTCCTGGCACCAAAGCCGTGTCGGATGGATTTCGGTTTGAGATTTGTATGTCTGGATGTATGGATGGATGTGTGATTTAAATTTATTATTCATTCTATTTTTTCGGTCGATCTTAATCTTGTCTATAGTTGTCTGTAATCAATGCTTTCAATTGCGGCTTCGCCCGTCTAGTCAATTGGAAATAAGTAATAGTTTTGTATGATCCATGTAAGAAATCCTGAGTTTCCTGAGTAACTATAAGTGTAAGTACAATTCATTACATCTAAATGATAAACGTCTTGTAAAGAACTGTCCAACACAAAAAAGAACTTATCTTCAATCCGAATCAGTAGTTCCTAAGATTAACATGTTCAAACAAACAAGCTCTTCAGCTTTCTAATATTAATATTTAGCATAGATTATACTTGTTTTTATTTAAATTTCATTCAATTTTTGTTTATTTTCGTAATAATTTTTCAATTCTCAAAAACATAATCCTCCCTGACCTTAAAGTATGACGCAAATCGCAAGCCGCACACACGCACACGCACAACTTTTAACGATACTCATGCATATTTATAAACTAAACGTGTACATTATATAATGTCTGTGTGTGCGTGAGGGCCTTAATAACAGATATTCAATCAAAATCAACCCCTTTCCAGTCCGATATCTTTGCCCGTTTCTCCCCCTTGCGTTTTGTAGCCGATGTCGATGGTGTATGTAGATAATTCATATTTTTTAAAGGTTTTTTGCTTTTGTTATTTGGCAATTTGGCGTCTTTTTTTTGTTTTTTTTGGGTATAGATATTTTATTTTGATCTTGTTGTAGAAGTAGGTACGTCTGAGTGCACGCGGTTGTAGTTACTTTAAATATGCGTAACTATTCAGTTCCAGCTCCTTCTTGGAAAGACTGATGATACCTGAAGATACCTAACCTGGTCATAGAAGACCTGGTGTTAAAACTCCGTCCACCATCTTTTGTTCATTGTGAGACATGTGTGTTGACAAAACTCAGTACCAGAGCGATGAAATTGAATAAAAAAAATATTAAATTTAATTTTTAATTAATCCTCTCAAACTTCCACATTATTAAGGACACAGAGCACTAAGTTCACATTAACGCCGTCGTAAGATGGGAATGTCTTGTCAAACCAAAATACAGGTAGTCCAAAGTTAAATTTGAACCAACAACCAACGTTTCCCCAATACTCCTTAACTTTTTCAATAAATACATATTATATACTTATAATCTTTATTATTCTTTATATATTTAACGAACAATACTAAGAAATATCAAATAAAACGTCTAACGACTAGTGATTACTATGAAACATTTGGGACTAATAATATACAATAAAAGGAATAAAAGTCTTTTATAATAATTCTATAGAAATTAGTAATTTTGGGGACCCGAGTACGAATTTGCATACGAATCGCCTTTGTGGTGATCAAAAATAGGTGGAATTGATTTTGTTCAGGTGGCCTTGTTATTTAATAACTATTTAGTTTTACTTTTAATAATAAAATTAATATTTTTTTTACTAAATCTCAAAAACATTAATCAAACTATGTAAAAACATTAATAAACCTCCGGCGCGGCGGAGAGTTCCGTCTCTGAACATACAAATGGCACGAAAACCGTCCAGATGTTTGAAATACGGAGTGTTTAAGCACTAGCTTTTCTCTGCCTATCCTGCTGTACCCGGGATACAGCGTGAAGCGATATTCAAATAAATACCATACAAGCAATGTATCAAAAGCAATTTAAATTCAGAAATTTATTTGAAATAATATTTGTATCAAAGGGAATACTTACTAACTAGGGCATATTTACTCTACTAATACTTGATGCCATCGTGGCGTAGTAGTGCAAACGTGTAACTGTAAACACGACGGTTGTAGGTTCGATTCCCACTTGGGGAAAAAAGTGCTACGTAGAGTTCTGCCACTCAACACACAAATATAACGAAAATTGCGCGATGTATGAAAACCAGAGTGTCTGCACACTAGGCTCATCTATCTATACTTGCTATATTCGGGATACATAATGATATATTCAAATATACATTAAAATAACCAAAGCAATTAAAATCACAAATTAATTTGAAATATTATCATCTATATCAAACGGAATATTTTAAATATATCCTGCAAATACACGAGCGCGGTCCAGTGGCCACCGGCGAGGTCCAGTCCAGACATCCAAGATTTACGCCCGACGCGATATGTACGTCGAAACGCAGATACGTTATATTATAATACCTTTTTTTTTTCAATGTCTGGCGCGTCCTTTTGTTTTGCAAATGTTTAACCGCTATTCAATTGATTTACCAGTTTGTTATGTCCAATTATGTTGATATGTTTGTATTTTGGATTGGTCTTCTGCTTGGCGTGGTAGGCTGTGTGAATTTAGTGTTAAAACATTCCGTTGCAATTCACATTGCAATCTTCGAGAAATTAGGATGTTGAGTAGTGAAGCTACGCTGTCACTAACGCCGTTTTATTACCAGAACGAGGACATGAATATAATTAATTTGTCCGAATAAAATTCGTTGCCACTACTGTCGCATTTACTAATATTTCTTTTAATATAACGAGTTTTGTTTAGAGAGTTATTTTATAGTTTACTTTGCCAATATTTTGTTATAAATAATATACTCAATTCACATTAAAAGAAAGCATTTTATCTATAAATTATTTAACAACTCCATATACCCAAACGAAGACTAACAAACAGCCCAAAAGTACCAACAATAACTAAAGTGATATGAGCAGCCAATTCGTATTCCGTACCAATCCGGATCGAAAAATTAATAACCGTTGACACGAAATTGAAACGACTAACAATACATCGACAGACAGTCGGCAAACTTTTTCCACCGAAGTCTAGTTCAGCCGCTACTCAGCACAGTATTGTAAGGATGCAAGGCATAGCTCGGGTTTTGGTCGTTTGATTTAAAACTTTTAAGCATCTTTGACGTGGAATATTGCCTTTCCGTGTACCTTTAATATATGTTTTAGTTCCGTTGTGAGTTTAAATCGAGTGTGGATTTGTCCCAGGTTGACTATTTTCATATCCTCCTGTTTCAATTTAGCCTTATTAGTTTAAAGTGTTTTTAGTTTATGATCTAAGTGATTAAACACTTAACATTTTATATCATCGCCACAAACATTTTCCACTGAGTGCGGTGCTATCATAAAATGTAACAGAGATCGACCCAATAACACTCAGTTTCTAGTTATGCCCATTGTGTTACACCCCACATAGCGACGCGACCCTCCGTAAAAGAAAAAATAATAAATTATTTTAGTTAGTATGCAAATAAGCTTGATATTTTAGCTACACCCCATTTGGATCGTATTTTTTTACTGAATATCTTCCACGTTATAGATGTGTCTGCTTGACAAGAAATTATTGCTGCTAAATAAAAAGAGGCCGATTGATCGAGGTTGTTGTGGCGCAGAGGTGTGACTGTAACGCGATGGTTGTGGATTTGATTCCCATTCGGGGGAATGGATTATGATTTATTAATATTTTCATTTCTTAACTCTGGTACCAAAGCGAAAAGCATTGAGTTCGTCCACTCAACATGCAATGCCACGAAAATTCGGCGGAAGTATATTAACATTAGGTTCCCTCTGCCTACCCTGCTATATACGGGATACAGCGTGCAACTGAAATAAAAAATAAAAAGAATATTGTAAATAATTCAGATATTTCAATGATCGACCCTTCCGTTAATCTGCATCTTAGTGCGCCGCGGCTCTTGTTTTGTTTGTGTGAGACAGGGCAATGATATTTAATTCGAAGGGTAGAATTTCTCATCGATTTTAATTTTATGCGCACATCCCGTCTGTGTCATTTGCTTTTTATGTAAATATGCTCGGATCTACGACTGTGCGCGCTCTTCTATGGATTTGATATACGTTTTTATTTCAATTATGAGTTTTAAACGATTTTGCATATTCTGATATTAATATTCTGTATTTGAAGCTCAGATATCAAAAGCTTAGTTAAATATATCGACAATTTATATAAATATAATTGATATGTTTTGGACTTATTACTTAACGTCAGTAGGTCGCACGGGCACTCTACATTCAACCCGAAGCTTACATTTAACGTTTTATTAATAATTTTAATTAACATAAGAAACACGATACAAGGAACAAAGCATCATACATGTCATTAATACACGAGTACCTTTCGATATTTCAACCCTTATAATACATGCTCCCGCAAAATTAATATCGCCCTGAGCGTCAAAAATCATTATATTTTATGAGCGGACAAAATAAATGACGCCTATACGTATGTGGAGGAAGTTTACATTCGAATTTCACTACGGTCCGGCTCGAAGGACCAATTTACATATTTTAATTTGGTATTTAATATTATATTGTACTGCCAAGATCTACTCTATTCCTCAGTATATTACTCAAATATGCTCAATTTTTTCTGGAAGAGTCGAATTTAGGTTCATTTAGGAAAGCAATTAAAGAATAATACATTTCTGTTTACTCGTTTCTAATATCCATATTGATAGTATAACATACGAAGTCGACATAGAATTGAAAATTTTTAATTACACCGCGTACAAGTAAGAATTATTTGGTCCCTTATGTTTTCTAATTACACGTGCCAACAATGAAAATTCCAATTAAATTCGAAACATACTAAACGTTGACACGACAAAGAAAAACTTGTGTGCGAGAAAACATTACGAATTTTAACCTCAAATTAATTCCAGGAAGATGTGGAATTGAGAGAAACAATGTTTTGGAAAAATATGTATGTAACATACACACATGGGTGTGGTAGTATTTTTGGTCTTAAAGTCGGGGTGGTATTTGTTTTAGAAATCTTATAAGAATTTGATCTTAGTAAACTGTAAATCAACGCCACCTAACTTCCATTCATACAAAATTTTGTTATGTTCAATGAAAGTGTATAAAAGATTTTACATTTTTATCCGTTTCTAGTCGCCTGTTTGCGTGGACGTTAAGAAATAAAATAGAAAATCTCATTATTTCTTGTAGAAATTTCTAAAAGTACTTAAAAGAACTTAACACCTAAATGCCAAATTTGCAACTAAGTCCAGCAGTTCCACATGTACGTTATCCTTCAGATACTCAATAAAGGGCGAGTATTACATATAGGTGTAAGTTGATAGCCACACATACATATTCTACTAGTTACAAAGCCGCCAAAACTAAACGAACTCCCAGACGAATTGGAAATATTAATATTACAAAATTTGATTATCTCATAAAAGATTCGCTCAATAAAACTCTCTAGTTGCTAGTGTGCAGCGAACGTACGAATTAGGAACCCTTTTGATCGTCCTCCCCCTTGCCCTCCCCCCTGCCCCCCTGCCATTCATTTTCATAATAAAATCGTAACAAACGGGCCAGGTAGCAAAATATGGAGAGCGAACCGAAATTTATGTAGACGCGATATGATTTATACACTACTGATTAAGTTGGGCTCAAGACGTTACTTCCGGTTGGGGGGGAAGATGGTTTCCTTCATTCTAATTATATATTTTTGTTATTAGATCTGTACCTGAACTAATAATTTCTTAATTGCTTTAATTCTTTTTTGAGAATACTAAAATATTTGTGCTGTATCCCGCAAATAGCAAGGTAGGCAGAGGGACCCTAGTGTTATGGCACTACGTTCCCCATTTTCCGTTATATTATGGCGGTAATGTGTTAAGAGTGATTATGCCCACGACTGGGCTCAATAATAATACATAATATAATAAATGGGTCATACAAAAATTATAACTAACACAATAGCTTCCTCCACACCAGCAAGCATCGGGAAGAGCCCAATCAATCTGTCTCTACGAGATACAAGCCTCTAAAATCTAACTATTGTTCACGAATAGGAAATTTCCATTTGGATTTATTCATTTGTCTAACTATTGTCGGTTATTGTGCCTTTCAGTTTCGAAACGGTTTATATGATACTATAATTTGCCCTCGTCTTTGCTTGTAATTAAGAAAATGATTCAATTATTTTTATAATTACATCCAAATATATAATCTAAATTGTTTATTGTTTTTCTAAAAGATCCAAGAAAACAATGAATATAAATATATTGGTAGGTATTAATATAAAATTTAATTTCGTAATATAGCCCAAATTTATCCACCAATAAAATTCCCCCCTATTGATTACAGATTAAAATAGGCTTAATTGAATCATAACCCAAAAATCCCGTTCCGTCCCACGTAAACCGTACAACCGGCATTGTTGTAATAAATTTAACGGAATGCCGATAAGAATCGACTCGCAGACGCAATTTTCATAGATATGGCTCAATTAACAATTGGTTTCAATCGTGAAGACGTTCGGATATAATAAACTGCCCCCACTTTATGGGGGGTTGGGGGGGAGGCTTCAGGCAATCTTATATCTATTTGGAATATTGTGGTGTCAATTTCGCGTATTCGCGTATTGGAGTATGGATATGGTGAAGGTACTCATATTGTGTATTAATTTAGTATGAGATTGTCACCCCCTTTGTAGGAGTGAAGAACTGAAGCGTTATATTAGAATTTCGGGCGTTTTATTGAAAAATTGCTAGGAAGTAGGTACAAATGAAATAATTTATTTATAAAATTCTCAATATTCAGTGAAAAGTGGGTTGACAGGTTCCTTCCGCTTACCCTGCTATGTACGGGATACTGAGTGAAGTTAAAAAAATGAAAAATATTTCGAACAATCATTATATATGTGCATGTGTGTGTGTTTAAAAAATTAATCACTCCCAACCCAAATAACCCTAAACGAATGAAACGTTGAATAAACAAACCTTTTCATAACGTATCAATAATGGAAAACGCAAACACTGTTATAATGGCGTACAATAGAATTACAATATCGAATTGTGGTTGAAAGAACCCCAGCACATAAATATCAATCTATCAATAGTCGTCAATACTAGGCGTGATCTATTGATCAATTGATCAACCCCTCGATCGCGATCGCCGATTACCGATCGGCCACGGTTGTTGCGTGCTTCAAATAGACCATTGAGTTGTCATTCTAATTCAATTTTATTTATTTTCATTTGGGGGTTGTCGTTTGTCAACGCGTGGTGCTAATTTTGTTATAGTTTGTGGTGTTATGGGTTATTTGGTTACATTTTTTCTAATTGTATTGACCTATTTTTGTCTTTTTAACCTTAAAAAACAAAGCAGCTTCACACTGTCTTGTATATGGCAAGATAGGCAGAGGGAACCTAATATTCACTTTCTGTTTGATTTTCGAGACGCGGAAGTTAACGCCGTGCTTAGTCTTATCACCGAAGACTTATCCCATATAATAGTTGAAAGATAAATAAAAAAAGATGACAAAACACAAACTGACAAAGTCATACATATATTAACAGAAGAGATCGTAATGAGACACCTTTTAATTAAAACAACGTGTTTTGAGTGTTACATTTAATTCCCATGTACCCATTCGACAATGAATCGATATATACATACTTCTAAAGACGAGGGAGGTGGGGGGGAGATAAGAGGAGGTAGGGGGAGATAGAATCGTATGTTTTCGGATTAATTCGTTCGTAAAATCGTCTCCACCGATAAGAATGGCAACTGCTGTGTACTAATTGAATCTACAATTGCGCCGGGACGTCTGATTTCATTAGACGGCGATGTGTGAGTGCGGGGGATAAGTATGTGTTTAGATATTACCGACTCGGGGCCTGGACGAAAATCAGTTTTTCCTTAGTTATTAATAGGTAGGGGGAACCTAGTGGTACGTCACTCCACTCTCTACTTTCTGTGAAATTCTGGAGGTATTAGTGACGCAATTCAATGCCACGCTTTGCCTCGATACCGAAGCCAAAAAATGAAAATATATAATAATTCTTTGAATGGGAATAGAACCCATAACCTGTCGCGTTTATAATCACTTGTGCCCCTGCGCCACGACTGGACTCAATTTATTACAAATTCTAGATATTCTTCGTAAGTTTATATTTGTTGGATAATATGAAAATATCAATACAGCAACGCACTCGAATATTCATGAGGCATTTGAAGTTTCTTCAAAACAACACGACGGGGGCGAAAATGTGTATTGTTTCAGAATAATGGTATTTATATGCTACATTGGTTTCAAGGGAAATCACTCTCTGAATCGTCCATAACGTCTGTATCTGAAAGAGGCTTCTTTACGTTCCGGAGAAAAACGACTTAACAGACGAACAAACTGATGGCGCTTAATCCTTTCTATAACCGAATGCGGTCCCAGAATTCGATATTACTTAAGCTCGTATTGAAATTTAGAGAAAGGGGGGTTCGAAGATTTGGTAGAATATTAAACATTCACGTTTATTAGTTTGTCCTCGGTGAACGTATTTGGAAGTATAAACGGGGGTAGTTTTCGATGAGAAACTTGGAAAGTGTGTTAACGAGTCCGCCCTTAGCGGGTGTAGTTTATTTTACTAATGGGTGTAACATTTAGTTGATTGTGCCGCTGACTTTATTGCAAATCTTGGGTAGCTTTGAGATATTGTCCTTTGTGTCCATATTTGATAAAGTGTCATTCACAGAAATAACTCTTTGGACATAGTTTAAAGCAACCCAAACGACCTTCTTTACTACTTATACATTATTTCGTATAATTATTATATTATTTGTCTAACATCTGTTAGTTGTGAAACCATTCAAGTCCTCCATTCACTTGACAAGCGCCAATACGCCAAAAGGTACAACAATGAACGATTCCTTTGAAAAAGCTTAGAAGAAAATTGGTATCGTGTGATCTACTTTTTATACAGATAAGTAAAGGGACCGCCCCACAAAGGCAGCTATCGGAAGGAAAACGAAAGGGTAATGCGGGCATAAGATGCGCATCGTCACACACGGCCTAATCACGGCGCCCCCACCCACCACCCCGACTTTTGCATATTGCCCAAAGTGCCCACGTTTCCCCTGCTGGGGTGTATATTTTTGCTAGCGGGATAATTCTTCACCACATTTGCCTCCATATATGGCCATTCGATTTTAGTGTTTGTTACAACACAATAAGCCTGCTGTTGATTTTTGTAAGTGATGTACCGGGACGGCGTTCCTGTGGGATGATTCTTACGATCGTTGTGTTGAAGAAAACACTTGTTACGCCATTTTGGGCTCTTTTGTCCTTATAATAAGGGCGGTGATTAGTTTTTCGTGTGTTATCCATGGTTTTTAGAGCAAGGGTGCTATGACGTTTGAGGGATGCGTCTTAATTGTGAGCGTGTTGTTCTAGTATTGATTTTTTAATATGTGTCTCGTCTCTTACTGTTGTTTGACGCAGACGACTGTTTCAACCGCTGCGCTGTACAAGATTATAATTAGCTATATATGGTAATGTTGATGCTCCATAAATATAATGATGTTTCGTGTTTTTTTTGTTATTTCGACATTCCTTCTTGGATACAAGTAAATATGTGATTAATTGGATATAAAATATAACGAGAAACGTCTAGTCTAAAAATAGTCAGCCTAGGACTCTTTAGCTATAAAAAAACAGCGCTTCATTACACATTAAGAGGGAATTATTTCTAGAAATCGCTAACCTACTTTGAGCTGGAGGCAATTAATGTCAATTTTGTTTATAATTACGCAGTGCAGTGGCTACAGAAGAATTTTGTGTGAAAAAATGATTTGCCCATACATACATACATCAGAGCTATGCGGGTGTCAACATGTCTCGAGAATTCGCGGAGTTGCCCTGGAATGATGGCAGCTATGACGGCGGTCTCTTTCTATCCAGCAATTATATAGTTTTAATATCCTTTAAAATAAACGTCTCATAATTTTAGTGCCATTTTGTTTGCTATTAGCTTCATACTTACGGCTAATTGGTGGTAAGTGCGAGTTCTAGCCAATCAACGGGGTAATCGGTGTGGAGGAATTGTTTACATTGCCTGTCTTATCTATTTTTGTACGTTTTCATTTCAATACAGTAGTTAAATTAACTTTACTAAGATTTTATGAAATGGTATATGTTGCGACGTTCAGTTCTGGCAATTGGTGTTGAGTTTTTTAACGCCTTCANTTGCCCATACATACATACATCAGAGCTATGCGGGTGTCAACATGTCTCGAGAATTCGCGGAGTTGCCCTGGAATGATGGCAGCTATGACGGCGGTCTCTTTCTATCCAGCAATTATATAGTTTTAATATCCTTTAAAATAAACGTCTCATAATTTTAGTGCCATTTTGTTTGCTATTAGCTTCATACTTAAGGCTAATTGGTGGTAAGTGCGAGTTCTAGCCAATCAACGGGGTAATCGGTGTGGAGGAATTGTTTACATTGCCTGTCTTATCTATTTTTATACGTTTTCATTTCAATACAGTAGTTAAATTAACTTTGCTTAGTTTTTATGAAATTGTGTATGTTGCGGCGTTGAATTCCGCAATTCGTGTTGAGTTTTTAAACGCCTTCAGAGTTCGGTGATATTCTTAAAACTAGGTTCCAAGATAGCGTCCGTCTAAATCGATAGAATCATTTATTTATTTTCTCGCTCCGGTACGGCGTTAAGTTCTGGCAATACAAAATCTCAAAGTCGGTACGGAAAGCGAAAAACAAGTCTTAACACTTAGTTCTCTCCGCCCACCCTGCTACCCTCCATTAAATTGAATGTACTAATGCATAATATCGTTTCCAATTCTCTTTATCTTGTCATATTATTTGCTTACGAAGCTTGTATACGGGTGTTTGTGTAGATCAATGGACTCTGGATGTGGCTTCAATATTTTTTTTCTTTAGTTTCACGCTACATCCTGCATATAACAGTCGGAAAGAACTTTTTTTGGAGAATTGGACGAGATATAAAAAATGGAGTGTTTTTGACTAGCAAACACTAGGCTCTCTCATCCTACTCTGCTATATATTTAATTATCAATTTTCCTATATTTATTATAATAATATAACTACAAATACAGAGAAAATTTAAATAGTTTGATTAAATCAATCAACATGTTAAGTATAACATCGGTTACCCCATTCAGTATCTATACACGCGTAGAGTCCCCCTTCTTCCATACTATTTGCACAACTCCTTAATGCTTTATTTCGTTTATTTGTACAGTCTAATTAGAAAACTCCGACTAATTACTAATATCGAATTTTAGGATCTTTTGTTTTTCTGTTGTCTTTTGTCGCACATAGATGTATCTATGTGTTCTTATTGTTATTAATATAGCCCAAATATCTCGTCAGGCAGTAGTGGCGAAGCAACACAAACAGGTGACTGTTAAGTCGACAGTTGTGAGTTCAATCCCCACTGGTAGTAAATGAATATTTAATAATTTTATTTTCTCCTGGGTCATTAATCATTATGGGAGTCCCACAAGGATATATTCTTGGTCCTATTCTCTTTTTAATATACATAAATGATTTACCATACCATAATAACCATGAGAATTCGGCGAAAATATTTTTAATAAAATATATTAAACAAAAATATTTTAAACTATAATAAAAAACCTGATATATGACCCGGAAAATCACTATTAAAATCTATACAAATTATTAAGAGAAATCAAAAAATATATAACATTACAAGTATCCGTTCTAGCTTCATAAGTCATAGCCCGTCCCTACAGCATCCCGTTCCGGTATCACTCGTGACCCAATCTCCGTTGTGCAACGGAACATCGTCTTGACGCGTTAAACGTCAGGAAATCACTATCAAAATCAAGTGGATTTTAGAATTTTCTATTATGTTTTATAGAAATATTGTTATGTTATCGTAGCGTCTTTATTATATTTCATTAGTAAAAGTACAAAAGCAGTTTCACGCTTTCTCTCGCTGAGCGGAGTGTAGGAACACCCTAGTGTTGAGACACTCCATCAACCCACTTTTCGCCTAATTATCGAGACATCACGCCATACCCACCAAAGCAGAGAAATGAAAGTAATTATAATTATAGCCAAAAACTATAGTTAAAACCTAGAATTAGTCCGAATTGGCCAGAATTTCGATTTCAGCCGAGCGATAAATCCGAAACTGAATTAAAATAATTATCTAGATTGCATTCCCGAACGAAACAACCGAATCAGCTGTTCGGCGTTCATTGCCCGCCATTGTATCGGACTAAAGAATAATGCTGATTTTAAAAGCTCTTTACTATTAAAACCCCTATTTTAAGATTTATAGACATCGCTTCGCTAAAGTTACTATTAACAATAAGAATGCTCGTATACTTACTTAAATATACAGGTCGTGGCGCAGCGACACTGTGATATGACTGTCGATGTGACAGTTGCGGGTTTGATTCCCAGTTGCGGGAATGAATGGCTTTCATTTTCCTCGCTCTTCTTGTTACCACAAGACAGGCCGCGGCGTTGAACTTCACCAATCAACACACAATGTTTCGAAAATTACGCAATGTCTCGAAAATGTGAAGAAAAACGGAAAATGGAGTCTTAACAATAGGTTCCCTCTACGTGCTATATGTGGTATAAATCGTGAACCTAAAAAAAATAAAAACAGCATTTAAATAAGGCCTTAATTTCAACAAATGCTACAAAATTAAACTCTATTTTTGTGATCACAGTTCACCAGGCGCTGTATAATTAGGATACCTATTTATTACTGTACATTTTGAAATAGACATAAATCAAAATACCATTTTCAGAATAAAACTACCAAGACACGGCAAGCGTACTACACCTTTTAATTGCGCCAACGATATTTTATAGTCTACTGCTTTTTTCCCCGCTGTTACTCAAAATAATCTAACCTGGATATCTTTGCAGCGCGCAATGATGCATGAGCACTGTACGCGAAATAAAACCTCGCGAATTTTCTTTCCTTTAAATGCTATTAATCTCCAAAGCTGTATATTTTAGCTATTAGCGTGCGAAACTAGCGTGCGAGTGCTGACGTGTAAAGAAGGCTGCAGCTGACCAAATTACGCGCCAGCTTAATTATGACCTATCTTATTAATAGCTTCAAAGATGGAACTTTTAGAATTATAATACAAATTTTCACGTAATCCTGAAATAATAGTGTTTCAGGTCAAATATTCAATAATTTCAAATTAGTGCAGAACACCGTACACGCAACTCCCAAATTTCGCAAAAGCGGGCATCGAATAATATCAACTTATTGCCACAACAAGCGAAACTTAGTTCTCCATTCGGTTTTATAACAGCAACGATAGACAGGCAATAAATGAGGTTCCACAACTTATAATTGCTTCATTTCGTTGTCTGCCTCAAAACTACAGACAATTGCATTCCGGCTGCCTACTCCTCGATGTTCGTATCGGCTCACGTCAAAAACGACGATGAACAAAAAATCGAAGAGTATCTATCAGCTGTCAGCGGACGAGACGGCAACTAATCGCGGAGCCACTAATGGCTCGTGTCAATGCCTTTCAAACACGAAATCCGAACGCTACATCAAAAGTGCATAGACAAACTTCCCGCCAATTTCGCTGTCAACGTCAAATATGACATTATTTGCGAATTTCACAAACAAAAATGGCCATTGTATTATGTGCCTTGCGTTTGCAATAATAGACTCGCAGTATCGTGCGAGATCAGCGGCGGCTCATTTTTATCACACGAGGCTTTCTGATCACGCGTGCTGATTGATAGTCGTGACGTCTGTTGTCAATCACACCGCGCTGGTTTGCAAAAGCGCCGCGACAAATGTTGTGAATATTTATAAAATGTTGCCAGTGTCGTGACAATCCACTAAATGGCCGATAAATTGCTGCATTTTAATCCTGTAGGGATAGGTAGGTGTGTGCGGCGCGACGGTATGAACTTGTCATAATTCGAATGAAATGTAAAACGAATCAGAAATCTCTTTCGGAGATTCGAAACTCGTGTCCGGCTGTTCAATCATTCACGTCATTTATCATTTTTCCCCGAAATGAAACTCGCTTTAAACTATACAGTGCCTGCGATAGATGTGGAAAAAAGAAAGCGACTTTCCGCCCGTAGAAGCTATCTGAACGTCTTTTTGCTTTTGCCCGCAGCAGTGCCCGGGTCGAGGAAGGGGGTCGGAGGGCAGTTCTCGGGCAGCGGGCCGCTCGCTCGCGTTTCGTCGGCTAATAACGGTTGCCCGCCAATTCGCTCATGTTTGACCAGTTTGACAGATCGCCGACATGGATTCCACTTTGTGACGGCAAAATGGCGTATTATGCGTTTTTTATTCGCCCACTTGTCTTTCATCACTTCTTTTGTGATTGAGACCTGTACACATTTATGACGATGGATTGTCAGGGGCCGAATTGGTTGAGTTTTGTTACTTTATTAGATTTCCTGTCTATTGCTATTGACGTACTTTCACATTCCCCCGTTTTCTGATCGCGTTCTTTTACTTTTAATGCGAAAGTTAATATGAAAATGTCGATCCATCATAGCGCATTTCCCATCTGCGATGTTTATTGTGTCCGATATTTTTGGTGATCTCTTTGTTTGGTTTACCCTTTGGAAGTGAAATGAGATTCTCATCTAGTGTTATATGAAACATTTCCACTGCTATAATGTTTTTTGTACTCTTGTACTTGATAAAGACAAAAGTGTAGGAAGGCGTTCCTCATTAGACGATAATCCCGACCTATCCGGCCGATAACCTCGAATAACGACGAGATTGCTAAATGACAGACATCGTCGGTAAAACAAGCAAACAGTCGCGTGGGCGGTTATTGCGATGCCGTTTAATATCTCGATGGAAATCGACTCTTTCTAAGCAAGTCTTTTCGAGTTTATTACCCCAAAAAGCTTGCATATTTCGTGATTCCTGCTTATCAATCCTAGATCGTGGTGCATTTTGTGGCAATCGCTTAGCTGTCGTGTAGACGTTTGTATATCCGTATTAATACAGAACTTGCATAATGAGTACAATTTAAATCCTACAGTTATCACTGAAGCATTGTCACAACAGAGCTGGTGTTTTCGTAAGTTGTCAAAACTATGATATATATATGATATATAGCTCTAAGTGATGGATGGCATCAAGATCTCGTACCATAATCGTTATATAGCAAAGTGCTGAAATAAGACTGACTTCATCATTATGTCTTGTGATTTAAATGGGGTTCAAAATGATATGTGATATTGCGTGGTGCGATCGAAAGGCGACACGGGGCCGACACGATAACGGGCCGGAGACGTCGCGGCGATTTATAGCTCAGTACTGTGATTTGCATTCTGCGAATAAGCGAGTGCTATTACAAAAGATTCTTTTAAAAGTAGGTAGCTTGATTACGCACGTTGTTTAAGTATTATATAATCTATTCATTACAGACAGAGATTTTCTTTATATTTGTAAGTTTTTTAGTACATAATCTCTTGTAATTCACATAATTTTTGAACGAAACGGTTAAATACTCATACATGGACAATTTTTATTTGTTGTAACAAGGTAAGGTTAATTGTAGGTAATTTCCGTCTACATTAGGGCCTTGTCCACTAAACCTCATGGGCTGTTGATCACAGAAATCACCCGAAACGGGAGGGATTCGTGTAATCACGCACTGCGGAGGCGTCCAAAAAGACAGCAATTAAACTAAAAACCGGCCTTCAATAAAAACCTGCAACTGTGAGGTCGGTGGTCGAAAACATAATTGTCCATAGTAATGATTGTAGGTAATTGTCAAGGGTTGCCCTTTAACCCTTCAGAAGGAACCCCGCCCGGCCCGAGTCATAAGCGACAGCGTTTGAGTTGAAGCCACTGGGCGTGTTGCTATGTAAATATTTAATATCTTGTAAGCTTGTTTCAAGTAATAAAATAAACTTGAATATGAAACAGGTGTGTTCATTTACATATTGCACATCGGTGCCTCTGTGTGTTTATTTGATGCGCATTTCGAAACCTCCGCAATGATAAAAACGAGACTATAATTACATTTATTGTTGCAAAAACATTTTACACGGCGTTTTTCTTACGATGCCATATAAATGCTTTGTAATTTATAATGATATCTCGTTAAACTCGACCTTGTTTTAATATTTTTATATATTTTTCATTATCAGCAACTAATGATTTTATTGTTTTATTTTATTATTCATTTTGGACGTAAACGTTGGAAAATAAAAAATTCAAATAAAAGCCAAATATTAAATATTTTTTGTTAATAACTAAATATTAAATAGAAATAACAAAAGTTTGAAGTGAATTTAAAGATGTAATTGTTCTAGTTTCAACAATTTCAACAAGCGTAATATTTCATTCCCTTTTTAAAAAGTGAAGTCGCTACCTCTACCACTTTGACCCACCCACATAACGGCGGTCAACGGCGGCCGAATTAAGACAATAATTACTCGCGGTTCTGCGCCGGGAAATTTCGTTTTAACTAATACTTTTTATGCGTACTATTTGTACTGTGGAAACTTGTTTACAAGGTATTTTATATATCAAAGATTACTAACAGCTTTGTTTTACACTATGTGAACATACTTATTAAAAATTATATTTTATGAAAAGATATGTATTGGAAACTGAGCCTCTTTTTTGTGTTGCAACGATAAAAAAACTTAATGGAATATATTCTTAGACGTTTCTTAAGGTATATAAGACATTTTCAGTCACCCTATAAAATCCTATCTATATTTCTTAATAATACTCATATTATATCGTTAGTGGAGTTCGTTTGATTGTATGTGCCAATCTCAAGAATATTGTCTTTAATTGAAAAAAAATTTTCTTGTCCTATAGAACAAGTTAGGTAAAAAGAAAAGAAATACATGCTTAATAATTTGCTGCTGCTGCTAAAATCCTGCATATTTTTTGACCGCGCGGGCGAAGCCGCAAGCAAATGCTAGTAATATAAATACGTAATAAATTCAACTTTTCATTGCCGAAACATTTATAACCTCACATACGAGTATATAAGTACTTACATACTTTACCACGTATTATTATCAAATGATGTTAATTAAAGACTAAAAGTCAACAGAACAAATATATAAATCATTCTAATTAAACATGTACGAGTATATTTCGTAGGTTATATTATTGCTAGATCAAAAAAGATAATAAGCGAGTCAAGCGCGAAGTACCCGCAAGAATACCTAATGTATGTATGTATGTATGTGTTTAATACATAAATATAATAATTATGTATATATTTGTTTTCTTTATTTCTAAGAAGGAAATAGGAAAAAGATGTATAATAAATTTCTTCTATATATTTTATGTTGTATATGGAAGAAGTGGCTGTTATAGAGCAGTAGTAGAGAGTGTGACTGTAAACATGGCGGTTATTGGTTCGATTCCCACTCGCATATATAAATGATTCTCATTTACTCTCTCTGGTAACAATATAGAATGTGACGTTGTGTGACATTCAACCCAATATCTCGACATTAGGCGTTTGGAAAACAGAGTGTCTTGACACTAAATATTCTCTTTTTACCCTAATAAAAATTGCGTCAAACTACAAAAATTCTATCAATTTTCTTCATACATTTCAGTATAAACTGACTATTTAATTATTTTTTTACAACAGAAATAAGGTTTTACTCAGTTTAAGACATGCTATATTCAATCCAAGGTCAAAGTAATATTTGATCAAACACCAAACATTTGTCACTGATACCTTCAGAAGATATACTTCAAGGCAACGGCCAGTACATACAAATCTATCCCTTATTACCGCTCAATAAAGCCTTTATTGCTATATTTTCGTAATCACAATAAAATCATAAAAATATAGTGATTAAATAATTTTCGTGATTATATGAAAATAAATCATAATGCAATACGAAAATGAATGATTTTTCAACATATTGTTTGTGTGTGTAGCTGTTATTTAGGTATATGATGATATTTTATAGTAGGTATTATTAGTGAATGACTAATTTGTACGCAGTACTTAATACTAAAATAAATAGTGTATAAATCTCTACTAAACTCGACGTAAATTCCATGATTTGCTATCAATCGTATAATATAATATTCTAAGAAAAAACGTTCGTTATGTTTGTATGTCAAGAACACGATATACAAATGTCTAGTCCTTTAAATAGTCTTTAAAAAAATCAAACCAGATTGAAGATGGATCCTCACTAACAAGATGAAGTGCGGCATTCTGTTCCGCTAATCAATGATGATGTCTCAAAAACTAGAGAAAGACGTGTCTCTACACTCTCTCCCTCCCTATTCCGTTTTAATTTCAATTCTCCAATAAAAAATATAAAATAACTAAGTAATAAGTATAATTTCCTTTAATACTTATCAGTGGTAATAACAGACGGCCTCCATTGATTTGCATGGAAGGAAGCTTTGGATTTCCGCTGAAACGTATCTCCAAGATCTTCACGGTCGAGCGAGGGCATATCGAAGGTCAAGTCTTCAAACAACTGATGTATTGTATTTATTAGAATCGTAATACCTTGTGTTATTGCGGTGTATAAATATGAAATGTTTTAGTATTGCGGTGTTTAGTTCTGCCGCAATTCGGGGGTAGAAAGCGGAGAACGGAGGCACTAGGTTTTCTTTGACTGGTGATTATAGTCCTTACAGTATCTATCGAACACTAAAATACAACATCTTTTCTAAAAAATATTTGCCACTTATATTTATTTATGTACATAAAAAAAGGAATGTCATTATTCGATAAAAAAAACCCCAGAGAAGCATGACTAAATCATTTTGTAAATTATTACTTTTATTAGTATAATAGTAATAAAAATAATATCTACCTTTTTTTATAAAAAAAATCCAAAATTTTAACAAGAAAAACACATGAACAAAAAGGCATGGACGACAAAAATCTAAGAACGTAATAATCATTTATTATCCAATTAGTTTCTTAAAAATCTAACTTTTAGGAAACAAGATCTATATTTTTTTTTTCTTTATGTAAGTCTCTATCAACCAATTCCTATCAAATCCCCTACCACTAAATACCCTAGATAGAACAGTTCCACAGTACTTCCACACAAGATGCTATACGCCGACCTTCGGAAGATATCAATTGCGCAGGTGTCGTCCTCACTCGACCGTGAAGATTGCTAGATACATCCTATACTGTTTGAACAAGTGGCAAATCCTGCTTTGAATTGATATATACGTTGCTTCATGGACTTATTGATAGGAGAATATTGTAGATGGACGTCAAAATGACCATTTGAAGACATATTTTTGGGTTTAAACAGATTTTAAATTAATCTCCGTCTGGTTAGGTTAGGAACTAAAAAAATTTTATTTTCAACGCCAAAATGAATCATTTTAGTTCCACCCACCAAAATCACCAGTAAACCTTAATATGATTATTATTATCAATGTATATGTTTTAGATAAGCGCGCGTCGTTACATTTTTCTACCAATCACACACCTCCACTCATCAAACAAGTATGGTAGTCCTCGATGAATTAATCAAATATAATTCCAAAACAAACTAATAATAGTGTTTATCGCAGGTTTTTAGTGACGCAAAGTAATATTTAACATTTATATCTATATTCATTTTTATAATATAATTATGACTTAGGTACTTTACGATTTTAATGGCATCCATATATTTTAAATGGGTACAATAAAATCGTGATAATTAAATTTTAGTACATTGGATTAGCCTCCACGTTCCGTTTTCGAGACATTGTGCTTGGTTTATTAACGTAAAAGAACACCGTGTTCTGTGTTATTTTAGATATGTCAATTCCCTAAGTGGAATCGAATGCATAACCATCGCATAGCCACAAGTTCAACTCTTACGCAAAAACTACTGAACAGACATATATGATTTTTTACAGTAATTTAGCTTATGCATCAAAATAACACAAAGGCTACAATTTACATAAGAAATATCTATAATTTGGCTATAATATAAGAATTAGTTTAAGCGAGTGAAACATGGTACGTACTAAATACGAATTTCTTTCATTCATTCCAGATATCCCAATTAGTAGAAGACGTGAGAAGGCTACAGGCCTCGCTGTCAGCGTTGCAGGAAGCCCACGCTCAACAGTTGCAGCGGCTGGAGGAGAGGTTGGATGAGAAGAAACAGCATATCGCCAGGCTTGAAGCCAGGCTGGACACTCAGCGGGACTATGATGATATTAAAAGGGAGATCAGGTGCGTATTTGTATATTGTTCGTTTCTAGTATTTTAATTTTAAAAGTCTGAATGTGAACGTGATAGTTGCGGATTCAATTCCAAATATGGGGAATGGGTATACATGTATATAAATTATTCTCATTTCTCTCCTCTTGTTTAAAACGCGGTGTTGAATTCCAAGGACGGGTCGTGGGTTACGGAGTGTCTCAGTATTCCATTTGCCGACAAAAAAATACAATGTTAAATCTACAAAATAAATTAAAAAAACTATATAAATACAATATTTAAATGAATCTAACGATAGAACAAATGCTTTTCTTAGATCTGCCATAATATCCACGTTTCATATAAATTATTAGCAAATGCACTACTTGTGGATGCTAGACGCGTCCCCTTTGTCGCTGTCGCCTTGGAACCAGGATGTATTAGTGTAGGTGATATCATTATAGATATTGATTGTACTGATATAGGAAGGTATTTAAATATTATAAAAGGTCTTACCTGTTATTTAGAAATATATCTTTTTGAGAAAATTTGGTTATAGATACTTAATAACTAGAAAACAATTTCGACAGCCTGTCTTGAAAAATTAAAAAAAATCACAAAAATCTATATATTCCGGTTACATGAGGTCATCTTGGCGCAACGGCGTAGAATCTGACTGTAAACGCTATCTATGGTTGTAAGTTCGATTCCCACTTGACGAAATTATTTTCATTTTCACATTATAGTAGAGAAAGCACAGCGTTAGATAGGGTGGTGCATAGGGAACGGAGTGTCTAAACACTAGATTCCCTTATCCCTAAGAGATGCGGGATACTCCGTTAAGCTAAAAAAACAACATCCTATCCTATAACGTCCCTACATTATAACAATGATTTCGTGCATCTCAAAGGCTGTGTTAATAAACTTGATAAGCTATCTACTGGGCGTTCACCCCTAAAGATTATAATGTTTACTTCTTGGGCAATCGTAGGCCTTGGGTAAGGATAGAGCGTGAGGCCTTTTCTATCTCATATATAATATATGGACAAAAATAGTTTTTTTAGCTTTACATTTCTTGTATAAGTATGTAAGTAGAGAAAATCTAATGTAGAGACTTTTTGATTTTCGAATATTGCATATTAGGTGGCGTAACTCAACGCTGCGGTTTCTACCGGAGCGGGGAAATGAAAATAATTGAACCCAGTTACCTCTATTTATATAGCTTCATCTATTATTAGACTAGCTCTCATTGTTTTCTTTTGCAATGATTCTAAACATTTATTAATAAGAGGTATTTGTGCAACGCATATCCAAGTTGTGTTATCACTGCGTTATCAGTCAAAGGTAGGGTCGGCAAACAAAGTAGGTTTACTGTTTAAATAATTTGTCTTCGCTTTCTTTGTTTAGAAATGGTCGTTTTCTTGAATTTACTTTACTTATTCATGGTTTTGTTGAAAAACTTGAATAGTATTATTAAATATTTGCGTGTGAATAATGATAGTTTTGAGTAGAGAATTATTTTACCGCTTCAACAAGACAAAGCGCTGCGTTTAACTCCGCTACAACACGGAATATATTGAAAATTGGGCGGAAAGTGGGTAACGGAGTGTATTGACACTAGATTCCACCTGCCTACCTGCTAATCTATCTATCGGTATCTAAAGATAATAACCTAAAAACACAATTTTAATAGATTTCACACAAAAACAATCAAACAGAACAAACTTATCAATTAACACAGGAAATGACGATATCTCGATGTAAAGAAACAATCGATTTTCTCGATTCCGATAATACTATTTATATTTCCCACTGGGACAGGAAATAAAAAAAATATATATCTACCTACAAACGTTTCTCAGGGAGCGATTTGTGTTCCAATAAATTGTTCAAACACGGGTGTAGGCCGCTAAATTCCTTATCTCGAATCGTTTAGCGACTAGATGTGAGATGGTAGACCGTTGTCGCGGGTTCATTTTTGGATGGAAAAAAAGTAAGAAATTATATTATATGGGACCTCCTCCCCGGACAGTGTCAATAGTGACCTGGTAGCGGTCAAACAGAAAATATTTGACAAAATAACCTGGGGTTGTTAGTTTATTGGTTCAAGAGGTATGTACTGATGTGCATACAGAAATTATTTATATATTCTAGTTCTGACGAAGATTCTAATGTAATTTCTATTTTCTTTTCTTTTCAAGAAAAAGGTCTCGTCCTAGTGGAAATCGAACCTACAATATGTAGCCGCGACGTAAAACTCTGAATTTTGAATCCAATATTTCCTCAAGTGGAAATCGAACCCACACTCACAGAAAAAGTCTCTTTTATAAAGATATGTTACAAAATAATTACTACATATCCGTTTCAACGTAAATAAGTACCTAAATAAATAACGAAAATTTAAATATTAAAATGTTTAATATATTATAAATAATATGCAATTATAAGCTCAGATATGAATAAATTTGATTATAATCTATATTAAATATTAACTTTATATAATAATTAATTTAACTCGATATGCACCAGCGAGTACTTGTTGGACATTAAATATGGTAAATGTTATTTTAGTTCATAATTTTACTTAAGGTGACAGATATAGTGGGTTCAATTCTAGAGAAATTACTTTTAATGATGTAGGTAACTAGTCGTCATCAGAGACTTTATTATAAGCTTTATTTGACTTGATGAGTTCGTGAATGGAATGCCTTAACACTAGGTTCCCAGGTTCCCTCTGCCTACGCTGCTTTGTGCGCGATTTGTTAATATTTTCATTTCTTGGATTTAGCAAGAATGGCATGAGAAATGGAGATCGAACCCACAAAGATCACGTTACAGTCAAACCCTTGTGCCTCATCAGCATTTAAGCCATTTAAAAGCAATATTATCTTTTGTTTGAACATCTAAATTTCGAATCCTTTAACAACGTCTTAATCACTTCGACCACTTCCTATGTTTTTATGTGTTTATTTTTTAAGTCAGTTAAAAGTTTGTTTGTTAGTATTTTACTGCACTCCATACAGGACTTGACAAAAGAAGTCTTTAAAGAAAATGCTTTACTTACAAAGAAATGTAGAAATTTAACTTGCGTTTGAACTGTAATTTATATTTTTTAGTTAAGAGTTATAGGTACTTAAAACAATTAGAATGAGAGAAGTGGCTTGAAAATTAGTCAATAAACGGAACGGAGTGTGTTGACACTTCTCCTTCTGTTCCTTCCACGTGAGATACAGCGTGAAGCTAAAAAAATATCTTTGTTGGATCCATGACCATCAAATTTACAGCCAAAGTTGCTAATTATCACTTCACTAAATTAAACTTAAACATAAGATTTTTTAAAAGATACATCACTATTTAGAGGTTTCAATTCGAAATAGTAACGTGAAAACTCCAAAAGCTTACTTTGAAGCTGCTTTCGTAGCACTAAACGAAATTAATCTTAGAATTTCACCTAAACATGTCTGCTACGTACCGCAAGACCTCGATAAGAAAAAGTTCTAAAAGTTTTTGAATAGAAATGAAACCAATCCTTTGGATATATGCTTTTCATCGTGTTGTTTCGCGTAACTCAACGCCGTACGGGTTAAAAAAGTGAACTCAACGTCTTAACACTAGATCGTCTGCCTAACCCGCTATATGCGGGATGCAGCGTGAAGCTTAAAACTATAGATATTTGATCTTTCTCATATCATACAGGAAGCTATCAGTCAACATCCTTGATAAAAAAGTAATCAATTATACCTCTCCCTATTATCCTGTAAATTACCTTTATCTTGGTACCGTCATGGCACAGTGCGACAACCTCTGGCTATAAACGCGACGGTTGTGGGTTTGATCCCAGCTCGGGGAGGAATTATATTCAAATTATTTTCTGATAAAGCATAAAACTGAAAAAAACCATTGTAACTAAAATTTACGTCTTCATTCAACATCGCGGGGAACGAATGTGCCTTAATGGGAACGTAATATCCTAATACTAGGTTCCCTTTACCTTACTATAAACGGGATACAATATGAAACTAACAAAAAACAAAAACAAAACTACGTCTTCACGCCAAAACACGAACAACCAATGTTTCTTTCATATATTTAATGTGTTATTTTTACCAATATGGTGACCGATGGTCGGCGTCTTTGAACCATCAAAGGGTGGTCATCAAAGGTGCCGACAGTGGGACATAAAGTCACGCTTGTTCAAACACCATAAACAGTGGGTGTGAGTGATAGAACACTATTTATAGTCATTAATCGATATATTTTGAGCGGAAGTCTTCTTACGTCTTTAAGTTGTGATGATTTTTTTATATGGTATGCTGTAGTTAAGAAATATTTTAGTTTATTTGGTTTTAATTAAGTTATAAACTACCATTGAGATATGAATTCTTCTGTTTAATGAAAAACAATGTATAAAAACACTTCGTTTTCCTTGTACTTGTCAAAATGCGTTAATTTTCGCATTTTAATTTGTAATCGAAATAATATTGTCAATAAGAGAAGAAGAGACCAGCCGTGGTGCACTGCACAAACTTGCAACTCTGTACGCATTAGATTGTGGGTTCGATTCACACTGGAGAAAAGTATGAGGAAAAATTTAATCCAGAATTGAGCGGAAAGGAAAGGAAAGGAAGATTTTCCCAAGGAAAATTACTATAAAAAAATAATCTTATATAATTATGTTACTTACAATTCAATACAACCAATTTATAAATCGTGGAAACAGCCAAGTGTTGGAACCGTGAAAATGATAGAAATAGAAAAAGAATCTAACATCGACTTACACGACAGGTCTATAGATAAATGAGGATTGAATAGAATACCAGCCCCGCCTCAATTATTGGCAGCACGCGACCATTTGGCGTTTCCCATGATCGGAATGATTCCCGTTGGTTCCCAAATTTTTTTACTATCTTCACGAATCTTTCGAGTTCTTGAAAGATAAGAGAAAGAGCTAGTGAAAGGAAGTGGTTAGTATAGAGAGCTCTCCGTTCTCCATTTCAGCTTATATTAGAGTTGTCGCATTTAAATGATCGAAACTAATGTCTTGTTTTAATTTTACACAACAGGAAATGAACTAGGAAACTACTCGTATATTGTTTAACGATTTTCTAACGATTTTTTTACAAATACTTAAAAAATCATCCCTAATCTCGAATATTTGGTAGTAAGCTGGTACCTGTACCATTATATTACTTATTTACTTACTTAACTCCAAGTCAGTATTAAGTTATAACCAGCACCCAAAGATTAAACCTTATTCGAGGGTAGATTGATTTCGAGACGATACAGCGGCAAATCTCAACTAATACCGGGATTGGTTCGCTCCCTGAATTCTGATTAAAATACAAATTTGTTAAGCAATATTGATTTGATATAAATATTTAATAAACGAAGCTAACTTTGGCGATCGTGAGGCAGATTGTAAACGCGGTGGATATGGGTTCGATTTCCACTCGAGGTACGAGTAATTTACTGTTTTCTGTGGGCACGGAACGGAGTATATACTAGGTTCCTTCTACCCTGAAGAAATGGTTATGGGTTGAATTCTCAATGAAAAATTATTTATATTTATAAATATTGTTATTCCTTAATTTGATTAGACGTTGAACTTTGAAATGCAATATTTTTTGCACGCTTTATCCCAGGTGCATAAGCAGTGATTCGCAGTATTTTAATAGAAAATATATCTACCTAACATATTATGTCAATAAAATAAATCTAAATTATATATTACCATACAAAAAATGTAAACCCATAATAAAGATTATTCTCAAGTTAAATTCTAAAGTTCTTAATAAAAAATCCAAACACCTGTACCTATACCAAAAAACAAATTAAAACAAACAATTAAAAATGTTTATCCGTCCGTCGTAAAATTACTCAGAAACTACGATAGCTGCACCACATATTACTTTCACACAATCAAAATTCTCATCTCACTCTATTTACTGAGTAAGAATCTAAAAAAGACAAATAAAAAAATCACTCTTATCTCCTTACCTCGTGTTTAATTAAAAACAAAACAAACTAAAATTCATATTTACCTTTTCCAACATTGGCTTACCCAAATCAAATATCTATTCTACATACATACAGACCCTATGGTCTTTATATATATATCAAAAGACCATATCGCGGACACCTGTCTCCGTTTGCTTAGGCGGTGTTTGAACAGCGTTTAACGTTGAATTTATCAACTAATTTACTCTCCCGGCATTTTTTGAGACGTCCTAAGCTGTTTACTGCGATGCCTTGTTTGTATAAAGCACACCTCTAGTTTATAAGAAATGGAAGACGAGGTTTGGTCAATAGAGATTTTTAGATGTAATGTCAACTGTTAAGTTTTTTAGGGTTCCTTAGTTCAGAAGGTGGATAAGGAACCTTTATAAACCAAGACGATTTATCTCGAGATTTCTTGAAGGTGAATATTAATATTAGGTACATATACAGGTTTATGGCCCCTGGAACCATAAGAAATCTGAAAAGTAAAAAATTATGGTTATTTCATAGAAAAAAATAATAACAAAAAAATATTTGTAGTTCATTTCTTACAAAATGAGTGCATATGCTCGCAAATTTAAGTTTGTAAACTTCTGTAAGTTGTACTTTCCCTTGACCCACTGAAATTTAGTAATTAAATTGAATTATGATATTGATACGGAAGCCTCGGTGGACAAGAGCGACTCGCACTTAACCTTTTTTTTCTTTCGGCTGAATATTTTTTTGCCTTTGATATACAATTAGATTTATGAATATATGATGCTTTAATTTTATGTGATAATGTTTTATTATCACTTGGAAGATAAATGATAGGTTACTCTATTGAAGCGTTGGATTATTGATTGGCGTTGACTTAAATGATATGTTCATAGCTATAGGTATATGAAGCTCTAATATTTTTTAGAAAACATATAAAAAACATATACACTTCATAAGCTAATTACAGTTGGTTGTTATAATTATTTTTTAACTACGCCAAAAATAACTGTTTACTTATTAACAAAAGTCACTAAAACCGTCCAAAAATAATTTTAAAACTCGTTTCCGGAGCAACAATATTATTATATTCTTTTGGAAATGCAAGAAATTCCAAAAAAAAAAAACTTAAAATATAATAAGTTTCCTAAGTTAAGTATCAAATTTGTAACCTGAACCTAAACCCGAAGAAAGGGTAAAAACTATTAACATTACCTAAATTTTCTCCACACACACACACATACAAAAAAAACGAATTTTCCATTTAAAATATATAAAGAAAAGCCAACACACACGTACGTACGTATAGACACAATACATAATGTATCGGCACGTTCGGCAAGGCGTATCAGTATTGACCAATCGATCGGCCGCGATTGGTCAGCGGCCGGTGGGCGGGGTTTATCGCTGATAACGGTGACGTCACGTCCTTGTGCCGATATCGGAGCATCGATTCGATCTCTTTTTTATTGGTAACAGATAAGAATTGAGATAAGAATGATCTGGTGATAACAGCATCCTTGAGAATAATTGGCGATGTAGTGTTGTTTTTGCTATTGTTTCTTTTTCATTTTTCTTTAAAAATAATTTTGATTTGGTCTTTTCGTCTGTTTTCATTGTTTATTATCTGACAATTAAATATAAATACTCTATTACAATTTAATTCAACAATTATCGGTAAAACAGAAAGAAAAATCCTAATATGCTCGCAAACAATCAAGATTCATTAAAGATTGAGCCCGATATTATAAATCAGAAGAAAGATATTTGGTTGACTGGGCAAATATCAGGAACTTCTGGTTCGAATTGGAAATCACTTTTAGTTTTTTATAGCCCATTTCTGAAGGAAGTCTAAAGGCTATGGCTTTTTAGCCTACATAGGGCTATAGTCGTATACATCGTTATCAAAGTTACCTCAAGTACTTAGAATATATCTGGAGTGTAACAAAATGTATTTCCCTACACTCCAATTAATTGAGAACGTCAATTAATAAAATTGGATAATCTAATACCAAACTTAAATCAAAACAATTTTAAAAGATTGATTTTATAAAGTTATCTGTTAATAAGTTCGAATGATTAATGAATTATCCCGAAGAGAATTCGCCGTTTAGGGGTTATTTCAAAGACATACTTCCAAGGGGTGAATCCAATATTGATTTATAAGTAACAAATTCAAAGTTCAAACGAAAATTATGTAGAGAACAAAGAAAATAGCTGCGATACTTTGCTTATACTCGTATACGTATAGCAAAATATTTGTTTTACACAAACGCTGTTGTTTCATACTTCTATATGCTTTTTGATGAAATATAGCCTTATTTGTTGAAAAAAATATTATTTTAGTGAAATATGATGAAAAGCGGCGTTGAGTTACGCTACTCAATGTGTAATGTTTCGAAAATAAGGCAGTGTATTGCCATCTCAACACTTTTTTCACTTTACCCCTGCCAGAAGTGTTTTTTGAAGCTTTAAGCAATAAACTTATTACTGCTTTTAACTGTTTCGATGGAAAGTATCTTTATGCTGAAAAGAATACCTACCTTTATTCAAGTTATTATTTGTTAACTTTTTTATTTTTATTTTTTATCTCTATAATAAGAGGCCAAAGTGGCGCAGGAACACAAGCGTACGCGACGGTTGAGGATTCGATTCCCACTAGGGAAAAAATATTTAATATTTTCATTTCCTCGCTCTGGTAACGAGCATGCATTGCAAAACCCAGCTAAATGCGGGTTACAGCGTGAAGAGCTAAAAAAAACAAAAATTCTAAACCTTTTAAATTATCCCACACACATCTAAGGAATAAAACCTATGACCCTAATAAAGCTATATTTACACTACAAAACCGAGACGTGTCGTCGGTAATTAATTCAAAAACTCCCCCCCAAAGTTGGTCTCGTAAAATATTCAGTGTGTTACAAGCCTTAACTGAAGGCTTTTGGTCGAAGACAAAGATGCTTTTAAGCTTCCGTGTATAACAGTAGATATCATAGAGTCGCTTTTATTATAACTTAGTTGAAATTTAACTTATTTTGTTACTTATACCTATTATCTATGTATTTTTTTTTTTGAAAATTATAGTTAGGTATTTTTTTCAGTTTTACGCTATATCTCGTATATAGAAGGGGAGGTAGAGAGAACCTAGTATTAAAACACTCCTTTCCCCACTTTTCGCCAAATTTTTAAGGCATTACGTGTTGAGTGGCAAAACTCATTACTGCGCTTTACCTTGTTATCAGAAAAAAAAATATTTGAGTGTCAATCGAACTCACAACCGTCAGGTTAACAGTCGCTACAGCTGACGCAAACCCCCCCACTGCCTCTATTGCTATTTTAAGCTTTTCCTGTACTTATTTCCGAATCGAACCCACAGCCCTCATATAATATTATTAAACCAACCAACCAACCAACTATAAGGCAGCTCTATCCATATTGTACCTTTCAAAGCTGTTAAACTAAGGCAAGGCAACATGGCCGCCACTTTAGTAAAATATACGAGTAGGTACCCGTGTCGCCGACTCATCCTGACACACTTCCCCGGAAACTGCTTAACCGATATTAAAACTTTTAAAGATTCACGAAATTAGTATTTAAGTGCTTGTCTTGTGATGTTATTTAAAACTTAAATCAGCTTCCCGCTGTATCCCGCACACAGCAGGTTAAGCAGAGGGAACCTAGTGTTAAGATAATATTTCATTTCCTTGAGAGGGGATCGAATCCATTAGCTTTCGCGTTTAGTCAATTGGTGATATTATTTCTCGAAGATAATTAAGTAAATTTACTATTTTACAAAACAATCTGGATTCTGATCTGGAAGTTGTATACCTAATAGAGAAATCATAAAGTAAATTTACTTTAATAACAGCTAAATAATAACGTAACTACAATAGTTACGTTCAAAACTAGCTTTACTAATCGATCTAACTACACTCAAGAAAACAACTACAGTTAACTATAGAATTGAAACAATTAGCTACCATTCGAACCACCGGGGACCGTTTTGTATGAACAATGAAATAACACGGCCAAATACAAACGTCACGCCCCACCTGCATATCCAATGTAACCCACCTACACCTAAATTTAGTCGAGTGTCCCGATCAAAGGCTTAATTGGTGATATATTAAATTGTAATTAAGGTACAACCCTATTGTTAGGTGTGAAAATCTGGAGGAAAGCTCCAGGCGGTCGATCGGTTGGCAGATTTGTTGCTCAACTCGTAATGAAACTGTTGAAGCTTTTAGAGTAATATTTTGTTTGAATTTCCATATATTATGATATTGCTTAGATTTTCTCATGTTTATTCAAGGTAGCAGCTATAAATACGTGTTTAAGTTGAATATCAATATTTTTTTGTTTATATAAACATATACTGAAGTGATTTTAAAGAAAATAACTCATTTTAATTGATTCTATAATTTCAAAGAAAAAAACGAGTGTAAGTACAAAAAAATGTGTTTAATATTTTCGTTACTTTTAGCTTCTAAAAAATATACCTTATTATGACTACTATAAATTAATTTCAAAGCATTATAATGACAACAGTTTTTTTTTTATTTTTTATTATATTTTTTACCTTCACATATCCGGCATAGGTATAGCATAGGACCCTCATTCCCTATCCACCACCAAATTTTCGAAACATTACGTATAAATTGGCGGAACACAACGCCGCTCTTTAGATCTAGTCTTTCCCATAGCTGACGACAGCCTAAATTATACCTAATTAAATTCCCGAGTTTGACATCAATATAATCTATACACAGCTATCAACAGACGTTGATAACATAAAAATGCTAGATAAGATAATTAGTATGAGGTCATTCTGTTACCCTAATAAATTGGAGAGAGGCATTGATTAAAACCATTTCAGGTGAATTAATTAAGTATTTTAATTAATAGGATATGCCGGTGTCCTTATTGCCAATATTCCTTTCATAAATTTATTGAGACGCAACCCTTTGATGCCCCTATTAGTAGATAAGGGCGCTCTGATAATGTAAATTCTGTTACGTTTTATATTAAAGTAGGTATGGGATGGATGAGGATTTTTATTGGAAATTTTGGACTTTTTGGTTATTTCTTGATTGGTTTATGAGATTATGCTGTTTATTTATAGCATAGTTGCATAGTTGTAAGGGTGGTTACAGGTTCTAATCCTTATCAATATTTTGTACAGATCGACAGCAGAGAACAGAGTATTAATAAAGTTTTTTTTATTGGAACATTCGTGAAGATAAAATAAATATACGGTATAGTAGATAACATATCCTTGTTTTGTTGTTACAGCATGCTCCGTTTCTCGGAGCTGGGCCCTATCGAGAGGCCCCACTCACATACACAACCAAAGAACATATTCGGATCACAGAATCAGTAAGATATTTATAATTATTGAGGCGAAAGAAAAAGTGGGAAGAACGAAAACGAAAACTTATTAAAAATTGAAAGCTATTTTGTTAACATTTTGCTGTTTCTTTTGTTACAGTTTGCTCCGGTCCATGGACTTGGGACCAAACGAGCAAGTAGACCGCAAGGAGGGTATACTGTCGCCCCCAGCGCCCACACATCGGGATACCTCGTCTGAACGGGAACGCAGCACTGAAAGGAGAGACGTCGGTACGTACTTAACCCCTTAACTAATAACAATCGTATGTAAAACTCAATCAAAACCGACTCGATCTTATTTGAATCAAATGTCCAGAAAATAAGTTCTAGTCGGTGTGTACCGCGACCTCGATCGTTCGTAGTCCGTGTCCGTTAAGGGCCCGCGTCATCCATGCACCTAAGCGGCTCACGGACGCGCGTAACCGCCGGTCATTGTATGTTAAGACGCGATCTAACGTTGCTTACGGGCGTACGTGAACCCACCCCCCGAGCCCTTCCCTCCTCGTGTTCCGTAACAGTGCTCTCACCGCAGGTGGCGACGAGTGGCCGAGCACGCCACCCCTCAACAACAACACGACGCACCACAACAACAACGGGCCGGCCCAGTTGCCGCTGCCGCCGCCGAGCCCGTTCCGTTTCGAAGAGCACCGGCCCTATCGGTTCGCGGAGGACATGGGCCCGCTCCCTCCTGGCGCGCTAGTGGGCCGCCTCGGAGACTCCCTCATTCCCAAAGGCGACCCGATGGAAGCTCGTCTGCAAGAAATGCTCAGATATAACATGGACAAATACGCAAATTCCAATCTAGACACGTTGCACATAAGTCGACGAGTGAGAGAATTGCTATCTGTACACAATATTGGCCAGAGGCTGTTTGCAAAATACGTCCTGGGTCTCTCCCAGGGAACAGTATCGGAACTGCTCTCGAAACCAAAACCCTGGGACAAATTGACTGAGAAAGGCAGGGATTCCTATAGAAAGATGCACGCGTGGGCGTGCGACGAGGCCGCCATCATGCTCCTGAAGTCACTAATTCCTAAAAAAGGTATCTATTAATGCATTTTACACCCGAGCTAACACCAATAATTACAATTAACGACGCTTCAGCCACATCCGCCTGCCATATACCTCAAACTTGACTGATTATGCCACAAAAAACCTACATGACGGCTAATAGAATTAAATTACGATTGTCTTGCGCTGTTAACCACTGAATCGCTGGTGTTATTGGTGGTAGCTCAATCCGCATGTTTTGATAGCGTAACGTTCCGTTCCATCAATTTCTCCCCTCAAGTCAATCTTCCGAACGGTTTGCCGCGGTACCCGTTATCAGCTTGTCAAATATACCATCAATCATAGAGGATCCAACGTGATCCGGAACAACTAACCGCCGACTCCGAAACAAACATATTTTTGCTCTGAACTTTGATACTTACATTTGAAGAATGCTTGCGCTTTAGGAATTTTATTTGGACGATCATTTCAGTTTTTAGAAATAATAGTCCAAATTTTAATAATGAATTAGATAACTAACGATATAGCCCACCAGTTTTTGAATAGGTTGCCACCACGATTTCGATCATCACTAAAAAACAATGTAATTATATTTGTAATTTTCTTATTTTTATAATTAAATGTAATAAAGAGTAGCTATTAATAATTTTAATAAGTATACTTAACTCGTAAAAATTAACCTTGAATTCCTACGATCGAGGTGGCAACTCATATTTCCGCACTTTTTTTTTATTTAACATGTTATTTTTTGTTCCTATCCTCGTATCCTTTTCCTACCCCGTGCGGAAACTAGCAGAGACCAAGTGTCCCCTCCCTTATTACAAAAAAGGGGGGTGGGTGGTAAGGGGACATGGTCCACTCCCGAAGCGAAGCGTGACTTCGATTTATAGTTTTAATACGTGTCGCCTTTGTTAATGCAGTTCGCCATTTTGTTTTAGTTATATTTTTTTAAACGATTTTTTATTCAAATTTAGTTTTTTCTAAAACAACTATTAATATTATTAGTCTACAATAATTTCTGGAGTGGAATACCTAAATTTCGTATTTAAAAAGTAATGTCCAGTACGACAATGCGTCGCGGTACCTATGTACGTATATACGTACGGACGGACAAAATGTGGACAATAGGAAGGAACCACACCTTGCCACGAGCAAATGTTGCCTATACGGACGTGTTATTCTAAACTTTCAAACTTTCGAATTTCGCTGTGTTTCATATATATTTTCCTATAGAACGAATGATTATATCTACAGTATAGAACCTATCTCTTTAAAATTCTTCAATGTATACTTCTACACTAATATTATAAAACTCATTGTCTGATTAGATGCGCTAATAATAGGAACTATTCTTTAGAATTAAAAATTATTTCTTATGTTGTATAGTCGATTTATAGTTTATTATAATTGTGTTAAGGGTTTGAACATCTTTTATCTTCTTTGGACTCTTTAAGACACTCATGAACTCCACTTTCCGCCTAATTCTGAAGGCATTGCGTGTCATGTGACGGAACTCAACGCCGCGCTTGCCTCGTTACCAGAGTAAAACATTTAATTACCTCGAGTGGAAATCGAATACACAACCTATGACATTTACCTACAGTTACTTTGAACTTCAAACCTGAATAATACAAACTAGTTATAAATAACTAAAGCTAAGTCAGCAATACGACTAATTATAGCTTAAAAGCACCTGCGCGACTAAAAAATATATGCAGACAGACGGTTTTTGGGGAAAATTTAAACTACATTCCTTTGTACATTAGTAACTACGTATGGTGGAGACAAAAGCTTGAATTAGTCTTTGTGCAAAGTAGGTAGGACACGGATAGTAGATAATGGTACTCTTTTCGGATGACACATTGTTTCGGGGGAATTAACAGGTTAATAAACGAAATTTATACTTCGTCATTCACCTCAAAGGGAATAATTGTAATATAATTTCAACGTCTGTACAGATATTTAATTTATTTAACTTGTATCACCTCTTTTGTGTGAGAATACTAGCTTGAGACTGCGGTTTCGTCCATCTAGTTGTAATATCTAAGAATTAGAGTCGAACGAACCTATAACTCTGGGCGGAAGAACAGGGGGTGCCGGGTGGTCCATGCCCACAGTAGCATAGAATTGTACTAAGAAAAAAAATATACTGAAAAAATAACACAATGCCCAAACAGATCTGGTCAAAATTAAAGTCCAGACTTGCTCTAGAAATAATCTCTAGGTACACCCTATTACTCGATAAATAGATTATCTAATACAAGAATAACATATTACAATATTTACAATTCACACCAAATAGTTCCTGAGATTAGTGCGTTCAAACAAACAAACTGATCAACATTGTATAGATTTCGGTACACAGGATCTGGTCGGGCGTGGGAGTGAAGGAGTAGGAGATTCGTATATTTCTACTTTCTCCATTAAAAGACATATTGTATCTTCAATTAGCTCGCTTATTTGTCCTTTCTCTTTAATATATTAATAAATTGGCGCCGTATAAATATAGAAACATGTGTAATGGCCGTCTGTCCGTTGACGCTGTTACGTAGATTAACATATGTTTTAAATTACGTCATTATATTTTGTTTTAAAGAGATATAATGATAAAAGAAAAAGTAGATTCATATATAGAGACATTCTAGTGTCAAGACACTCCGTTTTCCACTTGGATTCAAGATATGTCTTGTTATAAATTCGATATTCCATAGGTTTCCTTTGACAAATTATGTTGCTTGACCAGAACACTACAGATTTGAATTTCCCAACTCAACTGTAGTAGTAAAAAATTACTTTAACGATAGCGATCATAGATTTCTGTACTGTAACTGAAAATTTTATTCTTGCGTATCGTAGCGTAAGCGTGGGATACTTACTATAATAGTAGCGTGGGAGCGTGGAAGTGCCGTGAAATGACATGTTCCTTTAAAACGGTTGTTCTACAAGTAACGAGGTAAATGCTGCTTGTGCTGGTAAGCTATGTGAATTGATTTATTGACATATTGTTCCGTTGACTTCCGCCCCTCGATAATCAATGTCTTGAAATTTGGGTGGAGAGTGGGGAACGGGGTGTCTTACCACTAGGTTCTCTTTGCCCAGTCTGCTATATGAGGGATATAACGTGAGGCATATTTTTTGAAATTTTCTAGGAGAAGTGAAGTTAGGACCGAATACAACGATTACACATTCAAAACCTATTTAAATATAATTCAATAATTTTGTTTCTTTAGTCTACTTAGACACTACGCAGCTTTAAGTTCCGCTTTCTGTATGTTTTAAGAGGCCATGGTTAAATAATAATTTTTGTAGTTAAAAAAATTATCGCCCAACAAATTACTAAATCAACATAAAATTATTGAATTAAAAAAAAATCTATTTAGAAAGTAATATCAACAATAACATAAAAGCAACAAACAGACGATCTGATATCAATTTTGTACCGATATTTCTTGTATCGATATTTCTTACGTAAAACATAAAATACTATAAATAACGTAGATACTATTTCTATAAAAATATATAAAATAACAGAATAGCCATTGAAAATAGCAAATGAACTACTTATTGCTACTTTTAGACTACTGAAGCGTGGAAATTATTGAAAAAACTACTTATTAGTTCTAAGCACCGCCTCGTTATTAGAATTAAAAAAGCGTTAACAAGAAAACTTAACGACTAATTCAGTTTTTCATCTAAATTCTCATACGCTTGTAATTGTAATATGTAATGTACATATTACATATATTTGTATAATAATATACATATAGCTACTAGCTTTTTTTTCGCTTTACGATGTATCCCGCATATAGCAGGGCAGAGGGCACCTGGGAACCTAGTGTTAAGAGACTCCGTCCCAATTTAGACACTTTCATTCCCCACTTTCATTGAGTGGTGGAACCCAACGCCGCGCTTAACCTCGTTACTAGAGCGAGGAAATGAAAATATTGATTATTTCATTTGCTCGACTGAGAATCGAACCCTCTCTCTCATGTATACACGTCGTCGCACGCTTGTGCCCCTGCATTTGTATAAGATACATAATTTTGGGTTTTACGCAAATGTTTTGTATGTATTTGACTTTTCATAAAATAGCTTTCGCGCGAATATCCAGAGAAATTCAGTTTTGATAGTCATTTTTTATAGTTTGGGTTCGATTCCCGCATATTTAAAAAAAAAACTTTAGTGAAATCTCTCCACTTTCTCATTTAGTCTTTTCAATAGTAAAAAAAAAGATTATTTACAATTAATTGAAAGCATTAATCCACTTAAGCTGTCTCTACATGGTTAACATAAAATATGAAACTCGCGCATACCGTGACCGCACTCAATTTCCGATTTGCAACAATAATAATAAATCGGTTAGCCATCAACGTTGGACTCAATATTGACTTTTTTACACAAAAAACTGGTCAAGTGCGAGTCGGACACACCCATCGAGGGTTCCGTACCAATGTCAAGAATATATAGGTCGAC
Organism: Heliconius cydno galanthus; assembly: GCA_036379175.1. Taxonomy (NCBI): domain Eukaryota; kingdom Metazoa; phylum Arthropoda; class Insecta; order Lepidoptera; family Nymphalidae; genus Heliconius; species Heliconius cydno. Next base: position 113,328 of record JAKRZM010000174.1, on the reverse strand, counting down.
GGGCATACAGGTACAACTTATAGAAGTTGAGATTTCAAGTTTGCGGGAGTTTGCGTTCATTTTGTATGAAATTAACTACAAATATAAGTTTGTAATGATTTTCTGTAAAATTTGTAGTTTATAAAAAACATCAAAAACGTCGACTTAGAAGCTTGAGTTTTCTTTGCTCTAGGGCTCCATAGACCTGCATATTTGATATTATTTCAAGCTTAATACCACCACCCGATCTCGAGAAAAGTGGTTTTGGCAGATTGAAAGACGGACAATAAAATCATCCTATAAGGATTCCGTTTTTACCTTTTAACGGAACGGAACCCTAAAAACAGCAACGAATCGCTTTATTATTCATTTAATCCTTCCTTCCAATTAAGAATAGTTATGGCTGTTATAATTGTTGTTCTTACAGCTCGCATGATAGACCATTCTGACATATTTATTTATCGTTTTTTTTATACTATTAACACGTCCGCTGCCAGACTGATATTCCACGGTGTCCGGTAAAAGAATGTTTTCTATTGCACACTGACCTTTCCTTCAAAAATAAATAAATTGATATGCCTACACTATCGATCGAAATTAATAGATATGTAAGATTTTGTAGCACTAATATGGTAGTCCGAAATTAGGTATATCAACCGACGATCTTACAAAAACCAAAATCCATCATCTCAGGTTGAAAATAACCAAAAATAACTTCACCTGGAACATATGATTTTGGGGCCTGTACTCTTGAAATCAGGCACTAGGTCTAAAATACCTGGCTTAGCAGCTTAGCTATTAAAAATCAACCATAATATATATAGTAATAAACCCATTCTAGGGTTGTAGCGTTCCCCGCCATTGACTAATTGCCTATTTAAAAAGACAGCTGTAGAGGTGTTAGCCGTTTTTGTTTGACAAGAATAATATTGTACGTAAAGTTCATTACATGGCTTCCGTCTTATATTTATTTGAAGGAGGTGACAGGTTCTCGTATTATAGAAAGCATAACACCTTAAAAACTATGATTGTATACCTTTATGGTACACTGCTCTTTCTAATCAGTGATTTTCTGATATAAATACTTATATTTCTCTGATATATTACAAGTGATTACGAAAAGGGAATATTCTTTGAAGTACAGTTGATTTATATTGTTTTTACGCTGTATCCCATATCTACGGGGATCGGGATAGACAGAGAGAATCTAGTGTTAAGACACTCCTATACTGTTTTTAGCCATTAGATATTTAAAACACGACGCAAATAAGTAAATCACTAACTTACTAATTGAAATATAGAAAAATCATATTAAAAGGCAAAGTGTTCTTAAAGTTCATGGAAACGAGCGTGTGAGGTTGTTTGGACGAAGTTGGTCCGCCTCGACTGAAGCGTAGCGTGAAAATCTATTTTCAATGGCACTATCGGCGGACCCAGACCCACCGAACGCCTTTCAACTCGGGCTATGGCTAAACTCCCCCACACTTAGTACTGTTAAGCAAATTTTAATATTCAATTGGTCTTTTGTCCGTTTTCCGAATTGCGAGAAGATTGCGCGTAATGAAACGACGGCTTCAAACTGGATTATATCTATGAATTTTCTAACTGTTTGGATGAAAGTTGTTGTTTGATGATCCTCGTTGAGGTCTTGCAGGTCGATTTGGTGTTTAAGGTGTGTTTATTATGTTTTTATTGATATGTAACCTTTAATTTTTGTTAAGAAGATATTTTATCGACAATTTTAAGTAAAAAACTTCTAAGCTGTAAACTCGGCGGTCGTAGGTACGATTTCCATTCGGTGAAATGTTTCATTGTTATTTTCTCGCTTAACTAACAAGACAAAGCACGACTCTTGAGTTTTACTAGTCAACGTACAATGTCTTGAAAATATGTCGAATAGTGGAGAGCGGAGTGTTTTCAACACTAATCCCTCTGCCTACCCACTGCTATATACAGGATACAGATTGAAACTGAAACATTGTTAATGTTTTTTATTACTGTCCTCGCCAATTTACATTATCAATAAATAAATTCACCATTATGGTGAAAATCCCCAAAAGTTTGTACATCTCGACACGTCGCGGCCCACACGGCTTCGATATATAATAAATCAAAAACTTTCAAACAACACAGCATAAGGGATAATCTGTTAATGATGACGATGGCCGCTGGGGATCAAATTTATCCCATTTTATAAGGGATGATCGAATAATTATGTATTTTGATATGTTTTTAATATATTAAGTAACTCAATTTGGTCAAATTGCAAAATTACAAGTGCTTATAATATTTTTAATTATTTTAACAGCATATTTCGACGTTTTTTTTTCTTATATAAAATTGCAGAAGTTAGAGTTTCTCTCACTCCCCACGACAAAATTAATTCCGCATTAGACTGTATTAGACTAAACAATGTTATAAACACAAACAATTATAAAATTGCTATAACTGGCGGAGACAATTTACGAAGCAAATTATATCTAAATATTCTACTTAGAAGAAAAACTCCCGCCAGCGTCCACTTAGAAAGCGCCTTTGAAAAACTAAATACTTATTTAAACACCGTTTATGCTGAAACGCAAAAAGTGGGGAAAAAACGAGGGTATGCAGAAACAATTTTCATATAACGCCATCTGTCGTCGAGTAGCGTAGGGTCAGAATTATTCAGACAAGAATGTTCACAGCAGCGCGGGCCCTTTGATGCCTTCCGACGAAGCAATCAGACCTCTTTACGGGCATATTTATGATTATAATATATGTTATAGAGGATTTTGTGCCTGACCGACTGGCCGCTGGCCGCTGGGCTCTGGTCGTTCGTGTAATGTCGGGATTGTTATCTGCGAATGACTTGCATTGACTTTATCCTTTACAATATAATTAGTGTATAATTGTGAAATTTTATTATTAATAATTATTTGTTAATCACTTAAGCTTAATCTCGCCGAATTATTGTATTTTTCAGTAAGAAAGGCGTTCGCGTATAGCATAAGTACTTTTTTAAACCTCACGCTGTATCCCAGATGTAGCATTATTATTGGATATGATACGAAAATAATTCATTCCCCTGAGTTGTAATCGAACCTATAGCCGTCGCGAATTCCCCACATTTAAAAAAAACACTTACAAATAACGTATAAGAGTAAACTTACATTTAATTGACCAGACATTGTATCAAGAATAAGTAAACATCTCTCTAGCGTCATTTTGTTCTGAACCACCATTTTCTGACATATTTAGATCGTTTAATTCCACGATGTGCATACATTAATGTCATCTTAAATTACAAGAGGCGCTGAAATACTTATTTAGAGAAACTTCTATGGACAAATTGTTTGGTTAAATATCCGTACTTCGTAGATACATGCGATGCATATTAGCACAATCGATGCACATGTGCATGCATTTGACCACCCTGAAGTCAAACTTAGAATTCATAGTGAATTTAACATTTAACACTATACATATCAGAATTTATTTTCATCTCCATAGATATTACTATATGTTTTTAAACCTTCTAGATATTTTTAAATGAAAAAACTTGTACATAATATAATTACCGTTTCATTACAAACGAAATACTGAGTGACTCATCTTATTCACTCTTTCTTTTAACTCAATACGTATATTGCACTTCTCTCTCAAAAATCAAACCTCCACCCTTCCTGAATTTTCACACTTACATTATTAATGATTCATTACTATCTAGGGGGTCGCTGATATAATCAAATTATTAAATATGAACGCTTTCACAAGTTGACAAATCTAATTTTGCCATCGGCGGATAACTCCACAGTGTGCGGTGACTCTAGAACGTTTATTACTAGACGTGTGTGTAATGACTCGATTGTGATAATTTTGTGTAATATTTTAGATGAAATAATTGTGTTGAGGTCTACGAGTATATGAAATTTTGGCATCCGTTGTAAAGGACACGATACTGACACATTAAAATACTATTATTATTATAATTAGTTACATACGACAAATAAAATGACGCTATATTTAAACTGTTTGTTGATTTGTCCATCCTTGAAATACTATAATTTACAAAAACAAAAACAGACCTAACATATTGCCAAAATCACTATCTATATAAAGAAAAATATATTCTATCGATGAATATTTAATATACACACCAAATTGAACACATTCAGTTATACAAAATGAAAGACAGTAATTACTTTGATTGTATGTAGTTTATTCGCAAATCTTGTGAGTTATATTTATTTTGAGTGAAGACAATGTTTGCAACACATAACTCGTCGTCCGTCGACCGGCGGTTGTAAAGCCCAGGCCACACTGTCGTAAAGATCCACCCACGCCCCAATATCACAAAAGCGATCGCAAAACGAATCCAATTCAAACAAAACAGCTATTATTATATCTGTGTAAATAACTCCAAATTGTTGATTTACTTGATGTACTTTGAGTTATAATACCACAATCATTTGGCAGCGAATTTTGCCAAAAATATCGATTTAATAATTGAGGCTACGTGTCCTATATCGGATTAGTTATTGTGAGAAGTGTAATTTGCGCTAAAAATAGATTTAAATCATGTCAGCTTAGCACGCAATTCCTATAAACTAGATTGGCAGGTAGATAGACATACCATACTCTAATTTCCATAATTTTAAAAGACATTGTGCCATAACATGATCTTCCTCCGTTTCCCTAATTCGAGATATTCGGTATCGAATGATGAAATTGAGGGCCACACTCACATAACGAAGAAATTAATATCATTCCCCCAAACAGACATCGAATCTACAACCATCGTTTTAAGTAAGACGCCTGCACCTCAACGTGTCTATACATAGTGATATACTTTTAATAAATCTCCCACCTATCTTGAGAAGCGTATAATTCACCAGTGTGTCCCGCAAGATGGGCTGTTTAAGTTGTCAGTTTGATGCAATTTGTGTACATTTTGCATCTTAGCTCCTGTCGCATAATTAGTTAGGATTAATGACTCTATACCTAGATGTGAATGAATTGTTTTAAATTAGGGTCAATTGGCAAGAACACGATAAGAAATTATTTTATATATTCGTTTTTAGTTTACTTATATATTTGTAATCTGTGATATTTCAAAGTTTTTTATCTGTTGATCACAATGAGGTTTGTATGTGTTGACGTTTGGGTAATTTAAATAAAAAACTTTTTTGACAATAATAATGACAGTAAATTAAATGTCCTTTATAGTTTTTGCAGTCACAATGCCTACATTGAGTTAGTCCAGATGGTATCGGATGATTTGTCTAATCAAAAAATAGTATGGCCATTTCAATATAATCATTTTCTCATGAAAAACCGCGGCGTTGGGTTCCACCATTCAACACACTCTTCTTAACAAAAGGGGACGGTGTGTCTTAATACTAGGTTCCCTCTGCCTATCCCTCTACACGCGGGATATACGGGTTATACGGGGTACAGCATAATGATTTTTATTCTTTTATAATAAATTTATTACAAATATAATATATTATTAAATAAACATAATATTCAATAACAGCCAGCTTATTAGGTATTAATTACGCCGCTAAAGGCGGCTCCACACGGTCGCGTGTCAACTTGCAATCAATCGCTGTAATCAATAACACTGAAAATCAATGCCATTATAACCGTATCGTGTTACTGCACTTTTATATGCAACCTACTTGTCATAGTTTTTTTTTATTTTGTAAAGAATTCGTTAATAAAAAAATGGAAATTGAAAAAAAAATTCCTAGCGAGATGTTGATATTAAAAATAAGTTGTAATAAGGCTATATTAATTTCGACGTAGCTCGATAAGAACGTATGGCTTTATTGGTGACTAGCGTTTGGACGGTATCCTGGTGGCGCGGGTTCGAGTCCCGCTATGGTCAAATAAAAAAAAATTTATATATTTAATTATAAACAAAATCTTTAGTAATATGTACTAAATATTACGAGCCGATTCAAATCTACTAAAATTTCATTGAAAAATACTTTTAAAAACTCATCATATTAACAAAGTCAAGTAAAAAATCCAGATACCCTCATTCGTTAAATCAATTAAGCCATATAAAAGCTCCAGACGATCAGGTGCGACTAACAACGTTACCGTTCCTAGTTGACGAGAATCCAGTTATTTCGTTATAAACTTTTGCTATCGTTAAAAGTTAGATACGAACTCCCTACCACCACCCCCACGGACCAATATTGGGGAGCCTGGGAACAAAAATTTGGGTTTTACTTTTTGCTTAACACATATAATGGGGAAAGCAAAGGGGGCTTAGGGTTAAGATACTCCGTTCTCAATTTTCCGCGAAATTTCGGCAAATTACCGTGATGAATAGCGAAACTGTACGCCGCTCGCAACTTTATTTCTATTTCTTTTGTTTCTTTAAATTTGTTTCTGTTTCTCTTGGCTGATGAACCTAATGTTAAGACACTTCTAAACTTTTTAAATAATGAAGAAAGCTCTCGAGCAAAGCGAGCATCGAACCCACACCAACGCGTCTACAAACAGATAACCCTATGCAGCTACCGACGATGGACTCTAATTTAATTTTTGAGCTTCATGGTTTTCTACGTATATTTTTCTCTTTTTCTACTGCTAGGCACTTCATATGCATCGGCACTCTGTTAGGCAAATGTTTGCACACTTGTTATATCATAGAATGATTGGAATTGCGTTTGTTCTTTTCTTGTTTCTTTAATTTCTTTTATTGTTCTTCAATTCTGTATTATTTTAAAAAAATACATCTATACTTCTATATCAGTATAATATTACAGGGTGGAAGTGTGCGTTTTGTTAAGTAATAAGTAGTGTTTCTACTCTTATTTGTGTTCATTTCATCACAGATTCGTAGCCGCAAGTAACACTTCCGTTCCCCATTTTCCGCTAAATTCTGGAAACATACCATATTGAATGACAGAACTGAGCGCCACGCTTTGTCTTGTCACCAGAGCACACAAGTTAAATATTTCATTCCCTCGATTGAGAATCGAACCCACAATCTACCGTATTTCCAGTCCCACCGGCCACGACTGGCCTCAAAGCTAGTATATAAGCACATTATAGTATATAAGCGATTTCCATTCCACTTTTATCATTTTCCTCGCAAACCCCACCGAGCGCTCGTAAAATTGATTATTGAATTTAGTTACAAACTACTGACGTCGCGCGATGCTCTTAACGTTTTTACCTCACTCTGGGGGATTTTTGATGAAGAATGAAACGGCGAATGCTGAAAATAGTTTTTGTGTTCACTATTAGACAAATTTTGTAAAAGTTCGTGTTTTTTTGTCTATTTTTATGTACTTAATGTTAGGATTAGTTTGGAGCCAGTTAGCGGAACCTAACGCCGCATTTTTGCTTATCAGACAGACGTAAAATGATTTTTACTTATAAGTATACATTTCTCCGAGTGGGAATCGATCCTACAACTTACATATTCAATCTAAAATCATCATATAAGATATATTTTAAGCTTTGCTAAAGCTTCCTTTTTCTATACTAATACTGTGCTGAGCTAGTTTGGTTAATGGCGCAAATCCCAAGAACTTTAATTGAAACAATCTTTTTTGTTTCTGCTACTACTACTGGATTGGCCATTTTACATAATCATAACCGCTTAATAATGTATCCGCGGCCAGAGACTTTGGGCACTCAGAACGTCTCTTAGGTATTTTCATTTGACCACGCGGGCGAAGCCGCCGAAGCGGAGAAGTATCTGTCTAACTAAAACAACAGTCATTTTCTTAGTAATTTCCGTCACACCACCTACATACGTCATTACATATTATTAGACCTTGTAAAAACATTCCAACTAAGGATTTGCATAAAATATACTTCAACACCATTTTAATGAATATACTCAAAAGAAAATTAGTGTCTGTCGTGGCGTAGCAGCACGGACGGTTGTGAGTTCGATTCCCACTGGGAGGAATGGTTTTTTCCATTGTCTCGCTCCGATAACAAGGTAACACGGCATTGAGGTTCTCTTCTAATATTTCCAAAATTGTGCAATGCGTTGAACACGGAGTGTCTTAACACTACATTCCCTCTATCCTAGGAGTGTCATACCTAAAATAACTATTTTAAAATACAACTCAAACTCCTCAAAATAGTAGGTAGGTACGTAAGTAATATCCCTCAAAGCAACAGTGGCGACCGCTCGGCCCAAATCAATCGAGCTCTGATTGCCATCTAGCACGCAACACTGATCCACGCACGCACCGACTACGGGACAAAAGAAATTCTTAAAGCAACCCACACTACGCTACTAATAACTCATGGGAACCCACAGGAAGTGTATTGGCGGGTAGTTTCTCTACATAATGAAGGAGACCAAGTTTTTAAACTTAAAAGAATTATCACCAAGATAGTATTTTAGGTTAACTTAACGAAGTGAAAATGAAACAAATAATTGGAAAGATATTTTTTAGTTTGTTTTTCAATTTTAAATAGACAAATAGATTTTGGGAATTCTTAGAAAACATCAAAAAAATTAATTAATTATATGACAATCATAAAAAATAAGACAGGAATGATATTTAAGCAACCATCTCCACTCTCATTCACAAATTTAAAAAGTTAATAGAAACAGCATACAATCTCAACACTAGGTAGGCTACTGCTGTAAAAACATAGTTTTTCCAACGTCCCACCTGACGTCCGCAACGACTTCCAGTCAGATGCAAATTAGAATCGATTCATATAACGCCTTCACCCCTTCACCAGCCCACTTTGATTTACAATCGGATACCAGCCGATATACTGAGGAGAATTAACCACTTTTTTTTCCACTGTCACTGTGACATGCTAATTTAAGGCATTTTTCACACAAATGTCTGAATATTACAGAAAAAGCTTCACGCTGTATACCGCACATAACACCCTGTTATGTTATGTAGTTATGTAGTCAAAGGGACCTACCTAGTGTTAAGGACACTCCGTTCCCCATTTTCCGCCGAATTCTGGACTGGACTGATTGCGTGTTGAGTGGGAAACTCAACTCCTCGCTTTACCTCGATACCAGAACATATTAAATATTTCATTTCCTCTAGTAAGAATCGAACCCACACTCAGTCGGCACTGGCCTCACCAATTGTCCCACAAATATCTGAATATTCATATTATTATACAGCAATAGCAATCAATAAGCACTTCGGTGTTCACGTGAAGTAACGTGAGCACGCGATGTGTCGCAGAAACTAAATATTTTTTCTTTTATTATTATAGCAACGGTGTATTAACGGTTTAACAGCTTATTAATGGCCCACTAGTGGACAAAGGGTTTTTTTTTTACCCTATTTTTTTTTATTTATTGCCATAATTAATTTTTACTTTTAATTTAAAGTTTTTAAGAAAAATGGGTATACTTTTGTTATTCTTTTTTATTTATGATAGACTGAAGTTTCTGTGTACAATATGAATGATATTTAAATTATACGTGACAAGAAAATTACGAAATTTTCTTGTAACTTGTGTTTAAACTGCAATTGTCTTGGTTTTATCGATTCTCACACGAGACAAAGCGTGGCGTTGAGTTCCGCCACTCAGCACACAATGCCTCCAGAATTCGTCGTAATAAGAACTTAACACTAACACTAGGTTTCCGATTCCTTTCATCTACGCGGCTAAAAACACTATAGTACCATTTAAAGTACAAAATTTATTTGCTAACGAGAACATAATTTACTAAAAACCCCACCATCAGCTACCTATAAAAGGTTAAAATGAAGAATAATCGAGAATAATATATTTATTTATAAGTAACTTTCTTCAAACAACAAATGAGACCTCCGTGACCGGATGGCATTAATTACCGCTGCTTTTTATTATCAATATCCATCAAAAATGCACATCCTAATGACCGCAATAAACTGATAGCGAAGTTGGTTAAAAGAAAGTGTTCTGAACCCGCACGCATTCTACTTGTACTTGGAGTAGATGATGCCGGTGGACTTACTGTTGATGTTGATATACTTGTTGGATATAACCATTAATTGGTATGAGCAATGTTTTTTCCTTCGGTTGGAGAAATAGTTATTTAAGTTTTGTTATTTTTTTTTGCTCGAAGCAATTTCTTGCCTGCTTTTCGTAGAGCAGGTTAAGCAGCGGAAACCTAGTGCTAAGAACTGCCGTTCTCCTTTTTTCTCCTGATTCTAAAACTTTATGTTTTGAGTACCTGAACTCAACACTACCATTTGACTGTAAGAAAATCTCGCAGTTAGACATTAGCCATAACCATTGAAACCTTCATCTACCACGTATTTACGAAAAACGAAGGTTTTTACCTTAAAAATTTTTAGAATGACAAAGCAATGAGGCAACACGTTTACCTAATCCCAGCACTTTGTACAATAACACCGCGAACAGAATCAAAACGCAATTTTTGACGATACTCCGAGTCACGTTCCAGCAATAGTCCTCGTGCTATATGCAGAATAACTAAACATATAGCGGAGATCAAAGGCTGTAATAGACGTGTTTTGAAATTTATCGACGTCGTCTAACCGATGAATTTGAAATAAACTACTTAATTGGTCGACACAGACAGACGAACGACGCGGTGGACATTTTAATATGTAATATTGATGTAACTGTGCAGGACATCTGTCCTGGTGATGTGAGTCAAACGCGTGACTCAAACGCCTTGGAGAGTTAAAATCTAATTATTTTTGCACGTTTTTTTTGTCATTTTAGTATGTTATTGATAGGAAGGTAGAATTTTTTAATATTAGCATATAAAATATTTAATTAAATGTTTTTCTGACTTGGTAAGACAATATACGATGTTGTTTTAACTACTTTATAAGAGTGGTTTTGATGCGGATACAGCGTAAGACGTGAACAAAGGAATATCTGAGATTTTTAATGATCGAACAAACAAGCATATATTATTATAAATGTTTTTGTACAATTATGTAAAATCAAGACATACATATATGTCATAGCATCACTGAGAAGATTGCCTTACTATATAAAGTATACGGATCACACACGAGTAGGTACATACATACATACACACGTATAACGCAGGAAATGCGAATTACGTCGTAATTTGGTGACTATTGACAACTAGAATTTTCCGTCAATAAATACGTGACTGACCTTAACTCGTTGTTTTTTGTATCGTTACAAATCTGCCATAAGAAGCAGAGAAGTAGAAAGAACGAAGTGATGAAACGTTGTCTTACTACTTTTACTACCTAAATACTTTACCCCTTCGATCAACTATGTATTTCATTGAAGCTTTACCCCGACCCCGTGTTCAAGCCAGAAATTTGGCCAGTATCATACCAATTATTTTTAAACTCGTTTCCCACCAAATTCGGCGTGTTTTTTTTAATATTGAAAGATTAACTATTTTTATTGACGACATTTTTGAAGGGTGGTTTTTTTTTTAAATCTCAATTAATTTTCCACTTACGATACACAATGAACTTATTTGCAAAATTTCAATATTCTAAGTTCACCTGTTTAGCCTTCCTGTCATGTCAAACACCTTACAGTTTTATATAATTTTATAGATATAGTTTACGGTAAAAAAATCTCGCTTTTAAATTACTTTGGTCAGAAATAGATCCATTTAGATTAAATCTATGGTCATGTTGTTTAAACTAGCAATATCGTTGTTCATAACTGTCCCATAACTGTGTTAGATGTGGTAGAAATGTAAGACAAAATGTTCCAAACAGTTTCTAAGAATCACATGTAAGTGAATTTATTATGAGGCTGTATTTTATTAAAGCCGTCCGACCACGGGCTAACCACATACAACCAGGTAGCCCTTTGGTTTGTTCGGTCCAATAAAAAACACTCATCACGCATCCTTTAGATGAATGGAAGAAAAAACTAAATAACTTAATATTTCTGCTGAACTAAAATATACGGTAGAATATGTGTGAAGACAAGAAATATTTAATTAAGTTACAAAACTAAACATTATACATATAATGTCCTAAAAGTGTAATTTCATGAACACAAAATGCCCAATTAGGAGATCATTAAAAAGTAAACAGGGCAATTATAAGTCCGAACCACGTAAATAGAGTTATTGTCTAACATTTAAGTGTTTAAGTAGAAAACCGGCAACGTTATGGTCATGTAGATTTAATCTGAGACGTGCTTCCATCTGTGCTGTTTGTATGTGTGTCACGTCCACCGTCATAAGTCGTTAACTTTGGTTTCACAAAATGCGAGTTTATAAAAAAAAATAAAGTCTATAGAAGGACATGATTATGTCTCGCATACGTAACGAACTGAAGTAGCACGTGAGAAAAAGTGTACATTTGTTACAATATGCCATACGTTTACATACTTGCGTAAAGCGCTAATACGCGTGTTATTATCTATGAAATGTTTGTCCTGTACCGCTTACCACCGCTGCATTGTCTGTGATAGGTAGAAATGAAATGTCTAAAATTGCAATAATAAAAATAATTTTAGTTTTTTGTACTACCGTTTTTGTTCTTCAAGTATTGCCCAATTTGGCAGGTCCTAATAGTTATTTCTGATGTCACGTAAGATATAATTTGTATAGATATATACAAATTAGATCTTACGTGACAGATTTGAATCTAGAACTATCAAAGCCTGCCAGAGACATGCTACCTCTCAACGGCAAACTCTAAAAGCTCTTACGGCCTGCCATCGCTATAATACTAATTTCGTTTTTGTTTGATACCGACGTAAAAGCTGACAGACACTGAAATGAATACCGCTCTCGTCGTCACGTTTCACTTCAACACTTATTTTAGTACAAACTTGCCGAGAACCAAATTGAGTGCTACGTTTTAACAAATAAAGTTCTCTTTACGCACCAATAAAAGCTCTCGCGCTCCCCACATCGCTCTGTCCAGTTTATTATCAATTAATCAAGGCACATTTTTCTTCGAATCCTATCCAAAGCTAATGGCACAAACATATTGTCGGTTTTAAAATAAAATTTAAGAACGCAATCAAGTCTTTGTTTACTGAAATTGATGTGTTACGTATTTAAAGGTCTCCTTGCAGGCGTTTAACACCGCAGCGTAAATAACTACAAGTGTTCGGACAGATGTCGTGTGTCAAAGTTTGTTTTAGGAAAAAAAAAGAGAAAGTAAATTACTCGTTCGTTTCCAACATTCGCGTTCTCACGGGCCGTCTGCTGTCTAGTTAGCTGTAATAAGCCCCCAATCATTTGACTTTCAATGTGACGAGGCTTCAAGCCGCTATTTGCATCGCGTTTTTCTACTCGTACTTTCGTTTCTCCTTTTGGTCTTTTCCGTTTGAACGTTGATCCTGAACAATGACTTCTATTTCGGGTGCATCACGAGAGCCCGTTAATTAATTGCCCATCTTAATTGCGTTAATGTGGTCGTGTATCAGCCCACTCGAAGGCGGTTTGGTGACAAGCGATCAGCTCGGCGGTCAAGCGTTTTGTTTTAGGATTACAAGCTTAGGTGTCGAGTGGTGGAATCCACTCTTACGCACTTTAATGACCCACCTAATTTGAATTGTACCAAATATAACCGCTTTATTTATTACTTGGCAAGAGCGGACACTGAACGTGCGCAATACAATTTAAACGCAATTAAAATTGCGGTTTGATAAACTTATATGCCTACTACAAATAGAAAGGACAAAGAGATAGGGTTTTACTGACTTTAATGTAGTACAATGACGTTATTAATATGATTTAGTAAGACCTGTTCTGATCGCGTATTTATCTATCTTTTATTACAATATTTGATTATTTTTTTCTATAATATTATATGTTTCTTTTTTACTAAATTTATATTATTTTCTTCCAGTTGGAACAAAAGATGGTACCTCTGGCCCTGGTTTTGGAAGACCAGAAGGAGAAGGTGATGAGCGGATTGCGCATATGCTAAATGAAGCTCACATGATTAAGTCACAAGTCAACAATGACGACTCTAGGAGTAACGAAGACTCCAGTTCACCAAGAACACAATGCCCTTCACCATTTTCTAATAAGGTAAGTTATTAAAACTGTAAATTGCTGTATTTAGTTTTAATTAGGAAATCGATTCTTTTTTTTTCTTATAATATTTCTAGCTCTTGGAAAAGTTATATGGGTAACTAATTTACAATATTTAAAATTTACAGGATTCAATGCAATTAAGAAGGCTGAAAAAATATGAAAACGATGACATTCCCCAAGAGAAAGTGGTTCGCATATACCAAGAGGAACTCGCTAAAATAATGACTAGAAGAGTTGAGGATATGCGTCACAATCGAGATGGCTTCCCTGGGTAAGAATAATTATTATGATATTTTATTTATACTATTTTATAGTAAAATTGAAATTAGTGTCACTTATTTACATTACTTCATAAACTGAATGAGAACAGCAAATCTAAAACTAACATACAGCATGTTTCCTCCATTTTTCAGTGGCGGTATGCCTCATATGGAGAGACCTCCCGAAGATGTCCGCATGGCGTTGGAAGCGTACCACCGGGAACTTGCCAAAATACAACCTGGAGGCAATATTCCAAACCTGCATAATTTACCAGGAATGCCTCCCTTCACGAACCTCCTCGCCCTACAGCAACAGGCCATGCAAAACCAGCATATGAACGGTTCTGGGGCAGTCCAAGACCTGTCCTTGCCAAAGGAAAAGAAACCTAAAATGAACGGAATGACTGATAGTGATAAGGATAGATCAATGGATGCCGAAGAAGCTATACGACACGCGGGTAGCGCGTTCTCGTTAGTAAGACCAAAGTTAGAGCCAGGACAGTCGACGGGATCGTCAGCATCGAGTCCATTGGGTAATTCTATATTACCCCCTGCAATCACACCCAATGAAGACTTCAGTAATTCTGCGGTAGCAAGCCCTTTACAAAGGATGGCGTCGATTACAAACAGCCTGATTTCTCAGCCTCCCAACCCTCCCCACCATACACCTCCACAGAGGTCGATGAAAGCTGTTCTACCACCAATCACGCAACAACAATTCGATTTGTTCAATAACTTGAACACAGAAGATATTGTTAAAAGAGTGAAAGAAGCGCTAAGCCAATATTCTATAAGTCAAAGGTTATTCGGAGAATCCGTTTTAGGATTATCCCAGGGCTCCGTAAGTGACCTCCTCGCGAGGCCGAAGCCCTGGCACATGCTCACACAGAAGGGAAGGGAGCCTTTCATTAGAATGAAAATGTTTTTGGAAGACGAAAATGCTGTCCACAAACTAGTGGCGTCGCAATACAAAATTGCGCCAGAAAAACTGATGAGGACCGGAAATTATAGCGGAGCACCTAGTGAGTATACATAATCATATAACAATTCTTCATTTTTCTAATTTTTTAAAAATCTTCGTTCATTTCTAATATATATATATTTTTCAGTTTGTCCGCCCAACATGAATAAGCCCATGCCACCCACACAGAAAATGATCTCAGACGCGACGTCCCTTCTCAGCAAGATGCAGCACGAGCAGCTGCTGGGCGCGGGTCCGCTGGGGCACCTACAACCCGCGCCGCTGCTGCTCACGCCGCCCGGCTTCCCGCCGCACCACGCTGTCACGCTCCCGCCGCAGCACCACGACAACAGTAAGGAGCGGAAACAGCCTCCCGCGCCGCACCACCAGCCCGCCCTCCCGCGTCTGCACCAGCACATGTCGCCCAGCGTCTACGAGATGGCCGCGCTCACGCAGGACCTCGACACGCAGACCATCACCACTAAAATAAAGGAGGCGCTTCTTGCGAATAATATTGGTCAAAAAATATTTGGCGAGGCGGTCCTCGGTCTCTCCCAGGGTTCTGTCAGCGAATTACTATCGAAACCGAAACCATGGCACATGCTCAGTATTAAAGGCCGGGAGCCCTTCATTCGAATGCAATTGTGGCTCAGTGACGCGCACAATATCGATCGCCTGCAGACCCTCAAGAACGAGCGGCGTGAGGCCAACAAGAGACGACGCTCCAGTGGCCTGGGACAGGACAATTCATCCGACACTTCTTCTAATGATACCTCGGAGTTCTATCACTCCAGCTCTCCGGGACCAGCCTCCGGCGCACCCTCTGCTAAGAAGCAGAGAGTTCTTTTCTCTGAAGAACAAAAGGAAGCGTTAAGGCTCGCTTTCGCACTTGATCCATATCCTAATATGCCCACGATAGAATTCCTGGCGGCGGAGCTCGGCCTTTCCACTAGGACTATCACTAACTGGTTCCATAATCACCGCATGCGCCTCAAACAGCAGGCACCGCACGGTGCGGGCGGGGAGCCCCCCGCGCGCGACCAGGCCGCTGCTCCCTTCGACCCCGTACAGTTCCGCCTGCTCCTCAACCAGCGCCTGCTCGAACTGCAGAAGGAGCGCATGGGGCTCGCCGGCGTGCCGCTCCCGTACCCGCCTTATTTCGCCGCAAACTCAAACTTTGCGGCACTCATCGGCCGCGGCCTGCTGCCGCCCGACGACGCCAAGGACCCCGTCACCGGCCTCGACCTGTCCATGCCGTTGAAGCGGGACCCCGACGGCGAGGACTACGAGGACGAGGACGCGGAGAGCAACCTCGGCTCCGACGAATACGACGACGAATCCAAGCTGGAGCCCA